>OX457043.1:14658112-15155612 GCA_949752735.1 Lumbricus terrestris | reverse complement strand
GTATCTATTACTTGTACACTTGTTCTTTTGTTTCTTTGGCAATAAATAAATAAAAAAATATAAATAAAAAAAAAAAAACAATAACTCAAGTTGCATGTTTTTTTTTCTAATAGAAAATGTAAGCAACATGACTTGCATAGCGGGTGATCTACCTGCGCATGGGAATCTGTTTTGGACAAGCGGTCAACGTCAGAACGAAACCAGCTGCCAGACACCTTTCGTATGGAAACTGTCATGTGACGAAACGCTATCATTTGAGTACACCAGCTGGCTACGAGATCAACCAAGTTGTTCTTGGAATAACGAACACTGCATGAATATTTGGGTCAGAAATAACTTCGGTTGGAACGATGTATCGTGTGACCTGCAGTTCTGTCCATTGTGCGAATATAAACCTTAGCATTTAAACCAACTTTTGAGGACTTTTATGAATTTAATGAAAGAAGTGATGCTGCAGAGATCGCTTTTCGAATATGACTAAATATACAGGCGCGGATTTAGAGGGGGCGGAGCCGGCGTACGCCCCCCCCCTAAACCTGCAGCAAATGTTCAAACCGATAACTGATTTATAATCGTTTCACTGTTAACCTTCAGTGGAGACCAGTGTTTAATCTAGACGTCTCTGGGGGGGGGGGAAGTTCCCCCAAGGATTGACATTTCCCCCCCGGAAAAATTTGACGAAATGATATTGGTTTTTAGTTACTGTTTTCATCTTTGTTTTATATGAAGTGTTATAATATACCGTGATATTATTTATTATTATATGATTAAAATGACATTATTTACTACTATAATATATGATGCTATCATGTTAAGATGACACCTTAAAATGCAGTCATTGCAATGTGGAAATCCAAAAAGTTTCTAATGGGTCAATGAAAAAGTACAGCTATTTTGCTAAGATGACACCCTAAAATGCTGCCATTGCAATGTGGAAATTCAAAAAGTTTCTAATGGGGAGGGGCGCATCCCCTCCCCATACCCCTTCCCCTACCAGTCTCGGCGCTGCACGCCTCACGAGCATTCTTCGGACGCTCAATTGTCTCCCCCCCCAGAAACCTGAATTCCCCCCAGAGGACGGGGACTAGATTAAACACTGAGTGGAGACCAGTGATTTTAATGAGAAACTATATATTTAAGTTCCATAACATTTTCTATAAAAAGGATCATTATACAGGGTGGGCCAGCATAACATTTATTTATACTTTATGCATCAAATTAAAGGTATTTCACTCTAGTATTATCTCTAAAAAGGTCGAACTGATACTAGTCTCGGTTTTAATTATATGCCCGGAACAGCGCTAGCTACCATATTTTGCTGTCATTTGTGACGCAACCTGGCGCCGTTGACAGACGATGATCGCGTTTCGTTCTTAATTTTACGAACTCGTGTGTCCGCGTACATTTGCAGTCAAGACAATGACCAGGGCAGGCCCTGCATGCAAATTCAGCGCAAAACAGGCCGTCTTAGAAGCACTGAATAGCGTATTGGAAAAGATTATAGACCTAAAGTTAAAGTAATTTGTCGACGAGAAGTCCCACGAACTCTCCAGCTCTTACGCAAAGAAACGACTGGCAGCGTGCAAGCGTCTGAAGTAGCGCATGGCAGTGCACGGCTGTTGGCAAAATTGAAAGGACGCGGTTTTGCGATTAGAATATATTCATGGTAGGGACCCTACAAACACTCAAAATGATTGTGTCTACGCGCGTTTTAGCAAAAAACGATAGAATTTTCCCGGGAAACGGCGTCATAATGCGTCAGTAATGACCAAAAAACGGTAGCTAGCGCTGATCCAAGTATATAATTAAAACCTAAACTAGTATCAGTTCGACATTTTTAGAGTGAATACTAGAGTGAAATACCTTTAATTTGATGCATCAAGTATAAATAAATGTTAAAAATTGGCGAAGTTATACGCCTGCAAAGTCGGGACATTTATGCTGGCCCACCCTGTAGTTTTGCGTGATCTAATTTCATATATATATATATATATATATATATATATATATATATATATATACGGGATTGGATTGGTAGTATTTACGCCCCCCCTAACCAGAAATCCTGGATCCGCCTCTGAATATAGAAGAGTCCTTGAAACCGTCAAACAATTTACTTTTGCCTCGCTAAGACTTTTTCATGACATAATACACATTATTAAGCAGTAGGCTAAGTAACAGAACTTTTTAACAAGTATTCTATTTCTTACTTGCTTTCTTACTTCTTATGACTTTGGTATAATTTGATAGAATGTCCTTTAAAACTCAAGTCTTTCTTTGGCTGCCAATTACATGTATAGCACATGCTTTGTTTGTATTCAAGAACTTTCTTTAATTTGCCATAATAATTATGTGGCGTTGCCTTGAGAGCATGTCAATTCTACTTTGATGATGGACTTATTTAAACTTGTGATATTATCATGGCAAATGTTTGTCACAGCCTGCATACACCTCAAGAACCGGGACGCGGCGTTGTAGTGGTGGCGTCGGTTTCTTGAAGCGGGAGGGTTCCAGGTTCGAATCCACCTCATGCCGCCGCGTAAACGGACCTCGATCAAGTCCTTCGCATGCAATTGTTAGGGCTCTTCGGCGTGAAACTCCGACGCAGTGCTTCGCTGTAGTCGAGAGCGCCTCTGGGTTGGGAGATTGAAGGGGCGCAATAGAAATGGAGAAATAAAAAAATAAAAAAAAGGTTATGGTCAAACTGACTGCGCATCAGAGCACTTCCCGAAGCACTTCGCGTGCTTAATCTTAGCTAAAAATGAGTTTCGGTTGAAGATAAACTGACATTTTGCCTAACAATCATTAACGCCGCTGCGAGAACTAACCCATGCGAACAGATGATTAAGCACCGAATCGGCATCGCCAGACACCTCTCTGACTTTCAGGTTAAAAACATATGGCGCTATACAACTGCAGCTCTATGAAACAAACGCATCTGCTACTAGGCCTACATGTAGGCTAGTACTTTGCTGTAATTATTATTGTTAGACGCGATCCACCACACCGTCCACACGGATCCCGAAACGAACAATTGACACTTGAGATATCTGCTGCATGCCTTAGGAAGATCGTGCGGATCCACAATTTCGGATCATATGAGCACGATGATGATCAGGAAAAGAACGGTTCTAGGACGATTGATCACCGGACGGTTGATCCCCCGACGGTTGATCACCGGACGATTGATCACCGGACGATTGATCACCGGACGATTGATCACCGGTCTAGAGGTCATTGCATTTTATTAACTGAGGATGAAAGAGAAATGTCGTAATTACCGCTAGTATAGGTAAACATCGTCGGCTTCTGTTAATTCTTAAATATACACACAGCAAATAGCACATCATGGTATTAACTAGCCTACGCATCCAAATAAACGTCTTTTGAACTTTATGATTAAAGGCCTATCGCAGTCCATCAAAGTGCTACATCAAATTAGACCTGATTATGCTTTACCCAAAACCCTCAGTTCTTGCTGTTGTATAAAAAAAGTTTTTTTTAAAGGATAAACAAAACAATGCTCTTACTTAGCCTAATTGCGTGTAGTTGCAGATTTATCTGACTAGTTACCAATTTAATAACGCTTGCCATTTCAGTATATTTTCACATTTCACTTCTTATAATTTCATTACAAATTTAATACATTATGTGGTAGATTGAGTCTGTGTCATATCGTTTTATATAAATGTTTATCTTTACTAGCGGTAATTACGACATTTCTCGGGTTAATTATGCTAATGATGGACAAAGTGAAACTATGAAATCTACGTTTAGAAACCTTTATAAAACTAAAATGCTTTTAATTTTCTGCCTTGCATTTTTCAAAATCTTGCTAGAACAGTTACCATGACCATTGGGTTCCATCCAAAACTAATGTATCGCCTGTTCGAAAGAATTCATACCGCTACTCATCTCATTCTCGGATCCTCCACCTTCCAAACCCAAATGACACCAACTTTAACAGCTACTTTGCCCCTCCGCCCCTCTGATGATCGGTCTCGGACCTCCCTCTGACTACCATTTGAAAAGGCCTAGCTTTGACTCGTTGAATAACAGGGCTGTTTTTAAGGAATTTTTAGAACTGCACATCTTCTTCTCTCCTTTCTCATCCTCCATGGTAAATTACACCAAATCTGAGGAAAGTGGCCTATTTTTTACTAGTTTTAACTGCACGGAACGTGACGGAAGTGCTTCTACAATTGCACGAATCCATTTAGAACTGCACATTTTGTGTAGAACTGCACGTTAAAAAAAGCCCTGTTGAATAAGCTGACGCCTGCGATTGACTTTCGATTGGTGCTTTAGTAGTTAAGAAATTTGTATTAAAATATAGAAGTAGGCTAACTAGAGATAGGCCTAACGTTAATGAATTGCTGATCGGAAAATAGGTGTCAGTTTTCCTGGGGGCATGCGGACTTCTTGCGCTCCTTCAGGATCCTACTCTTTACCATTTTTTTAACTACCATTTTTTGATTTTTAAAACAAATTACTTCCCGCTAAAGAAACTATTCATATTAAAAATTATAAAAACGTGTAGCTGAGAACATGCACTAAAATGATTCTATGAAAAATACCCATGCATGTTCCTAATATCCTGCTTTGCGTTTTGAATCTCTTGCTACCAAAAATTTAACCGCGACCATCGTGTTTTGCCCCTCCTGGAAAAATTTCTGTGGGCGCCCATGTGTGCATAATTTATATCTAAGCAGGGCATTGCATGCATATAATTATTATTTGTATCAACGAAACTTGGATTATGTTTTCTGTAATTAGCATTATACAGGCAGGTGCAATGCCCTGAGAATGCTGTATTTCTGTTTTATTTACTCATTTTGTCTTTTTACTGTGCTACATGTACCTTTATTTGGCGAATAAAATGTTGATAGGCTATATAAGCTTATTTATAAAAGAGGTGATACCTAAGAGATCTCTTTTAGAGTTATTAGATAGAAGAATCTTTGAAGTCTTCAAACAATTAACCTATTACTTCACTAAGACTTTTCATGACATAATACACATAAGTAAGCGCCAAGTAAGATAAATCTAGAATAGGTCTAATTATTGTTCTAATTCTCACTTACGTTCTTATTTCTTAAGCGCCAAGTAAGATAAATCTAGAATAGGTCTAATTATTATTCTAATTCTCACTTACGTTCTTACTTCTTAAGCGCCAAGTAAGATAAATCTAGAATAGGTCTAATTATTATTCTAATTCTCACTTACGTTCTTACTTCTTATGACTTTGGTCAAATCAGATACAACATTACAGCAGAGGTCGCGTCAGAGTCACGGGAATTATTCAGCAGGTCGAAGAAATCAAAATGTAAAGAAGACAATTATAAGCATTTAAATTTTTTTCGCAGGTCACAAGGCAGATCAGGAGCAAAATAGGCAGGTCAAAATACCTGTTATACCACCTATATGGTAGAGCCGCCAATAATTGGTCTAATTTGGTAGAATTTCCTTTAAAAATAAAGTCTTTCTTCGGCTGTGCCTATTATGCTTTGTTTGAAATTGAAACTATGCCTAAAAATTGCCATAAGAGGCACCGGTGTCTGTGAGAACATGCCACTCATACTTTGATGATGGACTTGTATAAACTTGTAATTCGGCCCTATGGTAAATTTATGTCACAGCATAAAACTCAAGAACAGGACAAGGCTATGTTCAAATTGAGTGCATATCTTCGTGTATTTTGTTCTCTCTCTAGGACACTAGGGACCCCCAAATTAACTTCTGGTCCACCATTAGCAAGTCCCAAAGGATCGGACGAGATCAGTTGGTCGATCTAGAAATAGCCTACTTGAATTGCAGTCGTGGAGAAGGATCTCACAAAGCAAAACAACAACGAACATCATGATGTAAGACCCACGAGAGAGAAAAGCGTGGCATAACTTCATGGATAACTCCATGTTCCGCTGGGTTTGCTTTCAGAGAGAATTAGACAACCTTTTATGCCCAAATTCAGTCTGCCTGATCGCAGACTGAATTTAAACAGAGGCAATATATAGTAGATAATAATTATCAAACTTTAGAATAGTTATGTGGGCAGGTCATTCAGTTTAGATCTAGCCTATATCTAATACCCTGCGAGTAGGATATCTTGAATCCTTGAACGTGCACTAACATGAACGCTTCTGATTGGTGTGCACTGTGAGAGGCGATATATAAATTCAGAGATACAATACAATGCATAACTATACAATGCGCCCTTAAAGTTGATCAAAATCGCGCAATAGGCCTACCAACGGTTATCTGGAGCTTTACGGCGTTCAAACTCCATTCGCCAAAAGGCTTCTATGCGGTAGGAGTATTTAATACCATTTGATACCATTTGATACCATCTGATGCCATTTGATATCATTTGATATCATTTTGCAAGCTGTCGTTTACTATTCATTTCGATTGCGGGGTGGTAGACTACTTTAGTTCGGTCGCATCACTCTTGTGTTTGCTTTCGTGAAGAGATGCTACTTAAAATAATGTGCTCCCACGATTGCAATAATTATAAGAATAGGCCTTAATAATATGGTAAGCATCAGACAAATAAAACTATTAAAGGAAAAATAATTAATTCAAAGGAATATGTGCAATATCTCCATTGGCCAAGAACCGAATGAACAAAATGAACGAAATGAACAAGAACCGAATAATTACATTGTGACTATAGATGCAAAAGTAGGCGTCACAATTATTTTGTGACGTCAGGAATCGTGGCTTTAGGATGTTAATGCTTGTAAATTATTGATGTTATAAGAATTCGTCCTTCGCTCACTTAATATTTTCAATAAAATGTAATTTATTTATTTCCTGCAATTCGCTTACTGCAAAATTTATTGTTATGTCGTAGGCGGTTGTTTTTGTGGAATCATACTACAGAGTTTGCTATTCTCGTTCGCGGTTTGTTCGGCTAAACAGACAGTCGGTCGAGAGGTGTTTCTTGCAATATTTTACCGTTTTTACGTTGATTGTGGCAAGAAGCGACGTTGTGACTCTACTTCCGTATACCGGTAGCTAATAATATGTCGAAGAAACGAACTTCACACGAATCCAATGCTGATCAGGATACGAATGACGGCTCACTTTGTAAGTAATAAATGCTGAGAAGTTCTTAACTTGGCAAACTACAATATCGGGGACCGAACATAATCTTAGCTCTAAGCCTCTAACCGACCCTCACGTCGCCTAATCTGACCTTACCGACACGTCGGTTCCAGATACAATGGTTTATAGTTATGCCCTTCGTGTTGTTAGTCCGAAACTATACGTGAGCTTCGTCAATCAGTAGCACATGTTTTCGGATGTTGTAGTTATAGGCCTACAATAAAGGAAGCGATAGCCACGAGACAGTGAGTTGCCTAGACTAGATCAAAATGCTGACAGCAATCTTGAAGTGGAGCTATAACAAGTGCTCACTGCTCACTGCTCATAACCTTACACACACCCATTGCTGTCTCATAATATTCATGTGCAATGACTAACAGAGGCGGATAGGCCTACAGAAATTTTTGAAGGGGGAGGGGGAATTTTCGGTGATCTTTGCCAGAAAAAATCTGATGACATTTTTTTAGTCGTTTGGTCGAAATGTGTTGAAAATAGACCAATTTTCTATGCCAAAATAGCAAATGACCTTTTTTAAGTCTCAGTCATCTGGTCGACGTAATCTCTGCAAGCAATATACTATGACCTCTCTAGAGTCTCTAATCGTCGTACCCTACTTCTTTTCTCTCCCGCTGCGTTGAAATCGAATGAGGGGCCACGTCCTATGCACTTTTAAAATTGGGTCATGACCGGATTGGCCCCTTGGATTCGCCCCTGGTGATTAATGGTTACGCGGCTAGTTATTGCATGAATGTTGTTATTATTTTGTTCATGTAGTGACAGCATTCCGACCAGATGACATTGCGAAGCGTGCAAAACTCGCCTCATCGAGTGACACGACGGTAAGTAAGCAACTTGCATTAAAATGCGAGTTGCGAGTGTCCGTAAGATCTAGAATTTCTTAAATTATTGAGCAGTGTGGTTGCTTGTGTCTTTTTAACGGCCCTGCGTCCAGGTTTTTTTTAACGTGCAGTTGTACACAAAATGTGCAATTCTAAACGGATTTGTGCAGTTGTAGAAGCACTTATGTACAGTTAAAACTAGCAGAAAGGTCGTTGTCCTCCGATTGGAAGTAATTTACAACGGAGGATGGGAAAGAAAAAGAAGAGGTTGTGCAGTTCTAAAAATTCCTTAAAAACAGCCCTGTGGCAGGGCCTACTACGCCATGGGGGGATGGAAGCAGACTGCTTCCAATTTGGGTCAGGGGGGAAAGGTTCCCCCCCCTAATGATAAAGTTGAGTATAGAATATTTTACTCCTGAACATTTCCCTCGATATTCCCCAGCATCTGCCATGGACTTCCTCCTGGTAAATCCCCCGAACAATCCCCTCCCTGTCATAACACAGGGTAAATCTTCATTTAATTTGACTTTTTGCTTAACACTCACATAAATTTGTCTTTGCACTTCCATCACATTTGCACCCATCAGGGCTTGCCACGTGGGGGGGGAGTAAGTATAGCCTGATGCCCTGATCCAACCTGTGCCAGAGGGAAATCCCCCTATTGATAGATGGGCATAAGAGAATTCCTTCTGGACATATCCCCCCGGCATCTCCCTCTGTACCATCCCTCCCCCAAACCCACGGTAAATCCCCCTTGAACGTTCATCCCGCCATCTCAAGGTATTATATATTCATTTAGTTAGTATGACCTTTGCTTTGCAGTCACTTACATTAATTTTGTCCCTGCACGTATATGGCGCTCGTTTTCACAACTCGTAATTAATTACATTAACTGTTTAAAAAAATTAAAGTATATTTTATATCTGCGGACACTGCATTTGTTATATACAAGAAGTTGATATTTTACTGAATGCTGGACTTTACCAAACTTCACAGGACTACTAGTGTTTAACGCACTGTTCACCCATAATGAGAAATTTAAAAATGCGACCATCATATTGTGCAAATTTAAACAAAAAAATAATGGGAGGCGACATTTCGCGATATCCTACACCACGTTTCTTATGATTGAATTCACGAGCAATTTTGTGAAGATGACAGCTTAAAAGGTACAATTACAGAGTGCAAATCCAAAAAAGTGAAAATTTCATGACTTTTTCGTTCATAAACAGATAGCAAACAAGAGCCTAAAACATGCGCTCTAGTTGATGCCAACAGCTAAAAATGCGTTGGTTTCTGGGGCTCCGCCCCAGACCCCGCTGGGGAAGCTTACGATCCCTCAGGCCCCCTAGTCGCTATGGGCTTCGTGCCTTCAGCACTCGCAGCTTCGCGCCTTCGGCGCTTGCAATATAGGCAAAAAGTTTGTTAGGGGGGATTGCTTCCACCTTCCAGGGGGGGATAGTAGGCCCTGGCCCTGCCTGTGTCATATCTAGGAGGATCAGTGTCGCCTCTCGCCCTTCTTCTTACCCCCAAGCAAGCCGCTGCTAGCGTTAGCTCAATCGAGGCCGAAGGAAAGGGCGCTGTACACGAGTTCAAAAAGTTACCGGCTTACATATTTTAGAGTCGCCCTCCTCTTTTCCTCAATATTGGAACTGGCTCTGCCAAAGTAGGAGCAGTGGCTGAGCTATAGCAGCGTGGTTCGTATAATGAAAAAGTCTCACAAATGTTTAAAGCTGTTAAATACCGTTTAAATTTGACTTCGATATAGCAATAGATTGTCCTTTATTTGCACAAATCCTTCTGTAGTTTGCAAAATAAGGTAGACCTAGCCTACATGTAACAATCTAGAGCAGGGCTGTTTTTAAGGAAATTTTAGAACTGCACAACAGTACTCCTTCTTTCCTTTCTCATTATTCATGATAAATTACTTTCAATCGGAGGACAATCACCTTTTTTGCTAGTTTCAACTGTGCAGAAGTGCTTCTACAACTGCACATGCATTTTGTGTACAACCGCACGTTAAAAAAGCCCTGATCTAGAGACGTCTTAGCGATCGAGCTAAACTTACGAGAACCCTATCTCTGAGTTTCTTATACGCTGGCTAATTGACACAGCAGGGCCAGATTAAAGTATGTTCAACAATCAACGTGTTCGGCCGAACAGGCCTCATACTTTGGGGGCCTCCACACATGTGAAAAACTTTCTTTAGGGAAAAATTGGCATATTGTGAGGAAATTTCGACCAACCGACTAAAACGAAAAGGTCTTCAGCTTTTTTGTAGGAAAAAATTTGTATATTCTAAAGAAATTTTGACCAAACGGCTAAAAAGTCATCAGATGTTTCGGCCGAAAATCGTCAAAATTTTTTCGAACATGACCCCCACATTTCTTAATCCGGCTCTGTGGCACAATAGGAAAATGTCGCATTTACTCCGAAACTGTTGCTCGCACACAGTGCCAGCCCCAAGCATTTATGTAGGAGGGGTCGACGCTAGTGATCTTTTTTGTCACACATGTGGTTTCGTTAAACTGAAAATACTAGGCTTAGGCCTACTACAAAGGCGTTGCTTTTGTCAGTTGATTCTTCAATCGATGTTACAATCATGTTAAGCAAAATCTGTGCAGCCACTTTATTACTAATAAAATGCAAAGCCAAATAGCCTACATTAAAAGTTTTACTGTATGAGGCATTTAGGTCATTATTCATAACGATTGACTTGTAAAAAATCTTGGTTAGTGCCAATAAACCTATATTTGTAAGTAAAACGCGGAGATTTATGTCGCTTTTTATACCGAGCAAAATAAATTGCTACATGGATCACAGTCGTATTAGCCTATTTTACGGTTGAGATTAAATGATAATTCCGCTTGTTTGATTTGATTAAGGAGTTCCTAAAATACTGTAAAGCAAGGTGATATCTTAATATTGTAGCTGCAAGATCTACCGATCGAGATACATCAGTATATCCTCGTAAAAGTGGTAGCTTTGGAGGTGAATGATATGAAGCTGGTCAAAGGCGTGTGGAATGAAAAGTCTCGTCTTGTGATTCGCAGACTTCAGTCCGTTTGTTTGCAATGGAGCAACGTTCTGGCGACCGATTTCTTTCAACATGAACTGCGCAGGACTCTAGACCGTATGGGTAAGCTATTTATAAAAAGAGGATTATAATCTTTGTTGTTAACGTAGGCCTACAAATAATTCTGATTGAAAATTACGATCAGTGTGTAAATCAAATCAATAGAGGTAAAGGACCCGGAACTGAGACTATAACCTAACTGTTCTAGTATCATGAATTAGAGGATAGAATCTGTTTGGTGAGCGATGTGGACGATTAGAGGAGAAAGAACAGTGGCGGTTCAGATGTTTGTGCGTGCTGGTCAGATTAGATTTCATTCATTCATTCATTCATTCATTCAGAGCATTTATATAGAGATTTGATGGATCGTTGTTCTGTCTGATTCACGATTCAAATTAGGTCTATTAATTTCTTAATTGCGTATGGACTATATAGGCTACTTCATAAACCCGTAGCCACGATTTGATTTCTGGAGGTGTTTCTTCAGTTTCCCGTCCAAAAAACTGCTGACTTTTTTAGTCATCCGGTCGAAATCTTCTGAAAATGTCACCAATTAATTCTATTTTTAACATTTTCCATTTCGGAGGTGTTTTCATGGTTTTATTTTATGGTTTTTACATCATGCGCTCGTAAATGCATTCTATTGTTTTTTCTACATTTTCCGTTTCGGGGGGTGTTCAAACACTCAAAACACCCCCTAGCTACGGCCTTGCTACTTCATGATTTTTATTTCGTCTCGCATCTAGAAATCTACGTCCGCTATTAGCCTGATCTATAGATCAATGTCACGTGTTTAAGTTCTCAGGTTGCAAGTTAATAGCGTAATTTACTTCACACTTGGAATAGAACTTATGGGCCTAATAATAACAGAGTAAATTTTCTAAATTGTTTTGAAACATAGGCCTATGCATGAATGACAAACGTAATTTAATTAAATCACTGTCGGATTTTGAGAACATTTGCGTTAGGCGTCCCGACATGCCCTTCCTTTTGCGCAAATTAATAAAACCGAGTCTTGTTTCCAGCCGAGGTGACGATTCGTACGGAAATATTGCAACAGTCTCCGATCCAGCAATACGCCTTCAAGATGATTACACTGAAAGATGAAATTTTTATGCTCTCCTGGTCTGAAAGAATAACTGTTTACGATTGCTACAATATGGCTGAGGTGAAAGATGTCATATCGATACCACGAATACTTACGGACGACATAGCGGCTTGCAACGTTTCCAACTGTGTGTACGTACTAGGTCTGGACAAATGGAGAAATTATTGCCTTTCAGTTTCACGCATTACGAAAACTGAAGAACATCAATTCATTATATCACCATGGATTAGTGATCTAAGGTTGTCACTTCCCATTCTCTCCGTGTCCGTTAATGGTAGCCTAGCGATTGTTTCAAATGATGCTGTAGTAAGCATTTATAACACAAATGGCTTTTTGCAGCATAAAATAACGCTGGCGTCAGGAATATATAACTACCGATCTCGCGGAAATGCCCTTCAGAAACCAAATGGGAACCTTGTATTGGTTTCACTAAACGACCAAAGTAAGCCACTGTTAACGGAGATAGATATGAGTGGAAGTATTGTTCGCCAATACCAGTCGGCACTTGGAGGTGACAGCGCTGTGAGTTTAGTTGATATTTGTGGGAGAATTGTGATAAGTGATCCACCCAACGGAATCGAGCTGTTAGATTCAGAGTTGAATCTTATGAATTCAACTGGGGTGCAGTTGAATGGGGGTCTGTCCACAGTTTTTCATTTACTTCACTACAACAGCGCGAAGAACGAGGTAGTGAGTACTTCTTTTCAAAGACAAGGTGGAAATATTCTAAGCATCTTCCGTTTTGCAGAAGAATAAAACCTCTAACGATTGTTCACGGCGAAACTAATTTTTATTTTCGATATCTCGAGTAATTATTGTCTCTATTGCTACATGTAATGAAACGCTACGTTGAAATTTTATCGCTGTGACATGCTTTCAGATGTTAATTACAAATTCCGGTAGGCCTAGCTAAAAAATAATATCTTTGTGGTTTGCTAAATACGCTTTACTTTTAAACGCTCTGCCGTTATTCTTCCGAAAACTTGTGAGAATGAACTATTTCAGTATGAATACCGAACCGCTTAGTAATCACAAATTAATTGAACATTTTTAGTATGGCTTTTGAAACCTTGCGGATTATGCTAAAATATACATGTCTACAATTCACAATAAATTTGTTATCGATTGTATTTGTTGATAAGCACTTTTATAGGTTTAAGAACGATAAACTAGTAATATACGATATATATAGTCTATATAATTATAATTATATATGCATGGTTAAATCTCTTTCACTGGATGGATATCGTCTTGACTCCTTCAAACGATCATGCTACCTGAAACTGTCATCGCCTGACGGACGATTTGTGTATCTTTATAATGACGCTATGCACATAACTATATTTGGCTGGATATAAAAATGGTAACGTTGCAACCCTCAACAAGGTCACGTGCACAGTATGTCTAGTATTGCCACAAGTTCAATGATGCTTAAAATTTCATCGTTCCAGAAAATAATCCAACCTCGCAGATCGCGTTGCACTAGCACTATTTCCTACGAATCAATGCTTTTTCATGAGCAGCCAAACAAGTGAGTAGCTAGCTGGGCTATAAAAAGAGAAAGCGGGAGTCGTGAAGCGGTTTCAACATTTGGATTCAATTGATCTCTAGATACCAAAATCGAATACAGTAATAAAATGAGCAAAATGCCCATAGGCTATACATTCTGTTGGCAAAATCAACCATCAAAAAAGAGGGTGGCTGGCCAGGGGCCACCTGCCCTCTTAAATACGTCCAAAACACAAGATATACCAGCATCTGCCGGTCTTTCAGCTAAATAGAAATCATCTTAAATTAAGATTCTTAATGCATTTAGCATACTATTAATTCATAATGGCTGCTTTATAATCGCACTTTGTTAGGTATAGGCCTATGTAGCCTAATTTGAATGTCGCTTTGATAACAGTTCAAATAAAATGACAACCTAATTGATGCACAATTAGCTGTAATGAAATTTAAACAGATGAATAAAGACAAACGTCAACGTGGGGCGCGGTGGGGTAGTGGGTATGGTCGTCGTCTTGCAGCCGAAGGGTTGCAGGTTCGAATCCACCTCAGGTCGCCGCGTAAGGACATTGGGTAAGTCCTTCACTCGCAATTGCTCAGCGCTTCGGCGTGAAACTCCGATGCAGTGTCTGCTCTGTTACAGTAGTCGGGAGCACCTCTGAGTAGGGAGCTTGAAGGGGCGCTATAACAAGTGCGCATACAAACAAACATGCCATGTGACTCAGCATACATACATTTACTAACATGTTGGCTAGTAAGCAGTTAGTAGTTAGTAGTGGATCAACTCATCAGCCTAAAAAACAAATCAATGGTCAATCAGACGCAAGCTTGAAGGGGCGCTATAACAAGTGCACATACAAACAAACAAACAAACACGACTCGCCACGCTCTGTTCCACCAACTGACAATAATTAGTCGAATTAATCGAAGGCAACCATGGGCGGAGACCTAGGGGGCCAGAGGGACGGCCCCCCCAAAGAAGGTGTTGGAGGGGACGGCCCATGCATTTGTCCCCCCCCCCCAATCGTTTATTGAGATTTCGTCGCCGGATGACTAAAAAAAGGTCGTCAACTTTTTTGGGCGGCGAAAAATAGAAATTTTGTGAGATTTCGTCGCCGGATGACTAAAATCAACTTTTTGGGCGGCGAAAATAAATTTTTTTTCGAGATTTCGCCGGTCGTCAGAAATTTTGGCCGGCAAAAGATGGAAATTTTTCTGCGACAACAAATCTCGCGTCTTTTCGTCCCCCCAAGTCTCCGCCCAGGTCTCCGCCTATGAAGGCAACTGACTTATGTGCTTTTAATTATCACACTATTCGTATACGACATTCAAGCAGTTGATAGCATAGGGTATTTGCTTCAATAGAATAATTATTATTATACAATGTATTCTATCATGACAATCACAATAGTAGGTCTATTAATACATTCGTGGCCTACAATGTACAAACTATTTCATAATAATGTTGCTATAAAGCATACCGTCTACGAACTATCTATTGTACCTTATGACCTTGGGCTATATACCGTTCTTTGCAGAGGAGAAAAGTAGAAAAACTCCGGGTGTACACTGTACACACAATTATTACGGATCAACTATACTGTCGTGCACAATTGCACA
This sequence comes from Lumbricus terrestris, assembly GCA_949752735.1. Taxonomy (NCBI): domain Eukaryota; kingdom Metazoa; phylum Annelida; class Clitellata; order Crassiclitellata; family Lumbricidae; genus Lumbricus; species Lumbricus terrestris. The sequence continues at coordinate 15,140,356 of OX457043.1, read as the reverse complement.
ATGCACATGACTCATCCACGCGACGTTCCTTGTTTGAATGTCTTTAGGCTACTATAATTGTGGAGCATATTGCTTCTCGATAGTAAATAACCTACTCAAATAAAGAACTTGAAAGACTGACAGAAAAGAGAGCTTTAGGCCTACATACAGTGGCGGCGCCAGTTTTTTTTAAAAGGGGACTTAGCCTCCCTGGCGTCGCTACTGCCTACATACTGGATAAAGACATAATTGTAAGCACAGAAATGCATGAATTGCGTTGAAACAGTTTTCTTGAATTGATGCCACTTGGAATATAAATAACTGTGCACGTAGGTCTAATTAAAGTGATCGATGTCTCAATGACAGACCAAAATATTAAGACATTTAATGTGCAAGCAGACACTTCGTGAGCAAGGTCTTTGAGCTAAATGTAGTGCCTATAATCACCGCTTACTCTGGTAAGCAGTGAGTGCAGAGAAATAAGAATTAAATCGAGAATTAAGAAATAATTATTGTGCCGTGGTCAATTATTAATTTTGTTCTGCCTTAATTGAGAAGAACCAATGACCCAAATATCCGAATTTGAACTCTATGACAGTTATCAAGTGGCCTACAATGAGCGTTAGGAGAATAATAGGGCCTATTGGTGGGTGCATTGCAGATGACAACAATAATAATTATTACGGTCGTCTTTCGACGCATTCAAACAGACTATTCGGGTATCGTGTTTAACGTAATTTTCTGTCTCCATGGAAATTCCAAACTTGTGTATAAATGTGGGCTCCCTCCTTCATGAGTTTGAATATAGGCACTAAGCCTACTAAGCCTATTTTTACTAATTTCCAGAGCACAGCAAATCGCCTATTGCTTGATAAAAACATTTATTTTTTCGGTTTGCCACAACTTGATCTATAAGCACTTGCAAGCTACTTTCAACGATAAAGCACCGTTGCTATAAAATACACTTTTTGTAGCAGGTGACTATAATTTTTATATAGACATCTTATATATAATTATATACACGGTGAACGTGAAAAAACGAACCTCTCCTGTTGATACGATAATTTGTGTAATAATTTGTACATTTTAATAAAATATGGAGAAACTTCAGTTTAAAGGACAAGAATCAGATAACTATCATTTGTTAGTTGCAATAATTATGTGTTCAAAAATACCTCCTTCGGCCTCAACACACACCCAAAGACGCGTTTGCCACTTACTCATTGCTGAATCGTATACATGTGCTTGATCAAATTTGTCCCATTCCTGTATGCGCTGACGTAGTTCTTCGACATCGCGTACCTTTTCTTGTAAATATTTTCTTGCATCACAGACAATAATAAAATTGTTTTATAGTCCACGGGATTAAGGTCTAAGCTATTTGAAATGTACCAAATTTGTAGGATATCGCATCAATAACTGCCTTGATCGCTGAAGCCGTGCCTGCTTGTTGACCTCCGTTAGTTCAGTCGCTCTATGCACTGTTTGAAACATCTTAAATGACATCAAGTTTTTAACTGGAATAGCGTATAATCATAAAAACTAGTTAAGTTTACCGTTGGGAATAAAATAGTTGTATTCTCCAAAATATTTTTTCATGTTTGGTATTAATTTTTTATTTATTGCCGAGGTTCGGTTTTTTTCGTTCACGGTGTATATGCATAGATCAGGCTGTGATTTATAATTACCATGGAGGAGCTTAGCTTTCTGCGACATACATTCGACCTACTTATTTTAAAGGGTGCATCAACACGTCAGTCTGAAAAAAATGCTGAGCAAGATGGACGTCAAAATTTTGCTCTTGGTTAACTGTGTAGCCGTTGTCTACTGTCAATATACCATCTCAGGCAGAGAAGCTGCTGAATGGCAGAACGAGTACTATGAAGATGTGAAGTCCGAGATAGAATCCATTCGTCAGCTACTGATAAATCAAAAGAAGGACGATGATGTTTGCAACGACAGACAAGCGATGCAGGAAGTCAAGTCAGAGATCCAAGACATTCGTCGTATTGTGTCTGATCAAAACCAAGTGCTGGAAACCCTTCGCGACAACTGGCATGAAATTGGTTTGTTGTCAACGCTGCTCTAAGTTCTATATATTAATTTATATAGCTCCACTATAATGGTGCCATTGACTGGTCTGTTAGAGTGCATGTCTGCGATGCTGACGCCTTATGCAAATTTTATTAACGTCTTCAATGGATGATAGAAAAAACGTTGTCATATTGACGCTTGATATCACAGATTAATTGGGTCTGCGGTGGAGGTAGCCTATAGAAAGAGACAGGGAAGGTTGAACCGCCAAATGCATGGTGACCGAGTAAATCGGAGTCGTGCAATTCGGAGTTGATAATTAGGTGCGGATATTTCGGGCCCGGGCGATTCGGAGCGGATAATTTGAGCTCAGGTAGTCTGCATGAGCACGTAAAGCACGCACACACGACGAGAAAAACACAACTTGTGTCGGCCTCAGGCTCTACCCCGCAGTCGATCGAGTCATGCGCTACGATCGACTTGGCTAGCCTGACGATCTTCGTCGACTCACCGACCTCTCGACGACTCGATCGACTTGGCTTGGCCGATGATCTTCGTCGACTTGGACTGTGACTTTCTGACCAAAATTGCTGACGACAGCTGCATTCTTATATCCCAGCAATGTTGCCACACATCAGAGTGAAATGTTGACGTTTTAAGTCCTGTTCTAACTTCTTACGTAGGTCTATAAACTGTCTAACGTTTTGCTATTATCCGTACTGACTAAAGAGCTGAAATTTTCTAAAATTAGGGCATTCATAGCAAACCTAAATCTCTCCATTTTTACCGTAAAACTGCGGAAAAATTGTCTCGGTTGTAGATTACCAATATGAAAGCGTCAGCATCCAAGAGGATCATTAGGCTTATTATGCTATTTATAATCCCATTTGCATTTTTGTGCCAACACGGAATTAGCCGGGTAATCACCATATCATGTACATGTAGCTTAGGTCATTTGTGAAATTGTGTATTGCGACGAGGCTGCAAAAAGTAAGTGAAATACTTCTAAGTCGAGTCGAGTCGAGGAAACAACAATCGACTCGACTTGGCTATGCCAACGATCGACTCGACTTCCAAGTCGATCGAGTCGACAATTTTCTGTCGACTCGACTTGGCCGAGTTTCGATCGACTCAATCGATCAGCTCGATCGACTGCGGGGTATACCTCACACTCAAAAAATGTGAAACCAGGGGGGCATACATTTTTGCAACGACAGATTTTAAGGCAACACGAGACATAATATGGTCAAGCAAAGCAACCTACATATCCCATTTTGATTTCTTCAGAGGATGTTCAACATTCTTCACATAGCCTATCTCTGTTGCGTTCTATAGCCTACACCAGCAATCAACCCAGCCAGTTTCCGTGAGATAAGGTTAACGTTTGCTAGAACGCAGTCTTTGAGTGCGTGCGTGCGTGGGTGCGTGCAACTCTGATACGGTAATCGTTGAGAGACACAGAGGGATTGAAGTGTCGTGCATCAGATTACATCCGCTGGTGCCGAAAACTAAATAGGTCCACTACTTAGTTTTGGGCACCAGCGGATGTAGGCTAATCTGATGCTGCGTGATGCACACCACTTCAAGTCAACACTTATGCCTGTTTGGCAATCATATCATTAGCAATTACGCTGAATAATCTTAACTAAATTATAGGTTTGGTTTTGCGTGGCGGTTACGTCAGCCATGAAACTGAAGAACGCCATGATAGGTCTATTTGAAGTAGACTACATGTCATGTAGGCGTAGACAAGGATCTGCTGGAAAGTTAATTTCATCATTGACATTTAAGAATCGGTAGGAGGGTCATTTCGCAAACTTTCCACAATTATTTCTAAACTAAATCACATAATCAACTCAAATTTATTGCAACCATAATTGTAAAGCCCACTGTTATTTACATTTTTTGTTTGTTTCGTAAACTCCCGCTGAAAATGGCCTTCAAGACACTGATCACAGCCGTTTTATAATAAGTATCAAACGAAATCTAAGGCATTACTTACATTGCGCTTATAAATGAAAGCGTGACTGCATGTCTTTTGGGTGAGTGCTGCAACGTTAATATTATTTAACTTGTAGGCTATAAGTCGACTTGCAAGGCATAGCCAAGTGCCCAACAAATGCTTAGGCCTATGAACAACACGCTGAATACAATGACTGCTATTCTCATCGCAGAAGGTCAAACTTTCACAAGTTTAAGGAGCCAATTAGCAGACCGCGAGAACCTCACCGACGCATTTAAGCCTACATGCATGTAAAGTAGTCAATAATTATTACAAAACGCTTTCCATAAAATTATTTGCAATGAATCACGACATTAGTCAATTTGATCTAACTGGTAATTTCTAAGACATTTGACGATCTTCCTATGTTTGCAGTTGTTTTATCTGCAAAGCAATAATATTATTCGTAATCTTTCAGCCATCTGCCCTCGTGGCTTCACGTATTTACCTTTGGCTGGAAGTTGCTACAAGGTCGTCTATGAAAGTCACAACTGGACTTCGGCTGGAAAGAAATGTCGGGAGTTTGGTCGTGGAACTCACTTGACCGCCATCACAAGTGCTGCAGAAAACAACGCTCTGAAGACATTCCTTGAAACAGAACTCTCAAGTATGAAATAAGTGTTTGATAAAAATCAGGCGCTTCATGTTATAATTAAGTCAGTCATCATCATCATCATCATCGTCGTCGTCGTCGTCGCTATCATCATTGTCGTCGTCGTTATCATCATCATCATTATCGTCGTCGTCGTCGTTGTGATCATCATCGTCGTCGTCGTCGTTGTCATCATCATTGTCGTCATCATCATCATCATCATCATCATCATCATCATCATCATCGTTTCGGCAGATGTCCACTAGATTGTTTATCACTTTTCTCCAGAGTCCCCGCTCTTGTGCTGCAAATTATTCTTAAGCCTTGTAGAACTTGTTTGCACCGGTCCCTGATGTCATCGATCCATTCTCTGTTAGGTTTTCTGCTACTCTAATAAAGTCAGTAAGTAAACATGTTCTTTATTATATGAGAGAGACAGAGAAACAGAGAGAGGCACAGAGCGGGACGGAGCGACAATATTTCTCCTCTGAAAACTCATAGCGTCTTCTATTCTCTCGGGGTAGGCTACTCGCACTGGAAGCGCCAATGAATGGTCACTACTGTGAGCGGCGCTATATCATTTACTGATTACGTAACATTTAGGAGTGTATGCTACCTTTAATTTTATGTCTGCTTAATGCATAAAATGCCATAATGATGTATACAGTTAATTCAAAATCCATTACATTTTATTCCAACACAGCAGCACAATAGCTCAAGTTGCATGTTTTTTTCTAATAGAAAATGTAAGCAACATGACTTGCATCCCGGGTGATCGACTTACGTCTGGCAATCAGTTTTGGACAAGCGGTCAACGTCAAATCGAAACCAACTGTCAGACACCTTTCGTATGGAAACTGTCATGTGACGAAGTGCTATCATTTGCGTACACCAGCTGGATACGAGATGAACCAAGTTGTTCTGGGAATAACGAACACTGCATGAATATTTGGGTCAGAAATAACTACGTTTGGAACGATGTACCGTGTGACCTGCAGTCCTGTCCATTGTGCGAATATAAACCTTAACATTTAAACCAATTTTTCAGGACTTTTTGAGATTTAACGAAATGTTATTGTCAGATTTGTATCGTGCTTTTCTTATACACCGTGAGTCTTTGTGCTCTTGTCATTTTTCATATATTTTTATGCATGTATGTTCTTGTTTTGTGTCGCCACTGTCTGGGAATGGACGATTGATATGTGGCCAACCTAGAAGATCTAACATTGTATTTCTTGTCTTGTCTTCAACCTTCCTCGATTCGAGGGTTGGTCGCTTCTTGGACACGCCTTCGCCACTTTTCCTGTCCTCCGTCTCCTACAGTATCCTCTCGAATGGTAGTTCCATCCACGTGATGATATTAGTGATACATCCCATCCTCGGTCTTCCCCATGCCCTTGCTCCCGATATCGTACCCTGTATTATTTCCTTTTCCATACAGCCCCCCTCTTTCCTCATCAAATGGCCGAAGTAAAGGAATTTCCTTCCTTTTATCGTGTTCAATAAGGTTCTTTCTGATCCCGTTTCCTCCAATACCCATTTTTTGTTCTTTTTCTGTCCATTGTACTGTTGTAAAAATAGGCCCCTGCAGTTTGTTTTAATTAATTGTCCGTGTCCCTGTCTGCCTGTGTATCGTTGAAACATGCCGTCTACTTAATTTATGCATAGGCGTGGCTAAGCGTCTACATGGCGTCTACTTAATTTATGCAAGGCGTGGCTAAGCGTCTACCTGGGCCTGACAGGCGACTACATAATATATGCAGGGCGTGGTCCAGCGTCTACATAATATATGCATGGGCGTGGCTTGGCGCATACGTATATATACGAGTGCGTGCGCAGGCAGGACAGTCACCGAGAAGAAGTCATCGAGAGTCAGCGATCGAAACAGTCGTCAAGGAACACAGTTGTTACAACAGTCGATCGAACGGAAGGATCAGCCGACGCGGTCGCCGTGATATAGAAGAGAGCTGCGACAGCCGAGTGTTACAGGTTCGAGGCGCAGTGCCGCTACGAGTCGTACGGGAGAAAACGCTTCGAAGGGCGCTACGGTGAATCTACGACGTCTGCAATCCGACGCTGTCGACGACGAAAGGTTCGTAAGCCTTTGCTGTCCGACGCTGGTGGCTGGGGTTCGATTCTTGACCCACAGTCGAGCTCTTCTGTCATCCGACGCTGCTGACGACGGAGAGTCTGGTGATTCTCGCTACGCAACGACGACGCCATTCGACTCCGGATCTGCCAACGTTTCCGACCGGGTGAGCGCAGTGGTTCAGTTTTATCGCTACGCAACGACGACGTCGACTACGGTTCGAAACCCGACCCGTTTCAGCGACTTCGACGTGCGCTGGCGAAGCAGCGGTCCTCTACGCGACGACGATTCAGCATTCTGCGTTGGCAATTACTGTAGATAGTGGTATATTAGTTTTCAGACAGTGGCGCTACGCGAATTGCTCCGAACTTGCTCCGAACTTGCTCCGAACTTGCTCCGAACTCTGGCGCTATAGAAGTTGGCTGAGGACAGCTTAACGAGGGTTTTCTTGAAGTCGAATAAAAGTGTTTCAAGCCTGACTGGCTAGTCGTCAATCCCCAGTTGACGCCGGACTACACGACGGACGGACATCGCCTTAACGACTAGGGTCTGGAGCTCGGTTCCTGGTGGTCTTTTGCCCAGCCCTAGTGGGTCGAGATTCTTTACAAACTGGTACCGTGAAGTGGAGTGATTGGATTTCGTCGGACTTCTACAAAGCTGGTCCCAGCTACGAACTGATTGCAGCCTGTGGAGCGAAATTCAGCGACAATGTGGAACACGGCAGAGATGGACGGGAACGCTGATGACCGCCCGATGACTTCGACGCCAGCAGTGGGACGAAGGACGGACCTCTTGGTCGACTTTGAGGTCGAGTCCAGCCGCTTTCTGGAGAGAATCGACTTCGATGACCCGCCGAAGAAGGATCGCAAAAGACTGCTGATTTCCGAAACAGACGTCAGCGCTTTGGAGACGAAAGTCTTGGACAACGTCAGTCGCTTGGTCAGCGAACGGAAGATGACCATGAAACCAGCAAAATTCGATGGGACTGGGTCTCTCGAATCGTTCTTGGCACAATTCGACGTCTGCGCACGCCACAATAGATGGACGGCAATCGACAAAGTCGACTTTCTCCGTGTTTCCTTGGAAAAGGCAGCAACGCAGCTGTTGTGGGACTTTGGAGCGCGAACGGAGGTGACGTATGAACAGCTGGTCGAGAGACTTCGTCAACGATACGGCGCGGAAGGTCAAGCTGAGACTTTTCGTGCGCAACTCTACTATCGTCGACAGAGGGCGGATGAAAGTCTGGGAGATCTGCTGCACGACATCCGGAGACTTGTCGTTCTCGCCTATCCAGTGCCGTCGAACGAGACGACCGAGATCGTTGCTAAGGACGCCTTCCTTGAAGCAATCCGTGACCGGGAGTTGTCTCTAAAGGTGAGAGAACGGGAACCGAAGACGATCGACGAGGCGTACCGAACAGCTCTACGCTTGTCGGCGTATCAACAGACCGCAGACCTGGAGGATCGTCGCAGACCGGCGAATCGAATAAGAGGAACTCAGGAGGCCGACACCAGAGGACAGCTTCAGTCTCAGCTGGACGACTTCTTCACTGCCCAGCGCAAGTGGCAGCAGGACATGGAAGAAAGAATCTGCCGACAGCTGGAGGGACTTCGAAGCTCGAACAGGACGAACTTCAACTCCGCGCCGATGGCTCCGCCGACCATCCCGTCTCAAGGTAACGCATCAGGAAGTCTGGGACGTGGGTCGACCTGTTTCAAATGCGGGTCCCCAGGGCACTACGCACGCCAGTGCCGACAACGCCGACAGTTTCCAGACCGCCGGAACGACGACGCACGCGATTCGGGCCAGCCGACGACCGAGCAAGAGACCGTCACCAACCATACAACGAGAGACAGAGCAACTGGCGTGACGAACAACGCGATCTACATCCATGGAGTGATCAACGGACGGCAAAGAACGTTCCTCGTGGACACTGGTTCGGAGGTAAGCCTGGTTCCCTCGTCTGATGTTGATGGGTTGTTGCTCCAGCCTAGCACTCGCATTCTCTTGGCTGCTAACGGAACACAGATAAGGGTTTTGGGTCAGGTTGATGTCCCAATCAGGATTTCCAGAGGTTTTTCCATTGAGACAAATTTTCTCGTCTCTGACCAGATTGGGGAACCAATGCTGGGAATGGATTGGTTGAGGCAACACCGCTGTCGACTTGGTTTTGGTCAGGGTGCACTCTTTGTTGGTAGACGCCGCATTTCTTTGGTTAAGGGCAATGGTTCACTTTGGTGTCGCAGGGTTATTGTTGCTGAGGAGACAACTGTTCTTCCTCGTTCGCAGTGCGATATCCCTTGTAGGACGCAATATCGTGATTTGACGACCACAGCTGAAGCGTGGATGACTGAATCTAAAGAGATTCGGCCGGGATTGCATGTAGCTAGAGTTGTGCTGAATGATGATGATGATAAAATGTGCATTCGTGTGGTGAATTTGAATGAACAGCCTGCGATGTTAACTACTGACTTGATGTTGGGCGATTTGCACCCCGTAAATGTTGAAGTAATGGAAGGCAGTGATAGACAGACGGGTCCGGAAGCACAGTTAGTGGAAAAATTGATGGAAGATGTCTCCGAGGATGTTTCGGCTGAGGTGAAAGAACGTCTGAAGAATTTGTTGGTCGAGTACGAAAGCATTTTCTCGACCACTGACCATGATTTGGGAAGGACCATGATTACTCAGCATAGAATTGATACTGGGGACTCCCATCCGGTGAGACAACCGTTGAGGAGGCAACCGCTTCCTTATCAGGCTACCATTGATGCGCAACTGGAACAAATGTTGGTAACTGGAGTTGTGGAACCAGACGGGAACGGGCAGACGTATTCGACCTACGCTGCGGAATTGCTGGAAAAGTTTGAAAAAGCGTATCGCGCTGCACGCCAAGGTCTCAGAAAGGGCGCTGAGCGACGCAAGCACAGCTACGACCTGCGTGTACGACCAGCGAAATTTGAAGCCGGAGACTGGGTTTACTACTTCAGTCCACGAAAATTTGTGGGACGTAGTCCGAAGTTCCAGCGTAATTTCACTGGTCCGTGGATGATTGTGCGGGCGTGTGGTCCGGTCAACTATCTTCTCCAAAAGTCGCCGAAGGCTAAACCCTTCGTGGCGCACGTAGACAAGCTTCGCCACTGTTATGGAAGGACGAAGGGAGAATGGACTGAGGCGACCGAAAAAGTGACCGGAGGGTCGCCCCAAAAAGTGACCGGGAGCGCCACGGCTTCTACCAGTCGACGGCCACACCGCCGTGGGGACGGAACGCGCGAAACGGATGCGCACGACCAGGATTTGGACGGAGTGGCGACCTCTACAGGTCGACCACGACGCAACGTTGGCCGTCCTGTCCGCTTTCAGTGAACGCGGCTGAAAGCAAATTAGAAATAATTATTGAGTCGTGCCTGACTCCGAGCTTATTTTTTTTGATTGATTAGGCGTAATTGCCGGCTGTATAGTTAGCTATTCAATTGTTTGTACTTATGCTATGTCGTTTTGAAAAAAAAAAAAAAAAGAAAGAAGGGGGGTGTGAACAAAACAGTTCACACCGTACCCGAAATGAAAAAAAAAATAGAGAAATAAGCCTAAAAAAAAAAAAAAAAAGAGACAAACAGGCAGAGACATGAAAAACAGGCGAGAAAAAAATAATAAAAGGGGGTTGTGACCGAGATGGCACTTCGCACCCGCAAGAAAAGAGCCGAACAAAAAGGGGGATGTGCGCGAAAAGCACTTCGCACCCGATTCAGCTTGGCTATTTATGATGTCTTTAATTACGGTGCCGTGTGGCAGTTATTTCTGTGGCAAGCTGATGTACAGCATTTTGCTGATTGGAAAACGTGTTAGATTTTCTTTTGGTACAGATACTCTTGCATTTGCTGTATAGTTGGACAATTAATCGTGTTTTATAGGATGTTTTACTCCGATTGTCGGGTAGATTTTCTGTTAGTGCTCCAAGGTGGGCCTTGGATTGCTTCTGGGGGAGGCGTGTTGTAAAAATAGGCCCCTGCAGTTTGTTTTAATTAATTGTCCGTGTCCCTGTCTGCCTGTGTATCGTTGAAACATGCCGTCTACTTAATTTATGCATAGGCGTGGCTAAGCGTCTACATGGCGTCTACTTAATTTATGCAAGGCGTGGCTAAGCGTCTACATGGCGTCTACTTAATTTATGCAAGGCGTGGCTAAGCGTCTACCTGGGCCTGACAGGCGACTACATAATATATGCAGGGCGTGGTCCAGCGTCTACATAATATATGCATGGGCGTGGCTTGGCGCATACGTATATATACGAGTGCGTGCGCAGGCAGGACAGTCACCGAGAAGAAGTCATCGAGAGTCAGCGATCGAAACAGTCGTCAAGGAACACAGTTGTTACAACAGTCGATCGAACGGAAGGATCAGCCGACGCGGTCGCCGTGATATAGAAGAGAGCTGCGACAGCCGAGTGTTACAGGTTCGAGGCGCAGTGCCGCTACGAGTCGTACGGGAGAAAACGCTTCGAAGGGCGCTACGGTGAATCTACGACGTCTGCAATCCGACGCTGTCGACGACGAAAGGTTCGTAAGCCTTTGCTGTCCGACGCTGGTGGCTGGGGTTCGATTCTTGACCCACAGTCGAGCTCTTCTGTCATCCGACGCTGCTGACGACGGAGAGTCTGGTGATTCTCGCTACGCAACGACGACGCCATTCGACTCCGGATCTGCCAACGTTTCCGACCGGGTGAGCGCAGTGGTTCAGTTTTATCGCTACGCAACGACGACGTCGACTACGGTTCGAAACCCGACCCGTTTCAGCGACTTCGACGTGCGCTGGCGAAGCAGCGGTCCTCTACGCGACGACGATTCAGCATTCTGCGTTGGCAATTACTGTAGATAGTGGTATATTAGTTTTCAGACAGTGGCGCTACGCGAATTGCTCCGAACTTGCTCCGAACTTGCTCCGAACTTGCTCCGAACTCTGGCGCTATAGAAGTTGGCTGAGGACAGCTTAACGAGGGTTTTCTTGAAGTCGAATAAAAGTGTTTCAAGCCTGACTGGCTAGTCGTCAATCCCCAGTTGACGCCGGACTACACGACGGACGGACATCGCCTTAACGACTAGGGTCTGGAGCTCGGTTCCTGGTGGTCTTTTGCCCAGCCCTAGTGGGTCGAGATTCTTTACAGTACTCTCAAGATCTTTCTTATGCATTTCATTTCAAAAACATCATATAGCTTATAGAAATAATTGCGTGCAGTTAATATTGTGTGTGCATGTATCGCTAAGGTGATTATTAGTCAATTGATTACAAAAGATATTAACCCTTTCGTGTCCCTTGTTTCCATATGGCAACACAGCTAATTAAAGTTATTATTTTTCTTATGCAACATTTTTAAACAGAATTTGAAGCAGCATTAGCTACATCTATGATGGCTAAAGGTAATTATTGCCCTAGGAAGTATCTTTGTGGCAATTATGTTCTACTATTATGATCTTGAAGTCAGTGTGATTTCCAATTTTCAAAGGTCAATTTTGTTGATTTAATTTTTTTTACTGATAAATGCTAAGAAAGAGTAAAAAATATTTTAAGAGTAGGCATAGATCAGTATTCAACTCTGACTTGCTATAAATTCACTGTTTTGTGTAAATTTGCAAAATCGGTTAGTTTTATATCGGTTGCCATTTGGCAACAATGGGAAGCTATGGATGCGTAGCATAATGTTGTCTGATTTTGGCACATTATATAAACAGCTAAAGTTTGTGTGTTTGAACATAAAATAATAAGATTGATTCATGGATGTGTGAAATCCTCACAGAAAAAGGTTTAGAATGTGGTTTATCCATATTTGGCAATATGGGATGAATGCTTTTACTGCACGATGGACGCCGATTTAGACGGGAGAGTTTCATGCTATGACAGGTGCTGGTATCAGCTGATACATTCTAGATGCCGATGCTCTCATGCAGAAACTGAGTCTGAAGGCGGTGATGTACCACTTTCTAGACTGAAAGAGGTGGGTGGGGTGGGGTGGGGTGGAGAATGGTGGGGTGGCTGTGTGTGGGGTAGGGTAGGGTGAGGGTGGATGGAGTGGGGTGGGTGGCCCGGATGAGAGAGGTGGGGGAGGGTTGGGGAGGGTGGTGAGGGGTGGGGTTTGGACGGGCTTGGGTTGGGTGGGGTGGCCTGGGATGGGGTCAGGTGGGGTGGGCTGGGGTGGAGCTGGGTGGGTTTGGAAGCGGGCGGTTGGGGAACTTGCAGTGAGGATGGACTAGTAAGGTATTGGCTGGGAGCGGGACAAATCCTATATTTCCCGGGCACCCCAACTAGTTGCCCATATAGGTGTTGAGTCGACACTGTTGACCTCAGTGTACAGTGGTACCACAGGATATTCTGGTTGGTTTTGAATGCTGCCTGTGTCAATGGCTGGATTCTTTACAAATGCTACTACTCAAAAGGGGTGGGTTGGGATGGGATGGGGAGGGTGGGTTGTGGTGGGGAATAGTGGGGTGGCGGTGGGTAGGGTAGGGTGAGGGTGGGGTGGATAGAGTGGGGTGGGTGGCCCGAGTGAGGGAGGGTTGTGGTGGCCAGTGTGGTTCAGGTGGTGTGGGCTGGGGTGGAGCTGGGTGGGTTGGGGAGCTGGGTTGGGTGGGGTTGCCTGGGGTGGGGTGGGCTGGGTGGGTTGGGGAGCTGGCTCCACTCACTGAAATGAGCTTGGACAGCATCGGACACCTGTTTTTTATAGATCAGACAAGGGGCACTGTAGAAATTGCGATAAATCAATCATTCATACCACGTATGACAAGTGCGATGTCAATCTGTGCCCCATGTCTAAAAAAGAATGCTATACTTAGACTAGCATTGCATGTCATAAATTGTCATGTGAAATAATAGACATGCAATATGCAGTCGTTTTTAGGTTTCTTATGCTATTTGACATGTTACTCTATCATTGTTGCCATATGGAAACTTTTCCATGCATTCCCCTTGTTGCCAAATGGCAACACTAATTAATTTTAATTAGGCATTGCCTAATTACTAAATATTTTTTATGGCACAACATATTGGTCATATCTCTTCAAAAAACACTTCAAATATTTTTTGGCTGCTCTAGAAATAATTCGGACACGAAAGGGTTAAGACATTTTATTATAAAATACATCGGATAATAATTATTTAGCAATTACATTGGGTGAACTAGACACATGGAAGCACTCACGATAAACATTCGAATATTAAACTATAAGAATAATTGTTAGTCTGTTAATTTAGATTATTAATAATAATAATAATAATAATAATAGATTACTAAAACTTCCCTCTATTACGGTTTCTTCCTTCTCGTGCTCTTTTCCTTCTTGCCGATGTTTCTGGCGTCTCCTCCGTTCCTTCTTCCTCCTCTCACGACCAACCGTTTCCTCTGACTGCCCCCGACTAACTGACTCCGCGTCCTTTCTCATCCCTAGTTAAACCTTTCTTCCTCGATTCCTGGCCAGCGGCCAGCCAGCGCTCCTCGAGCCTCGTCGGCTGTTCTCTTCCTCCGGACGCTCAACCTCCTGTCCAATTTAGGTAACTACCAACTCCTCTTGGTCAGTTCTGCTACTCCTACCTATCCTCCCTTCCTGTGGCCGAATCCCTCTAAGCCGTTGCTGCTGGTCAGTTCTCCCTTCTGACTCATTTCTTTGTGTGTCTGCTTCGCACACCATTTCCTCCTTCTTCTTATCCTCCGCAACCATCATAACTGCCCTCAATCTCCATCGCTACTCTCTCCTGTTTGCCCATTACATTTATATAGCACCTTATGCCATTGTGATACATGCATGGGCGCCCGTACACAGGGGCAAGAGGGGGCACTTGCCCCTGGAAAACTGACACCTATTTTACATTACTACTTTGGGTTTTTTAACAAATCCCGTCGGATTACAGAATTAATTATGCTAATGATGGACAAAGGGAAACTATGAAATCTACGTTTAGAAACCTTTAAAAAACAAAAATGCTTTTAATTTTCTGCCTTGCATTTTTAAAAATCTTGCTAGAACAGTGACCATGACCATTTGGTTCCATCTAAAACTGATGTATCGCCTGTTCGAAAGAATTCATACCGCTACTCATCTCATTCTCGGATCTTCCGCTTTCAATCCCAAATGACACCAACTTTAACAGCTACTTTGCCCCTCCGTCCCTCTGATAACCGGTCTCGGACCTCCTTCTGACTACCATTTGAACAGGCCTTGCTTTGACTCGTTGAATAAGCTGATACCTGCGATTGACTTTCGAGTGGTGCTTTAGAAGTTAAGAAATGTCCATTAAAATATATAAGTAACTAGAGATAACGTGAATGAATAGCTGAACGGAAAATAGGTGTCAGTTTTCCTGGGGCATGTGGACTTCTTGCACCCCTTCAGGATCCTACTCTTTAACTACCATTTTTTGATTTTTAAAACAAATTTCTTCCCGCTAAAGAAACTATTCATATTAAAAATTATAAAAAAACGTGTAGCTGAGAAAACGCACTAAAATGATTCTATGAAAAATACCCATGCATGTTCCTAATATCCTGCTTTGCGTTTTGAATTTTTTGCTACCAAAAAATTTAACCGCGACCATCGTGTTTTGCCCCTCCTGCAAAAATTTCTGCGGGCGCCCATGTGTGCATAATTTATATCTAAGCAGGGCATTGCATGCATTATTATTATTTGTATCAATGAAACTTAGATTATGTTTTCTGTAATTAGTATTATAGAGTCAGGTGTAATGCCCTGAGAATGCTGTATTTCTTGTTTATTTACTCATTTTGTCTTTTTACTGTGCTACATGTACCATAATTTGGCGAATACAATGTTGATAGGCTATATAGGCCTAAGCTTATTTATAAAAGAGGTGATACCTAAGAGATCTCTTTTCGAGTTATTAGATAGAAGAATCTTTGAAGCCTTCAAACAATAACTTATGGCTTCACTAAGACTTTTCATGACTAATACACATTAGTAAGCGCCAAGTAAGATAAATCTAGGATAATTATTCTAATTCTCACTTGCTTTCTTACTTCTTTTGACTTTGGTCAAATCAGATACAAAATTCCAGCAGAGGTCGCGTCAGAGTCATGGGAGTTATTGAGCAGGTCGAAGAAATCAAAATGTAAAGAAGACAATAAGCATTTAATTTTTTTCGCAGGTCACAAGCAGATCAGGAGCAAAATGGGGCGCGGTGGTGCAGTGGTGGCGTCGTTGCCTTGAAGCCGGAAGGTTCGAGGTTCGAATCCACCTCGCCGCGTAAGGACCTTGGGCAAATCCTTCACTCACAATTGCTCAGCGCTTCGGCGTGAAACTCCGATGCAGTGTCCGCTCTGCATTCGGGAGCGCCTCTGAGTAGAAAGAGCTTGAAGGGGTGCTATAACAAGTGCACATACAAAATAGGCAAGTCAAAATACCTTCTATACCACCTATATGGTAGAGCCGCCAATGGGTGTAATTTGGTAGAATTTCCTTTAAAAATAAAGTCTTTCTTCGGCTGTGCCTATTATGCTTTGTTTGAATTGAAACTATGCCTAAAAATTGCCATAAGAGCAAGCCACTCATGCTTTGATGATGGACTTGTATAAACTTGTAATTTTGGCAAATTTATGGCACAGCATAAAACTCAAGAACAGGACAAGGCTATGGTCAAATTGAGTGCATATATCTTCGTGTATTTTCTTCTCTCTCTACAACACTAGGGACTCCCAAATTAACTTCTGATCCACCATTAGCAAGTCCCAAAGGACCGGACGAGATCAGTTGGTCGATCTAGAAATACATGCATTGCAGTCGTGGAGAAGGATCTCACAGAGCAAAACAACAACGACCATCATGATGTAAGACCCACGAGAGAGAAAAGCGTCGCATGACTTCATGGATAACTCCATGCTCCGCTGGGTTTGCTTTCAGAGAGAATTAGACAACCTTTTATGTCCAAATTCAGTCTGCCTGATCGCAGACTGAATTTAAACAGAGACAACAGTAGACCATAATTATCAAACTTTAGAATAGTTATGTGGGCAGGTCATTCAGTTTATATCTAATACCCTGCGAGTAGGATATCTTGGATCCTTGATCGTACACTAACATGAACGCTTTTGATTGGTGTGCACTGTGAGAGGCGATAAATTCAGAGATACAATACAATGCATAATAGCGTTATTAGATATTCTTCGAAAGAAGAAAGCTCTTAAGTGTTGTAATATGCCGAGCAAATTTCTGTCCAGGGTAACGGCCTCTGTTGTCATAGACCCTGGTCAAATCGGATCCACTCCACAATGCATAACAGTATACAATGCGCCCTTATAGCTGATCAAAATCGCGCTACCTACGGTTATCTGGAGCTTTACGGCGTTCAAACTCCATTCGCCAAAAGGCTTCTATGTGGTAGGAGTAGACTATTTGATACCATATGATACCATTTGATACCATCTGATGCCATTTGATATCATTTGATATCATTTTGCAAGCTGTCGTTTACTATTCATTTCGATTGCGGGGTGGCAGGCTACTTTAGTTCGGTCGCATCACTCTTGTGTTTGCTTTCGTGAAGAGATGCTACGTAAATGTGCTCCCACGATTGCAATTATTATAAGAATAAGCTTAGGCCTTGATAATATGGTAAGTATCAGACAAATAAAACTATTAAAAGAAAAATAATTAATTCAAAAAAATATGTGCAATATCTCCATTGGCCAAGAACCGAATGAACAAAATGAACGAAATGAACGAAATGAACAAGAACCGAATAATTACATTGTGACTAGATGCAAAGAGTAGGCGTCACGATTATTTTGTGACGTCAGGAATCGTGGCTTTAGGATGTTAATGCTTGTAAATTATTGATGTTATAAGAATTCGTCCTTCGCTCACTTAATATTTTCAATAAAATGTAATTTATTTATTTCCTGCAATTCGCTTAAAACAACATTTATTATGATGTCGTAGGCGCTTGGTTTTGTCGAATCATACTACAGAGTTTGCTATTTTCTTGTTCGCGGTTTGTTCGGCTAAACAAACAGTCGAAGGGTGTTTCTTGCAATATTTTACGTTGATTGTGTCTAGAAGCGACGTTTGTGATTCTACTTCCCTTGAGGCTTGAGCTAATATTATTATGTCGAAGAAACGAACTTCACACGAATCCAATGCTGATCAGGATACGAACGACGGCTCAGTTTGTAAGTAAATGCTGACAAGTTCTCAATTTGGCAAAACTACAGTACCGGGGACCGACTCTTTAACCTATACCTAACCGACTCTCACGTTGCCTAATCTGACCTAACCGACCCTCACGACGCCCAACCTGAGCCATAACCTAGGCCTACACGTCGGTTCCAGATAATCTACTTTGGCTAATTGTTATGCCGTTAATATTACGCATTGTACTTGATTGCTATTTTCAACAGTGCAATCAATATTGTTGCGTCTAGGCCTATGACGAAACTTCGTGTTGTTAGTCCGAAACTATACGTGAGCTTCGTCAATCAGTGGCACATGTTTTCGGATGTTGTAGTTATAGGCCTACAATGAAAAAGCGATAGCCACGATACATTGAGTTGCCTAGACCATGGGCGGAGACCTAGGGGGACAGGGGGGACGGTCCCCCCTAATGAAAGTGTTGGGGGGACGACCCGTGCATTTGTCCCCCCCCCCAATCGTTAAGCGTCAAGACTTAAAAAAAGGTCATCAACTTTTTGGGCGGCGAAAATAGAAAATTTCGTCGAGATTTGGCCGGATGACTAAAAAAGTCATGAACTTTTTCGGCAGCGAAAATAAATTTTTTTTCGAGATTTCGCCGGTCGCCAGAATTTTTTTTGGAAAATCTCGCGTCTTTCCGTCCCCCCCTAGTCTCGGTCCAGGTATCCGCCTATCGCCTAGACTAGATCAAAATGCTGACAGAAATCTTGAAGTGGAGCTATAACGTGTGCTCACTACTCATAACCTTCACACACACATTGCTGTCTCATAATATTCATGTGTTTAGTGACTAACAGAGGTGGATACAGAAATTTTTGAAGGGGGGCCAAAATTTCCGATGATTTTGCCAGAATAAATCTGATGACATTTTTTGAGTCGTTTGGTCGAAATGTCTTGAAAATAGACCAATTTTCTCTGCCAAAAAAACAAATGACCTTTTTTAGTCTCAGTTATCTGGTCGACGTAATCTCTGCAAGCAATATGCTATGGCCCCTCTAGAGTCTCTAATCGTCGTATCCTATCGTCCCATTCCTGTATGCGCTGACGTAGTTCTTCGACATCGCGTACCTTTTCTTGTAAATATTTTCTTGCATCACAGACAATAATAATATTGTTTTATAGTCCACGGGATTAAGGTCTAAGCTATTTGAAATGTACCAAATTTGTAGGATATCGCATCAATAACTGCCTTGATCGCTGAAGCCGTGCCTGCTTGTTGACCTCCGTTAGTTCAGTCGCTCTATGCACTGTCTGAAACATCTTAAATGACATCAAGTTTTTAACTGGAATAGCGTATAATCATAAAAACTAGTTAAGTTTACCGTTGGGAATAAAATAGTTGTATTCTCCAAAATATTTTTTCATGTCTGGTATTAATTTTTTATTTATTGCCGAGGTTCGGTTTTTTTCGTTCACGGTGTATATGCATAGATCAGGCTGTGATTTATAATTACCATGGAGGAGCTTAGCTTTCTGCGACATACATTCGACCTACTTATTTTAAAGGGTGCATCAACACGTCAGTCTGAAAAAAATGCTGAGCAAGATGGACGTCAAAATTTTGCTCTTGGTTAACTGTGTAGCCGTTGTCTACTGTCAATATACCATCTCAGGCAGAGAAGCTGCTGAATGGCAGAACGAGTACTTCGAAGATGTGAAGTCCGAGATAGAATCCATTCGTCAGCTACTGATGAATCAAAAGAAGGACGATGATGTTTGCAACGACAGACAGGCGATGCAGGAAATGAAATCAGAAATCAAAGACATTCGTCGTATTGTGTCTGATCAAAACCAAGTGCTGGAAACCCTTCGCGACAACTGGCATGAGATTGGTTTGTTGTAAACGCTGCTCCAGTTTCTATATATTAATTCATATACATGTAGCTTCACTATGGTGTCACTGACTGGTCTGTTAGAGTGCATACATGTCTGCGATGCTGATGCCTTAAGCAAATTTCATTAACGTCTTGGATGATAGAAAAAACATTGTCAAATTGACGCTTGATATCACAGATTAATTGTGTCTGCGGTGGAGGTAGAAAGAGACGGAAGGCTGAACCGCCAAATGCATGGTTACCGAGTAATTCGGAGTCGTGCAATTCGGAGTTGATAATTAGGTGCGGATATTTCAGGCCCGGGCGATTCGGAGCGGATAATTAATTTTGAGCTCAAGTAGTCTGCATGAGCACGTAAAATACGCACACACGACGAAAAAAACAAAAATTGTGTCGGCCTCCCGCTATACCTCGCAGTCGGTCGAGTCGCGCGCTACGATCGACTTGGCTAGCCTGACGATCTTCGTCGACTAGCCGACCTCTCGACGACTCGATCGACTTGGCTTGGCCGATGATCGACTCGATCGACTTCGTCGACTTGGACTGTGACTTTCTGGCCAAAATTGCTGACGACAGCTGCATTCTTATAATCCCAGTATCTAAGTGACTTATGAATTTCATAGACGCACAAACGCGCCAATGCGTCTGCTTAAATTACAAGTAAGCTTAGCCTATGTTTTCGCGAATCCATGTGACGCAATTTTTTATTATGCATTTCCTATCCGGAAGGCAACAATGTATGGTTTTCTTAAGTGATAGGATGACTTAGGCCTAGTCACATATGTGAGCCCGAGTCGTGTGCTAAAGTTGAGGCTATGATGGACAGTCCACTTCCTGTAAGGTGATATAAAATGTTGCCACACATCAGAGTGAGATGTTGACGTTTTAAGTCCTGTTCTAACTTCTAACGTAGGTCTATAAACTGTCTAACGTTTTGCTATTATCCGTACTGACTAAAGAGCTGAAATTTTCTAAAATTAGGGCATTGCTAGCAAACCTAAATCTCTCCATTTTTACCGTAAAATTGCGGGAAAATTATATCGGTTGTAGATTACCAATACGAAAGCGTCAGCATCCAAGAGGATTAGGCTTATTATGCCATTTATAGGCCTAATCCTATTTGCATTTTTGTGCCAACACGGAATTAGCCAGGTACCTCGCCATATCATGTAGCCTAGGTCATTTGTGAAATTGTGTATTGCGACGAAGCTCCAAAACGTAAGTGAAATACTTCTAAGTCGAGTCGAGTCGAGTCGAGGAAACAACAATCGACTCGACTTGGCTATAGGCCTACCAACGATCGACTCGACTTCCAAGTCGATCGAGTCGACAATTTTTCTATCGACTCGACTTGGCCGAGTTTCGATCGACTCGATCGATCAGCTCGATCGACTGCGGGGTATACCTCACGCTCAGAAAATGTGAAACCAGGGGGGCATAAATTTTTGCAACGACAGATTTTAAGGCATCATGAGACATAATAAGATTAAACAAAACAACCATTACATATCCCATTTTGATTTCTTCTGAGGATGTTCAATACTCTTCACATATAGGACATCTCTGTTGCATTCTATAGCCTACACCAGCAATCACCCCAGCCAGTTTCCGTGAGATAAGGTTAACGTTTGCTGACTCGTGTTGTTGTTTTTTGGCTGCGTTATTACTCTCAGATGACTTTGTTTGCTGTAGCGACTGTTAACATCATAGGCCGTACGTGCGCTTTTGTGCAAGACGTGTCTTGTTAAAGCGCGTTAGAAATAATAAATTGTATTGTATTGTATTGTATTGGAACGCAGTCTTTGAGTGCGTGCGTGCGTGGGTGCGTGGGTGCGTGGGTGCGTGCGTGCGTGGGTGCGTGCAGCTCTGATACGGTAATCGTTGAGAGACATAGAGGGGTTGAAGTGTCGTGCATCAGATTAGACTTCTACATCCGCTGGTGCCGAAAACTAAATAGGTCCACTACTTAGTTTTGGGCACCAGCGGATGTAGGCTAATCTGATGCTGCGTGATGCACACCACTTCAAGTCAACACTTATGCCTGTTTGGCAATCATATCATTAGCAATTACGCTGAATAAGCTTAACTAAATTATAGGTTTGATTTTGCGTGGCGGTTACGTCAGCCATGAAACTGAAGAACGCCATGATAGGTCTATTTGAAGTAGACTACATGTCATGTAGGCGTAGACAAGGATCTGCTGGAAAGTTAATTTCATCATTGACATTTAAGAATCGGTAGAAGGGTAATTTCGCAAACTTTCCACAATTATTTCTAAACTAAATCACAGAATCAACTAAAATTTATTGCAACCATTGAAAAAACCCACTTTTATTTACTTTTTGTTTTGTTTCGTAAACTCTCGCTGAAAATGGCCTTCAAGACACTGATCACAGCCGTTTTATAATAAGTATCAAACGAAATCTAAGGCATTACTTAGGCTACATTGCGCTTATAAATGAAAGCGTGACTGCATGTCTTTTGGGTGAGTGCTGCAGCGTTAATATTATTTAACTTGTAGGCTATAAGTCGACTTGCAAGGCATAGCCAAGTGCCCAACAAATGCTTAGGCCTATGAACAACACGCTGAATACAATGACTGCTATTCTCATCGCAGAAGGTCAAACTTTCACAACAAGTTCAAGGAGAAACGTCCGCCAATTAGCAGACCGCGAGAACCTCACCGACGCATTTAAGCCTACATGCATGTAAAGTAGTCAATAATTATTACAAAACGCTTTCGATAAAATTATTTGCAATGAATCACGACATTAGTCAATTTGATCTAACTGGTAATTTCTAAGACATTTGACGATCTTCCTATGTTTGCAGTTGTTTTATCTGCAAAAGCAGTAATATTATTCGTAATCTTTCAGCCATCTGCCCTCGTGGCTTCACGTATTTACCTTTGGCTGGAAGTTGCTACAAGGTCGTCTATGAAAGTCACAACTGGACTTCGGCTGGAAAGAAATGTCGGGAGTTTGGTCGTGGAACTCACTTGACCGCCATCACAAGTGCTGCAGAAAACAACGCTCTGAAGACGTTCCTTGAAACAGAGCTCTCAAGTATGAAACAAGTGTTTGATAAAAAATCAGGCGCTTCATGTTATAATTAAGTCAGTCATCATCATCATCATCATCATCATCGTCGTCGTCGTCGTCGCTATCATCATTGTCGTCGTCGTTATCATCATCGTCATTATCGTCGTCGTCGTCGTCGTTGTGATCATCATCGTCGTCGTCGTCGTTGTCATCATAATTGTCGTCATCATCATCATCATCATCATGATCATCATCATCATCATCATCATCATCGTTTCGGCAGATGTCCACTGGATTGTTTAACACTTTTCTCCAGAGTCCCCGCTCTTGTACTGCAAATTATTCTTAAGCCTTGTAGAACTCGTTTGCACCAGTCCCTGATGTCATCGATCCATTCTCTGTTAGGTTTTCTGCTACTCTAATAAAGTCAGTAAGTAAACATGTTCTTTATTATATGAGAGAGACAGAGAAACAGAGAGAGGCACAGAGCGGGACGGAGCGACAATATTTCTCCTCTGAAAACTCATAGCGTCTTCTATTCTCTCGGGGTAGGCTACTCGCACTGGAAGCGCCAATGAATGGTCACTACTGTGAGAGGCGCTATATCATTTACTGATTGCATAACATTTAAGAGTGTATGCTACTTTTAATTTTATGTCTGCTTAGCGCATAAAATGCCATAATAATGTATATAGTTAATTCAAAATCCACTACATTTTATTCCAACAAAGCAGCACAATAACTGAAGTTCAATGTTTTATTCTAATAGAAAATGTAAGCAAGATGACTTGCATACCGGATGATCGGCCTGCGCTTGGGATTCTGTTTTGGACGAGCGGTCAACGTCAGAACGAAACCAGCTGTCAGACACCTTTCGTGTGTAAACTGTCCTGTGACGAAACGCTATCATTTGAGTACACCAGCTGGCTACGAGATCAACCAAGTTGTTCTTGGAATAACGAACACTGCATGAATATTTTTGTCAGAAATAATTTCGGTTGGAACGATGTATCGTGTGACCTGCAATCCTGCCCATTGTGCGAATATAAACCTTAGCATTTAAACCAACTTTTGAGGACTTTTATGAATTTAATGAAAGAAGTGATGCTGCAGAGATCGCTTTTCGAATATGACTAAATATTGAAGAATCCTTGAAACCGTCAAACAATTTACTTTGACTCACTAAGACTTTTTCATGACATAATACATTATTATTAAGCAGCAGGCCTAGGCTAAGTAACAGAACTCTTTAACAATTAGGCCTAGGCTTATTCTATTTCTTATTTGCTTTCTTACTTCTTATGACTTTGGCATAATTTTTAGAATGTCCTTTAAAACTCAAGTCTTTCTTTGGCTGCTGCCTATAGCACATGCTTTGATTGTATTCAAGAAATTTCTTTAATTTGTCATAATAATATTATGTGGCTTTGACTTGAGAACATGTCGATCATACTTGACAGACATTTAAACTTGTAATATTATCTTGGCAAATGTTTGTCACAGCCTACATACATGTAGGCTACACCTCAAGAACCGGGGCGCGGTGTTGTAGTGGTGGGCATGGGCGCCCGCACATAGGAGCAAGGGGGGGCACTTGCCCCCTCTGGAAAATTGAAACCTATGTTTTTTAACTTCTACTTTTGGGCTTTTGACAATTTCTTTGCATTAATGCACCAATGATACGAATGATACAGACAATGAAAGTCAGAAATCTACATTTTGAGATCTCTATAGAAATATACATGCTAATAACTTTCTGCCTTGCATGTTCAAGCTCTTTCTAAAAACTGTAACAATGTCCATTGGCTTTCAACCTTCCGGTGGGCACCCATGCAAACAGAAGGCGTACCGATTTATGGCCTACTTGAGTGGAATCCAGCTGTAATGCAGTTAATCACAGCTGCAAAAAATTAAATAATAACGCAAAAATTTGAAAATTTCTCAAAATACACTGAAATTTCATCAGGGAGATCTGATTATTCACCAGCATTGTAATTAGGCCTATATAAACCAAGTCTGCTATAATCCAGGCTCCTTTTTGTCCATTTTGCAAGCTGCCAATACAGAATCCGAGGAGGTCAAACTGTAGATAAACTTGGCTCTGGTTATCACGCCTCAGGATTTACACACAAAACTGACAGAGATCCGTTAAAAAGAATTGATACCCACACTCATCTGATCCTCAGATCCTCCACCTTCCTAAGCGACACCCACATTAACAGTTACTCTGGCCCTCTGGCTACCAGACTCGGACCTCTTTCTGACTAGGCTACTCTTAGGAATAGGCTTCTGACTCATTGCAGAACATGTGAAACTGCTGGTGCCCTGCGATTGGCTTTCGAGTGGCGCTTTAGAAGCAGCTAGAGGAGCAATTGCCCCTTGCAAACGGACACCTTTTTTGTTCATTTAGTCAGTCGTTCATTATATGGAATTACCTAGCGCACCTTTAGGAAACTACTTTTTAACATAGATCTACTTTTTGATTTTTAACAAATTTCTAAGGAAACTATTCATATTAAAAATTATACACAAAATTAAACTGAGAAATTAGCATAACAAACCTCTTTGAAAAATACCCGTATTCCTAATTTCCATGCAGCATTGCATTATCAAGCCATTGCTGCTAAAAAATTTAATCGTGACTATCGCAAAAATTTTGCCCCCCCCTGCAAAAATTTCTGCGGGCGCCCATGGTGGTGGGGTCGGTGTCTTGAAGCCAGAGGGTTCCAAGTTCGAATCCACCTCATGCCGCCGCGTATGCGGACCCTGAGCAAGTCTTTTGCAAGCAAATTGTTATGGCGCTTCGGCGTGAAACTCCGACGCAGTGTCTGCGCTGTAGTCGAGAGCGCCTCTTGGTTGGGAGATTGAAGGGGCGCAATAGAAATGGAGAAATAAAAAAGCTGAAAATTAGTTTCGGTTGAAGATAACTGACATTATTTTTGCCTGACAATCATTTACGCCGCTGCGAGAACTAACCCATGCGAACAGATGATTAGGCCTAAGCGCCGAATCGGCATCGCCAGACACCACTCTGACTTTCAGGACAAAAACATCTGGCGTTATACAACTGCTGCTCTATGAAACAAACGCATCTGCCACTACATGTAGTGCTCTAATATTATTATCGTTTGACGCGATTCACCACACGGATCCCGAAACGAACAATTAATTACTGGCACCTAAGATATCTGCTGCCTCAGGAAGATCTTGCGGATCCGCAATTCGGATCATGTGAGCACGATCATGATCAGGAGAAGAATAGCGATAGGGGCCTACCTGGTAACGCAGATTGCACTTATTCGAGCATTTTACTCGCTGTCTTAGAAAATTTGAATTTAGAACATCAGAAATAAACTTATGGGCAGCCATTGGCAAACCCTGAAAGATTGAACAAGATCACGTGGTCGATCTAGGACTAGGCTACTTGGACTAGGGTCGTGGAGAAGGATGTCACAATTTCACAAAGCAAAACACCATCGATCATATATGACGGAAGACCCACGAGACAGAAGATCGGCGCAACTTTATAGATAGACTACTTCCACGCTCCGCTGGTTTGCTTCCAGAGAAAAATTATAGGCCTAATTAAAAAAATTTCATACTCAAATTTCCTGATCGCAGACTAAATTCCACAGAAGCAAGAGCATATAATAGTACTTTAGAACAGGTATGTGGTCAGGTAATTTAGCTTGACCTATATCTAACTGTCCGGAAACAGTCAAAAACGACCTAAGACGTTTGGAGCTGACATGGGAGGAGGCGAAGGAACTGGCGATCGATGTAGGCCTATAGAGAGTAGATGAGTCGCCCGATGTGCAGGCATGCACTGCACGAAGGACTAAGGTCTAAGGTCTAAAGCATATCTAATTCTCTGCGAGTAGGCCCTACCTTGAACGTGCACTGACATGAATGCTTCTGATTGGCACAGTGAGAGGCGCTTTATTAATTCATGGATACAATACAATAGGCCTAGCCTACTATACATTATACAATGCACCTTTAAAGTTAATTTAAATTTTTTATTTTTTATTTTTATTTATTTATTTTTTCCTCAACCAAAACAACAAACAAACATGATACAATTATGGCATTGAATAATACATTAACATAATTTGGTGAAGAAGGGGAGACCCAGAAGGGATAGAAAATCCCGCTAATAGGGCCACCCATAATTCATGTAAAATATAAAAGAAAAACATGACAGAGCATTCAATTGTAGGAATAAAAAAATGATGAGGGAGAGAGAGAGAAAAAAATTAAGCAATCGACATTTCTGTATATAACGAGAAAAACAACTCTTAACTAATGACTTAACTAAAGACTTAACTAAGGGCTTGGCGAGACCACAGAGCAGAAACCTTAACCATTACATATCAGGAAGTGTTTTAAGTAGATAAAGGCGAAGTTTATGCTTAAATAATCTTGTGTTAGGTAGGGAATGAAGATGTGTAGGGAGAGAGTTCCAACATTGGGAGCCAGTATATTGTAAAGAGAATCGACGAGTATTAGTATGTGCGTAGGGAAGGTCATAAACAGTTAATTTTCTAGTTGAATAAGAGTGGCGATCAGAGGTAAGATTAAAGAAATCATTAAATACAAGTGGTAATAGGCCATGGTTATAACGGTACATAAACTCTCCTATTTGCAAGTGCCTAATTTGATCGATCTTTAATAATCAAAATTTCTTGAAATACAGAGCGGTGTGGGCTCTGCGAGGAATATTAGCTATAAAACGGATTGCATATTTGTGAAGGGTGACTAGTCTGATAAAATTAGATTTGTAAGTAGACGTCCAAATTAAATTACAGTAGGTTAAATAAGGATAAATAAGAGAATAGTATAGCATAGACCGGATAGAGACAGGAATCGGTTTAGATGAGCGAAATAGCACACCAACAGTCTTAGCAATTTTGCTAGAGATATTATTGATGTGTTCCTTCCAATTTAGATGCTGGTCAATGTAAACGCCCAAAAATTTTGTGGATGTTACTTCGGTGATAGGAGTCCCTTCAATAAGTAGAATAGGAAGTTCATTGGGATATTTTTTCTTATGGGATCTGAAGAGGATGTAGTTGGTTTTATCCAAATTTAGAGTAAGTTTATTAGATCGAAACCAATCAACGACTCGGTGAAGCTCAGAATTAACAGTGTTGAATAGGGTATCAATAGATTTATCAGAATGAAATAAGTTAGAATCATCAGCAAATAGCACAAAATACATAGAAGGCGATACATTGGGTAAATCATTAATATAGATTAAAAATAAAAGAGGTCCAAGATTAGATCCTTGATGGACACCGTGAGAAATGAGTTGTAGATCAGAAGTACAATTGTTAACAGAAACCAGTTGAAAACGATTTTCAAGATAGCTAACAAACCATTGTAATTGTGTCCCTCTAATTCCATAGTTATAAAGTTTTTTGATCAAAATATGATTTACAGAATCAAAGGCTTTAGCTACATCAAGGAAGATACCAAGGGAGTATTCGTTATTTTCAATTGCATTAGAGATTTTGTCTTGTATGCTTAGAAGGGGCATGTAGGTAGAATGACCCTGTTGGAATCCATGCTGAGACTGAAATAGTACTTTCTCTTTTGATAAAAAACTACCTAAACGTGCGTACATTAATTTTTCAAATATTTTGGCGAAGAATGGGAGTACTAACTAAAATTCGCACTAACTACGATTATTTCAAGTTTCACGGCGTTCAAACTCAATTCGCCAAAAGGTTTCGATGCGGCATGAGCATTTTATATCATTTGATACCATTTGATACCATTTGATACCATTTTGCAAGCTGTCGTTTACTATTCATTTCGATTGCGGTATGGTAGGCTATAATTAATTATTGTAAGGTCGATCGCACTCCTCTTGTGTTTGCTTTCGTGAAAAGAATGTTACGCAAATTTGCTCCCGTGCACTATAGCAATATAAGCATAATAATAATATGATTAGTAGGCTAGCATACAAATAAGGAAACTATTAAACGAAAATTAATTTTAAAGAAATGTGTGCAATATCTCTATTTTACCAACGATGCGAATAAGAACGGAATAATTTGATTCAACGGATACGCGTCACGAATATTTTGTGACGTCAGAAGGCGTAGAGTCTTCAATATGTCAATGCTTCTATTATCGTTATAAGAATTCGCCCTTCGCTCACTTAATAAATTTCAATAAAATGTAATTTATTTTTTTCTACAGTTCGATTACCACAAAATTTATTATGATGTCGTAGGCGGTTGTTTTTGTGGAATCATACTACAGAGTTTGCTATTATCGTTCGCGGTTTGTTCGCCTGAACAGACAGTCGAAAGGTGTTTCTTGCAATATTTTACGTTGATTGTGGCAAGAAGCGACATTTGTGATCTACTTCCCTTTAGCTAACTATGTCGAAGAAACGAGCTTCACACGAATCCAATGCTGATCAGGATACGAATGACGGCTCAGATTGTAAGTAAATGCTGACAGGTTCTTAATTTGGCAAACTACAGTATTGGGGACCGACCCTAATCCTAGACCTAACCGACCCTCACGTCTCCTAATCTGACCTAACCGACCCTCACGACGCTCAACCTGAGCCATAACCTACACGTCGGTTCCAGATACTATGGTTAATATAGTTATAGTTATGCCGTTAATATTACGCATTGTAGTTGATTGCTATTTCAATCATGAAATCAATTGCGTATATGACGAAACTTCGTGTTGCTAGTCCGAAACTACGTGAGCTTCGTCAATCAGTAGTAGACTAGGCTACTTGTTTTCGGATGCTATGGTTATACAATAAAGCTGGCCACGAGACATTGAGTTGCCTAGATTAGAACAAAAATACTGACAGAAATCTTGAAGGGGAGCTATAACAAGTTCTCACTGCTCATAAGCTTACATGCATATCATTGCTGTCTCATAATATTCATGTGTAGTGAATAATGATTATGCGGCTAGTTATTGCATGAATGTCGTTATTATTTTGTTCATTTAGTGACAGCATTCCGGCCAGATGACATTGCGAAGCGTACAAAACTCGTCTCATTGAGCGACACGACGGTAAGTAAGCAACTTGCATTGAAAATGCGAGTTACGAGTGTCCGTAAGATCTAAAATTTCTTAAATTATTGACCAGTGTGGTTGCTTGTGTCCTTTTAAAGGCCCTATGGTTGTGTCATGTCTGGGAGGATCAGTGTCGCCCTCTCGCCCTTCTTCTTATCCCAAGCTAGCGTTAGCTCAGCCGAGGCCGATGGAAACGGTGCTGTAGGCTACACGAGTTCAAAAAGTTACCGGCTTATATATTTTTAGAGTCGTCCTCCTCCTTTCCCCAAGCTTGGAGGTGGCACTGCCAAAGTAGGAACAGTAGCTGAGTTAGTAGAGTGCCGGGGCGGATCCAGGGGGGGCAATCCGGCCATGGCCCCCCATTTAAAAATTGCATGGGACGTGGCCCCCCATTTGGTTTCAACAAGCCATTAAATAAATGTAGTGGGAGAGGAAAACAGGACACCAGGCCCCCCTATTACAAAATCGCACGGGACTTGGCCCCCCTCCGTCGATTCAGCGGCGGATGTTTCCCGAAAAATTGGTCGATGACTAAAAAAAAAGGTCATCAGTTTTTTCGGCGGATGAATTGGTATTTTTTTCCGGAAAATTTGGTCGACGAATAAGAAATTTTTCTCCTGTCTCACAAGACCAAAAATTTTGACCCCCCCTTCGAAAATTCCTGTATCCGCCCTTGGTAGAGTGGATCGTATAGTGAAAAGATCTCACAAATGTTTAATTAACGCTGTTAAATACTGTTTTAATTTGACATGGATACAGCAATTGTCCTTTATTTGCACACATCCTTAATTCTGTGGTTTTCAAAATAAGGCAGACCTAACAATCTTGAGACGTCTTAGCGATCGGGCTAAACTTAAGAGAACCCTATCGCTGGATTTCTTATGCGCTGGCTATTTGGCACAGTAGGCCTGTAGGAAATTGTCGCATTTACTCCGAAGCTGTTGCTCGCAGTTTCGCAGACACTGCCAGTCGCCCAGTCCCAGACGTTGCTTAAGTTGTCATTTGATTCTTCGATCGATGTTACAATCATGTTAAGCAAAATCTGTTCAGCCACTTTATGACTAATAAAATTCAAAGCTAAATCCAATAAAAGTTTGATTGTATGAGACATTTAGGTCATTATTCATAATGATTGACCTGTAAGAAATCTTAGTTAGTACCTGCAAGCCTATGTTTGTAAGCAAAACGCGGAGATTTAAGCCGATTTTAAAACCGAGCTAAGAAAAATTATGAAATATTTGGCGTCCTCGATTACGAACCACCAAGCTAGTTTTGAATCTAAAATATTCAGTTGTGAAGCAGCCTAGGCGGCTAGGCCTACAGGAACAACGTTTCTCTTGGTTCTAATTGAGTTTAATATCGTAAAGCAAGTTGCTATGTAAAATGCCCTGTTTGCTACATGGATCGCAGTCGTAGGCCTATTAGCCTATTTTACGGTTCAGATTAAATGATAATTCCGCTTATTTTATTTTATTAAGGAGTTCCTAAAATATTGCAAAGCAATGTGATATCTTAATATTGTAGCTGCAAGATCTACCGATCGAAATACTAGAGTACATCCTCGTAAAGGTGGTAGCATTGGAGGTGAATGATATGAAGCTGGTCAAAAGCGTGTGGAATGAAAAGTCTCATCTTGTGATACGCAGACTTCAGTCCGTTTGTTTGCAATGGAGCAACATTCTGGCGACCGATTTCTTTCAACATGAACTGCGCAGGACTCTAGACCGCATGGGTAAGCTATTTCTAATGCCTTAGATATTATCGTAGCTGCGTATACTATAGGCCTACAAAGAACTCTGATTGAAAAATTAAATCCAGTGTGTATATCAAATCAAAAGAGGTAAAGGACCCGGAACTGAGACATATAACGTAGCTGTTCTAGTACCGTGAACTTGGGGAAATCAGACTTAATCTGTTTGATGGATCATATGGACGATTCGAGGAGACAGAAAAAACAGTGGCGGTTCAGAAGTATCTGCGTGTTGGTCAGATTAGATTTGATGCATCGTTGTTCTGTCTGATTCACAATTCCAGTTAGGTCTGTTAATTGCTTAATTGCGCTTGCACTATACACAAGTAGCCTATAGGGCAGGCCTACAGGCTTCTTCACATTTCATCTCACATTTAGAAATCTACGCCCGCCATTAGCTACAGTTGAATGTCACGATTAAGTTCTCAAGTTACAAGTTTATTGCAAAATTTACTTCACACTTTACTTCACACTTGGAATAGATTGTATAGGCCTAGACCGAAAAAGAAAGTACGGTAGATTTTCAAAATCGTTTTGAAGCATATGCAAGAACGCAACCTGATTAAATAACTGCTGGATTTTGAGGACATTTCTTTGCGTTAGTCAGCCCTACAAGTGGTGTAGCCAGGAATTTATGATGGGGGGTTTGGGGGTTTATTGTCTGGCCGGATGCCCGTCCTGACACCAACCCAACAGTATTACAGTAAATAAAAAGAGAACAAAGTGACAAATGGAATAAAGTAAGAAAAACAATTGTTACTACAAGCAATGGTTTTTTTCTTATTTAAGTGGATAAATAATCTTGAAAAACTCTTTTCCTAAGCCAATGGAGGAGTTTTAACCCCCGAAACCCCTCCTTGGCTACGCCACTGGCCCTACATGCCTTTCCTTTTGGTCAACTTAATAAACCCACGAGTCTTGTTTTCAGCCGAGGTGACGATTCGTATGGAAATATTGCAACAGTCTCCGATTCAGCAATACGCCTTCAAGATGACTACACTGAGAGATGAAATTTTTATGCACGCGTTGTCTAACACGGTGACCGTTTACGATCGCGACAATATGGCTGAGGTGAAAGATGTCATCACGCTACCACGAATACTTACGATCGACATAGCGGCTTGCAGCGTCTCCAACTGTGTGTACGTACTAGGTCTGGATGCAGGGAGAAACTATTGCCTTTCAGTTTCACGCATTACGAAAACCGAAGAACATCAATTCAGTATATCACCATGGATTAGTGATCTAAGGTTGTCACTTTCCATTCTCTCCTTATCCGTTAATGGTAGCCTAGCGACCTTTTCGAATGATGCTGTAGTAAGCATTTATGATGCAAATGGTTCTTTGCGGCATGAAATAACACTGCCCTCAGGTATACATAATTACAGATTGGGCGAAAATGCCCTTCAGAGAACAAATGGGAACCTTGTGTTGGTTTCATTAAACGGCCAACGTAATACACTCTTAACGGAGATAGATATGAGTGGAAGTATTGTTCGCCAATACCATTCAGCACTTGGTGGCAACAGCGCTGTGAGTTTAGTTGATATTTGTGGCAGAATCGTGATAAGTGATCCACCCAACGGACTCGAGCTGTTAGATCCAGAGCTTAATCTCATGAGTTTCACTGGGGCCCCGCTGAATGAGGGTCAGCCCGCATTCTTTCATTTACTTCACTACAACAGCGTGAGGAACGAGGTAGTGAGTATTTCTACTCTGATCCATGGTGGAAGTATTATAAGAATCTTTCGTTTTGCAGAAGAATAAAACTCGAACGACTGTTAACGACGAAAATAAATTTTATTTTCAATATCTCGAGTAATTATCAATTGTCGCATCCTGTTATTGCTTCATGTTCTTAAGCGCTACGTTGGAATTTAATCGTTCTGATATACTTTCAGACGTTAATTACATATTCAGGTAGGCCTAGCTTTAAAAAATAATGTCTTTGTGGTTTGGTTAATACGCTTTACTTTTAAACGCTCTGCCGTTATCCTTCCGAAAGCTTGTGAGAATGAACTATTTCAGTATAAATACCGAATCACTTAGTAATCACAACTAAATTGAACCTTGCGGATGATGCTAAAAAAATATATGTCTACAATTCACAATAAATTTGTTGTCGATTATATTTGTTGATAAGCACTTTTACACGTTTAAGAACGATAAACTGGTAATATATGCCTACTATATATAATTATATATATATAATTATATATAGTATAGGTTAGAGTGTTTCAAAAAAAATTATTTTTGAAAACTCAAGTGGCTAGATGTTTAAATGATGCCATTTGGTGTTGTAAATAACTCATTAAATTTTCATGAGATTATTCCACTGTTTAGTGACAGCTCAACAGAGTTCTGTATTCTGTAACCAGTCATTGTGAATTTACCTTCATTTCGTTTACATAAAAATGCATTATTTTGTGTTGTGATGCCTGTGAGTGGCAGACAATCAGACACAGTGTAACAGATTACTTCTTTTCTTTACTTACTTGCATTTAAGATGCACATTACACAATGTGTTTCAAAGAATATTAAATTAAGTCTTTATAGCATCTTTGCTGGACATCTCGACTCTCGAGTTGGAATGACAATCTAAGAAATGGAATGACAATGCGGATTGCAAAAGACTGATACAAATTCAACAGGACAGGATTTTTCTACAGTACATGAGAGAAGAAAGGAAAATGACAGCAGGTAGTCAGTCTCTAGCATTCAAAGAATGTGAAAAGAAGCAAATACATAGAAAGTTTAAAGAAATCTGTCGCATCAAAAAGGCAATGGCAGCAAAAGGTGATACAAAGTCGGCTACCGTGACAGAATACAAGGATGACATTGACGATTAGATCTGAGAACTGCTAATTAGCAAGTATCATTGACACAAGACTTGCTGATGAAAGCAAGCACTCTAGTGACTCCATGGATAACAATTCAAACTCATCAAACTGTGATGTTCACTACACTCAAAAGACGACACCTCACTGATGATCCACTGTCTGCGGCAATCCTTGGTCGCACAAAAACTACACCATGAGAAGCAATACACATTGTTGCTCCAGCTCTTAGTTGCTCTTGGCATTTGATGTTGAGGACATGACACTGTCAACTAGTTCTATCTGGAGAGCATGGACAATAGTTAGGAAATTCAAAATACATGCCAAATACGTGCCAGGTACTCCGATTGCTCATTTCGACAGAAAATTAATACCAGACCCTGATAAGGACCTGGTTGACAGGATGCCAATTGTTCTATGAGGAATGAATGTTGATCAATTGTTGGCCATTCCTGAACTCCTAGTGAGCCCTACTGGTTCTGGTGAACTTATGGAAAACACCGTGATCCAAACATGACAATTAAGACTGGAAAGATGCACCAGATTGGCATGCAAGTCTTTGTTCCGATACAACCAGCTTAAACACTGCTGTTCAAACCAGTGCCATTATAGTCATTCAGCAGGCATTTGACAAATGTCTGATGTCTTTAGCCTGCCAGCAGCATATCTTTGAACTTGTTTCAGCTGCAGTGTTTGAAAAATATTTCAAGTCTTCTGGGTCACAGATTGCATCAATATGTAAGCTTACTCGATTAAAAGAATAGTGGAATCTCATTGATACTAGCAAATACAATGTTCACACTGTATGCTCTAGCCATTGGAGCCAAATCTGATCTCACAGGTGGTGAGTTTGGCTTGACCAGAGGAGGGAGGACAATTATATGCTTCCTTCAGACTCAACTCAGCTGAGATATTCAACCGTGTCAGGATTGCCTCAAGTTCATAAAATTGGCACTAGGTACTGGGTGCAAATGTCACTGTTGTGAGTGTAATGATCAAGTACATTTCAGCCCTCCAGGAGCATATCACCGTGCCAGATGGATGGTAAAGGAAAGTTGCTTTTAAAAAATTTACTTGTTCATGAACAATTCAAACCTACAGCACAAGAGCCAAAGGCTCTTTGATGCACCCCGTCTGCTCACCATTAACACCAATGTGAAGGCTTGGTTAACTGCTCCAAACAGTTCAGATGTTCCATATAATGACCTCTGTCGCCTCCATACTTTGGAGTTATTTGGCAAGGGTGACAGTCAAGTGGCAGACATTACACTGAAGAAAATGAGAACGCACCTGTGGTACATGAGTGAGGATTTGATTGGTCTTGCATTGTTTCTGATTGTGTCTGGAATAGAGGAGAAAGATGTGATGATTGCTGTTCTGAAGAGGCCACAGATGAAAACAGATGTCAGAAGGGTTTATTTCAAAGTCAATTGAATAATTCCAGGAATAGACTAATTGGATTCTGTCACTAAAAGATCTATGCAGCTGTTCACTGCACTTACCGGGTAAAATTGATCCACATTTTCTTACAGATGATCAAATTTGGCCTTCCAGCCCTGCCTACATTGATGCCAAGCATAAGGTGGCAAGCATAAAAGTCATCAATGACTCTGCGGAACATGCTGTCTAGTTGCAAGGGACTTCAATTGTGCTCAGCGGCAGCTTGTGTTTCAGATAGCCGAATATGATCGACATCTCATGACGACTTCACTTAAGAAAGAGTACAGAGCTGACAAGACACTTTCTAATCTTTACCTACATTACTGTGAACACTGAATAGTAGTGTGACATGACCCATGCACTATTTCACTCAAATATTTTGACCAGTTCAAATAAAAATTAACATTAAAGGTTATTTTACAGTAAAAATGCCGTTTTCGTCATTTTACAAAACTTTGCATGTCTTGAGCTGTCACTAAAACTCATTGTATATGCCTATAATTTTGCACTAATGTTCCTGATCCTAAACGGCACCAAACTAGGGTCTAGCCCAATATGAAATGAAAAATAATTTTTTTCCCTAACGTTGGTGAATCGGCCTAGTATAGGTCTATAGTATATATAATTATATATATATGCATGGTTACGTCTCTTTCACTGACTGGATGTCATCCTGACTTCTTCAAACGATCATGCTACCTGAAACTGTCATCGCCTGAGTCAACCTGACGGACGATTTGTTTATCTTTATAATGACGCTATGCAGATAACTAAGTTTGGCTGGATAGAAAAATGGTTGCGTTACAACACCCAACAAGTTCACGTGCACAGTATATCTAGTAGCCACCAGCCCAATGATGGCTGGTTACAATTTCATCGTTCCAAAAAATAATCAAACCTCGCAGAACGCTTATCACTAGCGCTATAGGAATGGTGTTGAAATGTTCAAACCATCCACCAGTTATGACTGTGATCCGGTGCAGTCGATGAAAGTAGCATTACGATGCAGCTAGCAATAGCTACATGTAGGGCCTAAGCATAGATGAAGCCATTAATTTTAACGACTGAGGAACTATACCTCTTTCTGTACGGTAAGAGAGTGAGATTCATTAGGAACGATTTGATTACTAATAATTAATCACTTACAGCAAAAAAAACCCAATGAACTATGTAAACTATTGTTGTGATCTTCACCAGTCACGACGTGTCATACTCTGGGGAAACACGACTGCTACTCTTCCACTGCATGGGACTCTCTCTGTAATTATTATAGGCATCTCTATAGGAGCTTCAGAACACGTGACACTACCTATGCCCCATGGCAACTCGGGTTGGATGACAAGACATGTTCAACCCTCGACCATCTCCTAAGAAGCTTCATAGACACGGTAAATCCATGCTTAGAGCTTAGGAGCTAATAAATATTATTAATTTATTATTACTATGTGGAATAACTTGAGATGTCCGGAGATGTCATGGGAGGAGGTGGAATAACTGGCGATGGACAGGGCGGAGTGGAGGAAGTGCGTCGCCCGATGTGCACGGGGAAGGACTATGTACTGAGAAAGAGCAAGGGCGGATACAGAATTTTTCGAAGTGGTAGCCTAAATTTTCGGTCTCGGACAAGGGAAAAAATTTCGTCTTGGTCGCCGAAAAATCTGATGACCTTTTTCTAGTCATTTGTCTCGACTTCCCAAGAAAACGATACCATTTTGCCCGTCAAAATAGTTGATGACTTTTTAGCCGTAGGTTATACGGACCTTTTGGGCGTGAGAGGGGCCAAGGGGGCCTACGGAACTACTCATTGGGAGGCCACGTCAACTTTCCGAGCCAGAATAGCTGGTCAAAAATAAAGAAATGGGTGGTGGCCATGGCCGGATTGGCCGCCCCCTGGATCCGCCCCTGAGTAAGAGTGTAGTGGTTAGCGCCATCGTAATAGTTGAACCGGCATGTAGGTCTATGTAGGTCCAGAGGTTTTTTGAACATTGGATAAATCTTCATAAAGCACAGGAAACCGCAATTTGATCCGCCTCTTCAACTTTAGACGTCTATGATCTATCGTATCCTGAATACCCTGTACGCGATGGTGTAGTGGGTATGTTCGTTGCCTTGCAGCCGGAGGGTTGCAGGTTCGAATCCAACTCAAGCCGCCTCGTAAGGACCTTAGGCAAGTCCTTCACTCTCAATTGCTTCGCGCTTAAGCGATGAACTCCGATTCAATGTCCGCGCTGTAGTTGGGAGCGCTTCTGAGTAGAATTGCGAAGGGGCGCTATAACAAATGCACATACGAACAGTATCATACGATATAAAGATGACCAAATCTGCTCTTGAGCCGCAGTTCAACTCGTTATCTAAAAGTTAGAAAAATCCATCAACCCGAATGAATTGAATTGTAGGCCTAGACTTAAGCCTAAGGCTACTAGGGCAGACTCATGACAGGTCTAAGCTACAATAATCGGTTGTTTCTGTCATTTAATATTGGTTCAAAAGTATTTTTGTCGGACAATAGGCCTACATAGCCATTCTCTAAGGAAATTGCAATTTCAGCTAAACGTAGACTTTCTATTTCTTTGTCCCACTCTGCACTTGCCAACTGTCCTCGATGATAAAGGAATGCATTGAGCATCAGTTTTAAATCTATGAGTCATTGCTCAGTGTCTGTAGCCTATGAATGTGGACCAGGATATCATTTACAGCTGCTGCACAGGAACTAAGTTTTCATGCTACACTCTTTTGACTGATTTAGGCTAATATATAATATATATTATTAATAGGGCCTCGTCAAGTCATTTTGAAAACTCTGCTGAGCAAATGGATATCAAACTTGTACTTCCGATGAACTGTTTAGCCCTTGCCTATTGCCAAAATACCGCCTCAAGCACAGATGACGCTGAATGGTACAATGTACTTAGATGTTAAGTTCGAGATAGAATCCATTCGTCAGCTCTTTTTGAATCAAAAGACAGCAGCTGCTGATGTTTGCAACGACGGTGGGCGAGCGATACCGGAAATGATGTCGGAAATTCAAGACATTCGTCGAATTGTGTCGGTTCAGAACGAGTTGCTGGAAACCCTTCGCAGGGCCGTAGCAACAAAGAGCGTGGCCCCCTCCGAACATATGTCGGGGGCGGGGCCCTAACAATGCAGAAACTGCAATTCGGCATTTATTTCATGCAATATACAGAGTTTGTATTATATATACCTATACAATACAATACATGTAGGTCTATACAATAGACCTATATGTGCAGTGTACTGTGTAGGCCTACATGTGGGCCCTATTCCGTATTTACTTCACTGTTTCATCAGTAAAACTGACACGGCACGTGCAATAGCGTCAAAAAGTCACTTGCCTATAGTCATACCTTAACTTTTTGCCACTTTTAGGGGCCACTTTCGTGCGGGGCCCCCTCCGGTCGGAGGGTACGGAGGGCGGTCGCTGCGCCTCTGACCCTTCGTGACAAATGGCATGAAATCGGTTTGTTGTCAATCATTCTATCATAACTACTAGGACTAGTTTTTATTTACACCATTGAGACGCAGTATGCAATGTATAAGCTTACTCGTTATAACGCCCCTTCAAGATCACTACTCGGAAGCGCTTCCGACTACAGTGCGGACACTGCATCGGAGTTTCACGATGAAGCGCTCAGCAATTGCGATTGAAGGACTTGCTCAAGGTCCCTGCGCGACGGCTTGGAGTGGATTCGAACCTGCAAGGCAACTAACTTCACCACTGCACCACAGCGCCCCACGTATTAAAACATAACAAACAGTAGATTGGTAGCACGAACGGCAACACATTGTATTGTATTGTATTGTATTGTATATAAGCATTTATAAAGGGCCTCTTCCAGACTAGCCATTCAGAGGGCTCTCATCGTGACAGCACGAGGAAATAAAAAAAAAACACTTCAAGAAGAGAAGAGCTGTAGATGACTCCCCAATAAAATCTTATTGCTATGTGGAATGACCTCCCGCCCACTATCCGTGGTAAGTGTCATCTTCAACCCTTTATTGCTTGAAGTCTTACTTGTTTCCTCGGGGATGCCGGGCTGTAGGCCTATAGTCAGCACTTTAAGAGGCGCTTTATAAATTCTAATATACAATATGCAATATAATACAGTGTGTCTGTGTGTGTGTGCGTGTGTGTAGATGTGTGTTTTACTTTACACAAAGTACTAGCCTACTAGTGACGTCTACATACTTAGCCCAGTTTTACTTTAGGCCAACGCGACTGTGTGCCTAACTTCTTCCAAAGCCACGCAGCCTATAGCACAGTTTTCTAACTCATCAGAAACAAACACAATTACTTTAGCGCCACAGTTTTTAATTAGGGGTCTATTGCAGCTGATTTGGATATCTGACATGAGCACTGGAGTTAGTAAGATTTTGACATACATGCATCTATTCCATTGTCCATATTTCATTTACATATACGCACATGTAGGCCTAGGCTACATTGTAATGCCGTGTGGCGGCTTCTTTTCCTTCTCTCTTCACAAACCGGCTTACTGGGAGCGCTTCTGAACGGTTCCTCATACTGGGGCGCTACACAAATGTCAGACTGCAATACAATACAATGCCATGCAATACAATACCGACAGAGAAATAACAACATGCGTAGAAATTACATAGGGCTACGCACGTGCAAAAGGGAAACTGGGCGTGCCACCATTAAGAATTTTCACATGCATGTAGAGAAGTATCATAAACACGGATTTTAAGGTGGCACTACTTTCATTCATGCATAATGGGCGGACTATCTGGTCATAATTACAACGACTATTCATGGTTCTTGTAATTTAATATGCGTCTGTTGGTTCTTCTTATTAACAGGGCCGTTTTTAACATAGGTCCATTCGGTGCCGTGCACCGAATGCCCCTGAGTCCTGATACAAGCTTTATTGCCATTGCTAAAATGCCAGATGCAAAATAATCTCAGTTTCACTGTAAATTGATGAAAGATTAGCATGTGTGACAAATATAGTTTTTGAAAAGTTTTCGAGTGCTGTCACGGGTCGTCCCTATTATATACAACTATGGTTGGCCTATTGGCCGAAAAAACTGCCGTTCCACCAGCACACACCCTGTGGTAGCTTTTTGCATTAAAAACCAGGCCCTTCAAAACGGCTCTGGTAATTAAATATGCGTCTGCTGATTCTTGTAATTAAATATGCGTCTGCTGGTTCTTGTAATTAAATAAGCGTCTGCTGATTCTTGTAATTAAATAAGCGTCTGCTGGTTCTTTTAACTAAATATGCGTCTGCTGGTTCTTGGACCGTTCATGATATATCGTAATCGTAATCGTAATCTCGAGACTTCTACAGCGCACACAAAAGCCAAATCGCAGGAACCAGCTTATTCGCAGACGCTT
This sequence comes from Lumbricus terrestris, assembly GCA_949752735.1. Lineage (NCBI taxonomy): Eukaryota > Metazoa > Annelida > Clitellata > Crassiclitellata > Lumbricidae > Lumbricus > Lumbricus terrestris. Next base: position 15,099,141 of record OX457043.1, on the reverse strand, counting down.
AATACGAACAAAATCGACAGGCAGCGGCCGGGTTTATCCGGAGAGTCAGGCAGGCAGATATATAATATGTTTCAGTATTAGGCCTAAATCTATATAAATAAAAATGTAAAACGTTACCGTTTGTAATTAAGGATCTCGGAAAGTTCTTGACCGATTGTTTTGAAATTTTTCGTAAAACGTTCCATTCGTACATGAGCGGGTTTGTTTCATGCATTTTGGGGGAAAACGCAATCTTTACGACCAAAAACACCCACAACTATGCGATCTATTCGAGCGATTTCGATTTCAATTTTCACCCGACGTTGCTTTCGATTGCGGCCGTCTATTTATAGAGAATATACGTGCGTCCTTTTATAGCGCATATATTTATCTAGCTGTGGGTTTGTACAAAATCAAAGATCTCGGTAAGTTCTTCACCGATTGCTTTGAAATTTTCACACAACGCTCCATTCGAATTCGAGCGCCAGGGTTTTTATAGGCTATGTTTAAAAAAACACAATCTTTATACCCCGACTTTGCATTTAATTTCAGCGATATCGATTTAAATTTTCACACGACGTTGAATTCCAATGCGCGCGTCTGTTTATTATAGCGCATGTATGTAACTGCCGGTTTTTACAAAATCAAGAATCTCGTTATTTATACTGTGATTTTACCAACGATGTGAATAAGAACTGAATAATTTGATGCAAAGTATAATACGCGTCACGATTATTATGTGACGTCATAGGGCGTAAGCTAGGTTTCTAATATCGTTAGAAGAATTCACCCTTCGATCACTTAACAAAATTAATTTCAATAAAATGTAATTTATTTATTAACAACATTTTTTATGATGTCATAGGCGGTTGGTTTTGTCAAATCATACTACAGAGTTTGATAGTATCGTTCGCGGTTTGTTCGGCTAAACAGACAGTCGGTCGAGAGGTGTTTCTTGCAATATTTTGCGTTGATTGTGGCAAGAAGCGACGTTTGTGATTCTACTTCCCTTTAGCTGATTATGTCGAAGAAACGAACTTCACAAGAATCCAAAAATGATCAGGATACGAATGACGGTTCAGATTGTAAGTAAATGCTGACAAGTTCTCAATTTGGCAAATCTACAGTATCGGGGACCTATACCATAATCCTAGCTCTAACCGACTCTCACGTCGCCTAATCTGACCTAACCGACCCTCACGACGCCCAATCGAAACCATAACCTACACGTCGGTTCCAGATATGGTTAATAGCTATGCCCTTAATATTACGCATTGTACTTGATTGCTATTTCAATTATGCAATCAATTACGTTGGCCTATATGACGAAACCTCGTGTTGTTAGTCCGAAACTATGTGAGCTTCGTCAATCAGTAGTAGACTACATCTTTTCGGATGCTATGGTTATACAATAAAGCAGGCCACGAGACATTGAGTTGCCTAGATTAGAGCAAAAATACTGACAGAAATCTTGAAGGGGAGCTATAACAAGTTCTCACTGCTCATAAGCTTACATGCATATCATTGCTGTCTCATAATATTCATGTGTAGTGTATAATGATTATGCGGACAGTTATTGCATGAATGTCGTTATTATTCTGTTCGTGTATAGTGACAGCATTCCGACCAGATGACAATGCGAAGCGTACAAAACTCGCCTCATCGAGTGACACGATGGTAAGTAAGCAACTTGCATTGAGAGTACGAGTTACGAGTATTCGTAAGATCTAAAATTTCTTAAATTATTGAGCAGCGTGGTTGCTTGTGTCTTTTTAACAGCCCTGTGTCCAGGTTTTTTTAAACGTGCAGTTGTACACAAAACGTGCAATTCTAAACGGATTTGTGCAGTTGTAGAAGCACTTCTGTAATCTGTACAGTTAAAACTAGCAAAAAGGTCGTTGTCCTCCGATTGGAAGTAATTTTTGCCATGGAGGATGGTTTGGAAAGAAGAGGTGTGCAGTTCTAAAAATTCCTTTAAAAAGCCCTGCCTGTGTCATATCTAGGAGGATCCGTGTCGCCTCTCGCCCTTCTTCTACCCCAAGCTAGCGTTAGCTCAGTTGAGGCCGAAGGAAAGGGCGCTGTACACAAGTTCAAAAAGTTACAGGCTTATATATTTTTAGAGTCGCCCTCCTCTTTTCATCAATCTTGGAACTGGCACTGCCAAAGCAGGAGCAGTGGCTGAGTTAGCAGCGTGGTTCGTAAAGTAAAAAGTCTCACAAATGTTAGAACGCTGTTAAATAGGGCCTACCGTTTAAATTTGACATCGATATAGTAATAAATTGTCCTTTATTTGCACACACTCTTCTGTGGTTTGCGAAATAAGGTATGGACCTAACAATCTAGAGCAGCGCTGTTTTAAAGGACTTTTTAGAACTGCACAACTCCTTCTTTCCTTTCCCATCATCCATGGTAAATTACTTCCAATCGGAGGACAATGACCTTTTTTGTATATTTATAAGTTTCAACTGTACAGATGTGCTTCTATGTAACTGCAGATCTTGTGTAGAACTGTGTACGTTAAAAAAACCTGATCTAGAGACGTCTTAGCGATCGGGCTAAAATTAAGAGAACCCTATCGTTGGGTTTCTTATGCGCTGGCTATTTGGCACAGTAGGAAATTGTCGCATTGACTGCGAAGCTGTCGCTCGCAGACAGTGCCAGTCCCAAGCATGGGTGTAGGAGGGGTCGACGCTAATGGTCTTTTTGTCGCACATGTGGTTTCGTTAAACTGAAATCACTAGGCCTACTACAAAAACGTTGCTTTTGTCATTAAATTGATTCTTCAATTGATGTTACAATCATGTTAAGCAAAATCTGTACAGCCACTTTATGACTAATAAAATGCAAAGCTATATCCATTAAAAGTTTCTTTGTATGAGGCATTTAGGTCATTATTCATAATGATTGACTTGTAAAAAATCGTGGTTAGTAGCAATAAGCCTATGTGCGTATGCAAACCGCGGAGATTTAAACAGCTTTTAAAACTGAGCAAAGAAAAATTGCGAAATATTTGGCGCCCTTGCTTACGAACCACCAAGTTAGTTTTGAATCTAAAATATTCAGCTGTGAAGTAGCCTATGCCTATAGCAGTGGTTCTTAACCTTTTCTCGGTAGCCGAACCCCAAGAGAAATCCATGACCACTCACCGAACCCCTCAAGTTTTAAAAATATTTTTTTACTAATGGGAACAAAAGGAAATAAAAAACAAAAGGAAATAAAAATTGTACCAAATGTGATACAATATTAATTCAATACATGAACTACCAGTGGTGTAGCCAGGAAATTTTCATGTTTTTTTGCCTGGCCGGATACCTTTTCTGAAACCAACCCAGCACTATCACAGTAAATAAAAGGGAATAAAGTAACAAATGGAATAAAGTAAGAAAAGCAATTGTTACTATAAAGCAATTGTTTTGTTTTTCTTATTTAAGGGGATAAATAACCTTTAAAAAACTTGTTTCCTAGGCCAATCGGGGGGAGTTAACCCCCGAAATCCTCCCTTGGCTACGCCACTGCGAATTACTAACAGTTAACTAATGTATGAACACTACCAATTGCATCTTAAGGTGTCCTTTGTTGTTGACATGTGGAAACAATGTGAGAAATGCATGACTCTGTTTTGGAAGACTCAATCTCATGTCATTTTCGCAATCGAGTCTGCTTCTTTTCTTGGATCTAATCTCCACCAATTTTGAGAATCCTTGCTCACAGAGACATGATGTAACAAACGGTGTGAGGATTTCAAGGGCAGCTTTAGCAATGCGAGGATATCCTTCCATTTGGCAGCACCAGAATTTTGACAGCGTTGTCGTACCAAAGAGCAATTGCTGCATGTGGCTCTGCTGAAGTTCGATAAGATCGTCCAGGTATTGATCATTCACATTTGCTGTAGCAATATCGAAGGTGAAAGGCTGCCGCATCCATGATGGATATTGCTGGATATCTTTGTCAGGGAAGTAACCCATCAAATGACTTTCCCAACTCCTCCAGGTGCATTGCAATCAATTGCTTCAACTCCTCTGTAACAACGATAGGCCTATCTCCAACTGTAGACTCATCATGACTCATCTATAGCAGAGGAAAGTTAGCGAAGTTGTTGTTCTCGATTCGACACTTCACAATGGCAACCTGTTTCGGAAAGCACAAAGCTTCTCTTCCGCTTCAATTATATTGACGCCACCACCCTGCATCTGGCAATTGAGATGATTGAGTGCACCAAAGATGTCAGCCAAGTAGGCCAAGGCGAGAATGAACTGTGACTCGACGTAGTGTTAATTATCGAGAAGTGCAGTAAGACATAACTAAGGTTAACAGGAGGAACAAGCTTTAAATTTCATAAGGTAGGGCCTGACAGCAATCTATTTCAAACAAAATTTATTAAATAAAAGTAGAACAAAATTAATAGCAGATGATTTTTCACTCACACTCACTGACCCTGAATATTATATATTTCAGAGGACCTCTGCCGAACCCCTGGCACTGGCTCACCGAACCCCAGGGGTTCGGTCGAACACTGGTTAAGAAACACTGGCCTATAGGAACAACGTTTTGTCGTGTCACACCATCTTCGTCTTCTTGTTTCTAATTGAGTTTAACCTCGCAAAGCCATTAGCCTAGTGTTAAGCTACCGAGCCTGTTGTGTAGCCCAGGGGCGGAGACCTGAGCGGAGATTTGGGGGGGACGGACCGAAAAATTTCCATCTTTCGCCGGAAAAAATTTCTGGCCATCCGCCAAAATCTCGGAAAAATTTCAGTTTTCGCCGCCCAAAAAAGTTGATGACTTTTTTTTTTTTTTTTTTTTTTTTTTTTTTTAGTCATTTGGGTCAAATTTTCTCGAAATTTTTCTATTTTCGCCGCCCAAAAAGTTGATGACCTTTTTTTTTTTTTTTTTTTTTTTTTTTTTTTTTAGTCTTGACGCTCAAACATTGGGGGGGACAAATACATGGGCCGTCCCCCCCAACACCTTTTTTGAGGGGGACCGTCCCCCCCTGTCCCCCCCCTAGGTCTCCGCCACTGGTGTAGCCGACCTGCGTGTCGTGCGAGGCTGGCCGTATTTCGTATGACTTGTATCTGTAATTCATTCTGCGGTCTGTCAGATTGAATGTTAATAAACAAAAAATATTGAAATTATTATTATAGTTGCTATGTAAGATTCCCTGTTTGCTACATGGATCGCAGCCTATTTTACGGTTCAGATTAAATGATCCTTCCACTTGTTTGATTTTATTGAGTTGCTAAAATTAATCAGTAGCGGCGCTAGGGGGGCGAGGAGGGACTAAACCCCTCTAAAAAAGGCCATCCATTTTTTTATCACAAGTAAAAATGAAATATTTGGACGATCAACCCCTTTAAAAAAAATTAACCGCACAGGTACGCACGAGATTTGCCAGACAGTTTTGCGGATATGGAAAATGACCATTGTCCAAGATTTCGCCCAAATGACTATACAAAGTCGTCAGAAAGTTTGACGGCAGAAATGGAAAATTTTCTTGAGATTTTGGACGATGACTAAAAAAAGTCATCAGAAATTTTGGGGGCAGAAAACGGAATATTTTTCCCGAAAATTCAGCCCCTCCAAACTGAATTCCTGGCGCCGCCACTGGATAAAATATTGCAAAGCAAGGTGATATATTAATATTGTAGCTGCAAGATCTACCGATCGAGATACTAGAGTATATCCTCGTAAAGGTGGTAGCATTGGAGGTGAATGATATGAAGCTGGTCAAAAGAGTGTGGAATGAAAAGTCTCATCTTGTGATACGCAGACTTCAGTCCGTTTGTTTGCAATGGAGCAACATTCTGGCGACCGATTTCTTTCAACATGAACTGTGCAGGACTCTAGACCGCATGGGTAAGCTATTTTCGACGAGGAATAAGCTTGTTTCAAGCGTACAAAGAGTTCAGATCTAAAAATGATTGTGTAAATCAAATCAATTGTGGTAGGTCTAATGGATCTTCAACCATGGGCGCCCGCAGAATTTTTGCAGCAGGGCAAAGGTCAATTTTTTTCAGCAAGAGCTTGAAAATGCAAAGCGGATAAATAAGAACACGGTTATTTTTCACAGAGGTTTTTATATATTTCAATTTCTCTGTTTCACGACGGTGTGTATAGTTTTGTAACATTAGCACTTAAGTGCAAGGAAATTTGTTAATTAAATGACAGGAGATTGATTCTCCAAGGTGGGGCAAGTGCCCCCTCTTGCCCTTATGTGCGGGCGCCCATGCCCTCAACTGAGTCATAGCTGTTCTAGTAGGCCACCGTGAACTAGACTTGAAGATCAAATCTGTTTGGTGAGCGATAGACTATGGACGATTCGAGGAGACAGAAAGCACAGTGGCGCTTTAGAAGTATCTGCGTGTTGGTAAGATTAGATTTTATACATCGTTGTTCTGCCTGATTCCCGACCCCAGTTTAGTCTGTTAATATCTTAATTGTGTGTCCACTATAAACTTCATATTACGTCACGCACGTAGATAGGCCTATCTACTCGCGCCATTCGCTACTGTTCAATGCCACCTTTAAGTTCTCAAGGTACAAATGTTTCGCACAATTTACTTAACACTTGGAATAGAACCTAAAGGCCTAATAATACCCTTAGTAATATAATAATAGAGTAGATTTTTGTAAATAGTTTTGAAAAGTATAAATGCATGAACGTAATCTGATTAAATCACTGTCGGATTTTCACAATTTTTGCGTTAGGCAGCCCTAGACCTACATATTTTTCCTTTTGCGCAACTTCATAAAGCCGAGCAATATTTTCAGCCGAGGTGACGATTCGCATGGAATTATTGCAACAGTCCCCGATCGAGCAGCACGACGTCAAGATGACTACACTGAAAGATGAAATTTTTATGCACTCATGGGGTCCAAGAATAACTGTCTACGATTGCAACAATATGGCTAGGGTGAAAGATTTCATCTCACTACTAGACGTGCTTGTGGTCGACATAGCGGCTTGCAACATTTCCAACTGTGTGTACGTACTTGGTATGGATACAGCGAGCAAGAGCGATTGCCTTGCAGTTTTACGCATTACGAAAACTGAAGAACATCAATTCAGTATATCACCATGGATTAGTGATGTAAGGCGGTCACTTTACATTCTCTCTGTATCCGCTAATGCCAGCCTACTGATCCTTTCGACTGAAGCTGTTATAAGCATATATAATACAAATGGTTCTTTGCAGCATGAAATAACACTGCCCTCAGGTATATATAATTTCAGATATGGCGAAAATGCCCTTCAGAGAACAAATGGGAACCTTGTGTTGGTTTCATTAAACGACCAAAGTAAACCACTCCTAACGGAGATAGATATGAGTGGAAGCATTATTCGCCAATACCAGTCAGCACTTGGTGGCAACAGTGCTGTGAGTTTAGTTGATGCTTGTGGCAGAATTGTGATAAGTGATCCACTCAACGGAATCGAGCTGTTAGATTCAGAGTTGAATCTCCTGAACTGTGCTGGGGCGCAGTTGAATGGGGGACAGTCCGCAATTCTTCATTTACTTCACTACAACAGCGCGAGGAACGAGGTAGTGAGTTATTCTACTCCGAGCCATGGTGTAAATATTCTAAGAATCTTTCGTTTTGCAGAGGAATAAAACTTGAACGAATGTTAACGACAAATTTATTATTTTTTTCAATATCTCGTGTAATTATTGTCACATCCTGTTATTGCTTCATGTACTTTGTTGAAATTTAATCGTTGTGATATAGCCTACTTTCGGATGTTGTTTACAAATTCTGGTAGGCCTAGCTAAAATAACGTCTATGTGGTTTGCTTAATACGTTTTACTTTTAAACGCTCTACCGTTATCCTTCCGAAAGCTTGTGAGAATGAACTATTTTAGTTTAAATCACTTAGTAATCACAACTAAATTGAACATTTATAATATGGCTTTTTAAATCTTACGGATGATGCTAAAATATATGTCTACAATTCACAATAAATTTGTTGTCGATTATATTTGTTGATAAGCACTTTTATACGTTTGAGAACGATAAATTAGTAACATAGGATATTATATATAATTATATAATTATTTGCATGGTTAAGTCTCTTTCACTGACTGTATGTCGTCCTGACTTCTTCAAGCGATCATGCTACCTGATACTGTCATCGCCTGACGGACGATTTGTGTATCTTTATAATGACGCTATGCATATAACTAGATTTGGCTGGATAGAAAAAGGGTAACGTTGCAACACCCAACAAGTTCATGTTTGTTTGTTTGTTTGTATGCGCACTTGTTATAGCCCCCTTTCAAGCTCTCTGCTCAGAGGCGCTCCCGACTGCAGAGCGGACACTGCATCGGAATTTCACACCGAAGCGCTGAGCAATTGCGAGTGAAGGACTTGCCCAAGGTCCCTACGCGGCGATGTGAGATGGATTCGAACCTCGAACCTTCCGGCTTCAAGGCAACGACGCCACCACTACACCACCGCGCCCCTCATGTGCACAGTACATCTAGTAGCTCCCAGCTCAATGATGGCTGTTTACTATTCATCGTTTCAGAAAGTAATCCAATCTCGCAGAACTCGTTGCACTAGCGATATTTCCTACGAATCAATGATTTTTCATGAGCAGCCAACAAGTAAGTATCCAGCTGGACTATCAGAGGAGAAGGCGGGAGTCAGAACCCATGAATCGATTTCAACATTTGGATTCAATTGATCTCTAGATACCCAAATCGAATAGCCTACAGTAATAAAATGAGCAAAATGCCCATAAACATTCGGTGGGAAAATCAACCATCAAAGAAGAGGGGGCTGGCCAGCAGCCACCTGCCCGCTTAAATACGTCCAAAAACGCAAGATATATGAGCATCTGCCAGTATTTCAGCAAAATAGAAATCACCGTAATTATAATAGGCCTACTATTAATTCATATTGGCTACTTTATAATCGCACTTTGTTAGGTATGTAGCCTAATTTGAATGTTACTTTGATAACAGTTCAAATAAAGTAGGCCTAACAACCAAATTTATGCGCAATTATCTGTAATTAGCCTAAATTAAACAGATGAATCGAGGCAAATGTCATAAAATGCCCTGTGACTCAGCATTTGGAATGTTTTCTCTTACAATTTCCCAAATATTTCCTGGTCTCTTTACTTTCCTCAGCACACGAGCAGCAGGCTACTCAATCGATTTGGGCCTTCCTGTTTGGGCCTTCCTGTATGTGTGAGTTCCTTGAGACCCAGCCCCTGGCTGAATTAAAATTGCTGCATTGGGGTGTCTGAAATTGCTTACATTGGCATGACCTGGAACTCATTTGCAACCTTATCATTCAGATATATAAATATTTAGTTCTATATGTTTTTCTTTTAGAGATGCTAAATAAATTATATCTAGCAATAACAAAACAAACATAGGCTATATTACAAATACATGCAAAAAATTAAAAGAATTAAATTTAAAAATAAATTTAAGGAAGCGGGTAGGCTCATGGGCGCCCGCACTTAGGGGCAAGAGGGGCACTTGGCGCCCTGGAAAATTGACACAAATTTTTCTAACTACTAGGCTACTTTCGGGTTTTTAACAAATTTCTTCGCACTAAAGCACAAATAAACCATGATGACACACAAAATGAAACTCAGAAATCTACGTCTAGATATCTCTTTGAAAAATGAACACGTTCCTTATTTTCTGCCTTGCATTTCTCGAGCTTTTGCTAAAAAAATGTAGCCATAACCATAGTGTTGCCTCTCATGAGGACGACCCTGAGATTATTATTGAGCAGGCCTATTATCTGAATTGAATGAAATCTCGCTGTAGCCTAATGCAAGCTTTCACGACTGCACAAATTACCAGTAAATGATACAAATGTAGACATTTGAAATTGCGCCTACTTTATAACTACTAGGGCCTACATTTGGGTTTTTAACAGATTTCTTCGTACTACAGGAACTATTCATATTTAAAAAGATGCACAATCGTGTTTTGCCCCTCCTGTGAAAATGTTTGCAGGCGCCCATGGGTAGGCTACCATTCAAACGCCGTAGTCCTCCCGATCCCTCAGAATTAAGCTCTAAGTGCTGCTGGCACAGCTACAATGATCGACAACAACAGGAAATCTGGAACATCGTCCGCCATCTTTAATGGCGCATGGTAGCTGATTTTTACAGCGCTTGGCCTATATCCATTTAATTGGCAGATCTGCGATATGGAACATCGGAATCATCATATGACGTCACAATGTGCAGTATCATGCCGTCACTGTTCATATTAATAATAATTATAAATATGAGATTCGCCCTCCGATAAATTAGATCCTGCGATTCGCTTACAAATAGAATTCATTATATTAATTTCGTAGTGGTTTATTTGTGAAATCGTGCAAGAAATTTTGCTATTCTCGTTCGGTTTGTGCGGTATTAGCCTACTCGACATTCTCGCAATATTTGACGTTGATCGTGTCTAGAAGCGACGTTTGTTGATTCTACTTCCGTATTATAGCTAATATTATGTCGAGGAAACGAACTTCACACGAATCCAATGCTGATCAGGATACGAATGACGACTCAGATTGTAAGTAAATGTTGAGAAGTTCTTAACACGCTTTGTAGTTGTTTGCTAGTTCAATCATGTCATCATGTTGATCAACATACGACGCCATTTTGGGACTTTATTGGTTAGGACGAACGGGACCAACTCCAGTCTGCCATACACCGCCTTATTCGACTCCAATTCCTTATATTATATGCATTAGGCTATATGCAATGTTTATTGCTATGTCTGTACACCAAAATGCAGACAGCAAATTGGTCATATAGCGAATATTTTTTATCTTATCTTATCTTATCTTATCTTATCAGGTGTTTAACAAGAAAACTTTGTATCGCCAGAAACTATTTACTACATCATTTTGTACCTTTGCAAACCTATATGTGCTAAGGCGGAGTTTAATTTCTGGTGGATAGAAGCCATAGGCCTACATTGCAGGTCAAGGCATCCTTCTACCACCTGTGCCCACGGGCTCGTATTAGCACATACGTGTAGTATGATGATGAAAACTGTCATCGTTAGGATGATAATAGATTATAGGTAATAGGACAGATACGATTTTGGACTTCGAAGAATAATTATATATTTTCCCCATATTTTACTGTTTTGATTAATTCAACGGATTGTTGCCATGTCTTATTCTGTACACCAAAATGAGGATAACAATTGGTCAATTAAAATTTTGGTAATTTCTCATCTTATCTCAGTTTATACGTAGCCAATCAATAAAAAGCCTACAGCTTTACAGTTTTCAGACCTAATGCGTATTCAATAAAGCAAGCGAGAGTCATAAGACGATGAGTTGCCGATTCCTACGTGGATACACGGCTGTCTCATCAAATACATAATTTTATGCTGTGATTACGTTTAATTATTGTGTTTAGGAATGTCCTGATTTTTGTTCATGCAGTGACAGTATTCCGGCCAGAGGACGATGCGAGGCTTGCAGAACTCGCTCCAATGAGAGACAAAACGGTAAGATTTGCTGTAATAATTATAATTATCCTTTAGAATTTACAGTTTGCATTCAGTGAGAATGTGAGTTACGAGTTATCGTATGATCTAAAGTTTACTGAATTAATTGAGAAGTGTGGCTAGTTGTTGCGGTTTAACGGCTTTGTATCATAATCCAGGAACTCCTTCCTCTTGTCTTCATGCTTGCACTATATACCAAGTAGAGCAGTTTCAGAGTTAAGAGTGTGGTTTATATTCAAGAGGCCCGCAGAAATGTTTAGTACTTTTAAATACTGTTTAAATTTGACATCGATGCAGAAATTGTCCTTTATTTCATCACATCCTTCCCTGGTTTGCAAAAATAAGGTAGCCTTTGCAATCTCGATAGAGACGTCTTATCGATCGGGCTAAATTTAAAGTTGTACATGTTATTGATTCTACGCTGGGCAATTATGGGCCCACTTTTCAAAGCACGTTAAGTAAATCCTATGCAATCGCTTTGTGACTATCAATAATTATGGGCCTACCCAAATTTAAATCAATGCAGGGAAGGATTATGAAGTATCTGGGTCATAATTAATAAAAAATTGACTTGAAGAAATCTTGGTTTATGCCAGTAATTATGGTCGTAAGCAAGCCGCGGAGAATGTGTGCCGCTTTTAATAACAAGCTAGATATAGTAGTGACAAATTTAGCGTCTTTTGTTTACTAACCACGCAGCTACTTTTAAATTTAAGTTAAATAAGTATTCGTGAGATAAGAAAAAACTTCTGTCGTCGTCGTCCTCTTCATCCTCTTGTTCCTAATTGAGACAAACCTGGTAAGGCAAGTTATTCTGTTTCTTGTTGCTGTTTAACGACAATATGTCATCATAAAGATGATTAGTGTCGCCCTCCTCCTTTATCCACGCTTTGGACTGGCACTGTCAGAGTGCAAACATGCAGTGACGAGGTTGCTATGTAAATACGCACTGTACACGTGTAGCTGTAATGCCTAACGCTCCTTCCACTTGCTTGACTTTACTGAAGAGTTCTTGTAATAATTGTCTCTTAGCAGATGTGATATCTGAATCTTGTAGCTGCAAGATCTGCCGATCGAGATACATCAGTATATCCTCGTAAAAGCCGTGGCTTTGGAGCTGAATGACATGAGGCTGGTCAAAAGCGTGTGGGAATACAAGGCTAGTCTTGTGATACGCAGACTTCAGTCCGTTTGTCCGCAATGGAGCAACATTCTGGCGACCGATTTCTTTCAAAATGAACTGCGCAGGACTCTAGACCGCATGGGTAAGCTATTCAAAAAAAAGAATAGGCCTTGTTTCGAGCGTACACATAATTCAGACCTAATAATATAAATACAATCAAATTGTGTATAAGCCGTGAGCTAGTATAAACTAACCATATATGCTAACCAATTTATTGTTCATAATTATCCTAGACTCATTATGGCCACAATTATTATGCTTAAAAACGACAAACCGAAAAAAAATCGGAAAACGAGAGTTTTTCACACAAAATTTTAAAAAACTTTAAAAGGATAAGAGAAGATAATTTGAGGTAACAATTAAATCTCTCAGCCCAACGACTTTTGAACCACAACTTCTCCCAACCCCATAAACGCCTTAGTGCGCACATACGAGCCTCTCAGAGGCGCTCCCAGTGCACAAGGCCACGATAGAAGGAAGTTTTGAGAAAAGGAAAGGATTAGAAGGGTAAGCAGCTAGAACTTGAGATTGTGTCGATGGAGAAAGCGCATACAAAAGAGATTGACCAACTTAGGTAAAGAACCGGACCTGAGCCACAGCTGTTACAGTACGATGGATTGGGAACCCAGTGGCACGACCTCTGAGGGGAAAGATCTTGTTCACGAATAGTAGGCACACTGAACTCTCCAGGATTCTCATTGTTTGCTTACCAAAGACTTCACTAGCGTAGGAATGGTAGCAATTGACTAACTACCAGGACTAGATCAAATCTGTTTGAAGAGCAATTGGACGATTCGAAGAGAAAGAAAGAACAGTGTCTCTTTAGAATTAGGCCTATCGATCTGCTGGCTGATCAGATTAGATTTTGATGCACCGGTGCTCTGTCTGATTCACAACCCTCGATAGGTCTGTTTATTTCTTAATCTTGTATCCACTTCATACTTGGTCTCTCACGTAGAAATCGTAATCGTATTCTCATAATTTCTTGAGCGCCAATCAAAAGCCAAGCCTAGAGCACCAGCGTAACCACGAACGTTATGTATAGTCAGAAAGTTGTCAAAAGAGTAGTACTAAGGAGATCGGAGTTCGAGTCCGAAGGAGATCGGAGTCCGAGTTCGAAGGAGGTCGTAGTCCGAGTTCGAAGAAGGCCGTAGTCCGAGTCCGAAGGAGGCCGTAGGGTTGTGAAATCTACTGCTAGCCTACCCACGGTATTATCTAGTAACAGTTCAATGTCTCGTTTAAGTTCTCAAGTATCAGGTTTATTGCACAATTCACTTCACACTTAGAATATAACGTATAGCAATAGAGTTGAATTTCTAAATTGTTTTTTAAATACATAAATGCTTGCACGTAATCTGATTATGTCATGGTCGCAGTTTGAGGACATTTGCGTAATGCGCCTATAATGTTTATCATTTTGCTCAATTTAATAAATCCGAGTGATATTTTCAGCCGAGGCGAAGATTCGTTTGGAAATATTGCAACAGTCTCCGATCCAGCAACACAACTTGAAGGTGACTACACTGAAAGATGAAATCTTTATGCACTCCTGGGGAAAGAAAATGATAACTGTTTACGACCGCAACAACATAGTAGACGTGAAAGATGTCGTCCACCTACCAGAAATATCTACGATCGACATAGCGGCTTGCAACATTGCCAACTGTGTGTACGTACTAGGACTGGGCACACCATCCAACTGCCTTTCAGTTTCGCGCATTACGAAGGATGAAGAACATCAGTTCAGTATAGCACCATGGATTAGCGATTTAAGACAGTCATTTACCATTCTCTCCGTTCTCGCTAATGGCAGCCTACTTATCTTGTCGAGTGAGGGAGGCTCGAGTCCTGCGGCTCCTGCCGTGTTAAGCATTTATAACGAGAATGGTTTTTTGCAGCGTGAAATGATGCTGTCCTCTGGGATATACAATTACATATTTGGCGGAAATGTCCTTCAGAAAGCGAGTGGGAACCTTGTGTTGGCTTCACTAAACGACCAACGTAATACACTCTTAACGGAGATAGACATGAGTGGAAGTATTGTTCGCCAATATCAGTCAACGCTTTGTGGTGGAAGTGCCGTAAATTTTGCTGATAGTTTTGGCAGAATTGTGATCAGTGATCCGTTTAAAAGAATTGAACTGTTGGATTCAGAGTTTAATCTCTTGAAGTTCACTGGTGCGCAGTTGAACGACCGCCAGCCCACAAATTTCCATATGCTTCACTACAACAGGGATAATGATGAGGTGGTGGGTGTTTGTGCTCAAAGTTATCAAAGCAGCATTCTAAGTGTCTTCCGCTTTGCAGAAGAATAACACCTCTAAAGGATGTCAACGACTAAAATATTTATTTTGTCTTTCTATATCTCGTGTGATTAGGCTGTTGTCGCTTCCTCTTATTGCTAAATGTACTTAAAAACTGCGTTGACATTTCATCTCTGTGATATACTTTCAGAGGTGGTTTACAAATTAAATTGACCAAAAAACATTTTTTGTGTTCCGTCATTTGCGAATTACTTTTAGAAGTTCTGCTGTCATCTTTACGAAAGTTTTGGAGAATGGAATTTTTCAGTAGGGCGAGTAGGCCTACAGTATGAATTCCAGATCAGTTAGTAGCCTACTCAGAACTAAATTGTATATTAATAATAAAACTTCAATTGGATCTTGGCGATGCTAGCTATAATTATCTGTAACTCAAAGTAAATTCTTGTAGAACTGTAAACGTTGTCTCTTCATTAGCAACTTAATGAACTGTTTGTTCCTGGCCCCAAATGGTGAACGTCAACCAAGATATGATTACTTTCAGTTAATAATTATCAAAGTTCAGTTTATTTCAGCTTATGCCTGCTCGTTGGCAGCCAAAAGATCGATTTTAGCTTTTGTGTTTATAAAAATATTGATATCATTTAGTAAAAACCTACTGCTTAATCTTCAGCCGATGAAAGGTGCAAGTGTCTCTGGACCGATAAAAATGAAGGAAACAGTTTCAATTATGATTATATGTTGTGCTAACTGTTTAGTGGAAATATTACTTAATAAATAATTATTTGAAACAGCTCTATATAAATAGGCTGTTATTGCAAAATTAACAGCTTTGAGTGTATGTCTTTCTTTCTCCTCCGCAGGGCCGTGTTTAAGGTTCTTCTAGTGCCGGTGTAAAGGTTTCAAATTACCCCCTCCTAAACATTACCCCCCTGAAAACTGTATTTTGCATCAATCGTCGCATTTATTTCACTAAAAATATCAGAAAAATCATCCCGCTTCTGGTTTTATTTTGAAGATTTTCATCCGTCATCCCACTTCGTGGTTTGTTATCAATATTTTCATCTATAACTAAAATACTAATCGCCGCTGAAGTTACAATGGAGAAATGGCTTCGAGGCTATTATTTTTTTTCGATCAAAAAATTGATAACATACCACGAAGTAGGATGACGGATGAAATTCTTCAGACCAAAACAAGAAACGGGATGATTTTCCCGATTTTTTTAGTGCAATAAATGCGACGATTGACGCAAATATAGTTTCCGGGGGGTAATCTGAAACCGGTTTCATGTTACCGGGGGGGTAATGTTTAGGAGGGGGTAATTTGAAACCTTTACACCGGTGCAAAGTGTTACAGCAGGGGCAAAGCGCCGTTCGGCAGTCTTACAAGATTAGTCATTCACAAAAATCCGCTGTTCAATAGGCTAACCTACGTGTTTGTCGGATGTGGCTATTCAATAAGCACGCACGCAACGTCGGTGAACTTAGTGAAATTAATGTTTTCTTACACTTACTGATTTTACAAAGGTTTAAGTAACACTTAAACTCGCAAAAGACATTTGGCCAATGGCAACAAAACTCTCGGCTCAGGGCATTCGGTGCACCGCACCGAATGGACCTATGTTAAACACGGCCCTGCTCCTCCGTCAAGTGTTCACCGACGATGAGGCTCTAACAAAACTTCTCCATTTCGGCCGGTCTCTTGCGAGTTCTATTGCCTTTCTTAATTCTGTTCCTCTGTCTTGTATGTCCTGAGTGTATGTAGGCTTACTGATTGATAAGTTTGGCAGCACGGCGCATTGCATTGACCCTGTTTTGCTACAAATTGGTGGTCATCAATAAATCAATCGTAATTCATATAGCTCCCTTCAAAGTACCTACTCAGAGGCGCTCCCGGTCGAGATCAAGAGAAAAAACGGTTCAACAGTTGGTGAAATTGAGAACAGCCTGGGAGTTGTCGCATAGTCAAGGGAAGTCCATTCCAGGTTGTAGGACCAACCGTGACAGAGAGCGAACGCCTCTGTATTGTTGCAGAGCGAGTGAAAGGAACCATTAAGTTACAATGGACAGCAGAGCGCAGTGCGCGGCTGCCTATTCAAGTGCAAAGAGGGAGGCAAAGCTCACAGATAAGAGGGTGCCCATCCTGATAAGCATCACCATTCACCACACCAAAGATACAATCCTAAATGAAATGCACTGCGGGAAAGGAAGCCAGTGCAAGACCTCACGCATAATATTGGGATACACGGTCATACTTGGTGAACTCTCCAGTAAGTCGTGCGGCAGGCCGGTGGACCCTTTCCAACCTCTCAATCCGAACCATCGGGAGACCAGCAAAGATGGAGGCGCAGTAGTCGATACGGCTCAGCAAAAATGCTTGGAAAAGAGAAGCTGCAGCTTTAGAAGTCAGAGCGCTTTACGACATCTATATTTATTTATCCATTTATATAGCGCCCCTTCAAGCTCTCTCTCCTCAGAGTCGCTCCCGACTACAGCGCGGACACTGTCAGGAGTTTCACGCCGAAACGCCCGAGTAATTGCGAGTGAAGGACTTGACCAAGGTCCATATATACGAGGCGGCTTGAGGTGGATTCGAAACTCCAACCTTCCGGCTGCAAGGCAACGAACATACCCACTCTACCACCCTGCCCCACAAATGTATACATCATGTCATACAGGTAATCAGGTACTACAAAAGCCTCCGCTCATAATGAGCATAGAGTCAATCGGGTCAAGGGCCAATACTGAAATTTTCGAAGGGTGGGCCAAAATTTTCGGTCTTGTTGGTGGAATAGGGGAAAAAATTCGTGTTTTTCGTCGCCGAAAAAACTGATGACCTTTTTTAGTCATCCGCCCAATTTTTTTTGGGGGGGGAGAAAGAATATCAATTCAGCCGCCCAAAAAGTTGACGACCTTTTTTTCATTCGTCCAAGTTTTGGGGGATAAAGAATATCAATTCAGCCGCCCAAAAAGTTGACGACCTTTTTTTTAGTCGTCAGTCATCATAATTGGGAGTATGGTAAATCAAATGGGGGTCGCGTCCCATGCGATTTCTTAATGGGGGCCATGGCCATTTGGCCCCCCTGGATCCGCCCCTGAATCGGGTGGCTAATGGGACCTTGCGTCGCCATAGGAGTCAAGACGCTTTAGTATAACAGATTCTATTATAAGTGTAAGATTAGCGTTGAAGTGTTTAGATCTAGCCTATAATTATTATTATAACCTACTCAGTACCCAAGGTTCATGTGTGTATATATATATATATATATATATATATATATATATATATATATATATATATATATATATATATATATATATATATATAAGTAAACGTGATCCTCGTTTTGCTACAAGTTTAATTAGGAACATTTGCCAGACCAGAGGTAGAGAATTTACTGGTGAACAAATAGTACGGTATATAATTATTTTAAATGACTGTTTTCTCATCCCATGCATGCTTAGGAATTATGTTAACTGTTTGCCGCACAACAGTCGTTTCGGAATAATTTTATGCTTTTTCCTAAATAACCTACACATTGACATAGACCTATAGGCCTAGGGCTTCGAAATACCAGTTTTGTGAGCAAGGTTTAGTACGCAATTGACATAGGGCTCCGATTTTGACCTTTAGAAACTATATATCTTCAAGTGGTTGGTGTTCAGAATTATAGTGTATTGCCTAATATAAGAACCCAGAACCATACCTCACTAAGTGAGGTGCGTACATGCTTTGAGCCTTGGTGGATCAATGTGGCGCCAAGCTCATTACTCCAAGCACGTAGGATACACACTCTTCACCAAGCAGTCTCTTTGTCGGACTGGAAGAATGTTTCTGCTTAGAACTGAAGAAGCTCCGGTACAGGGGCGGATCCAGAGGGGCCAAACCGGCCATGGCCCCCATTTAAAAATTGCATGGGACGTAGCCCCCCATTTGGTTTCAACAAGCCATTAAATAAATGTAGTGATGTAGTGGGAGAGAAAAACAGGACATCAGGCCCCCCTATTACAAAATCGTATGGGTCTTGGCCCCCCCGTCAATTCAGCGGCGGATGTTTCCCGGAAAATTGGTCGAAGACAAAAAAAAGTCATAAGTTTTTTCGGCGGATGAAATGCTATCTTTTTCCCGGAAAATTGGTCGATGACTAAAAAAAAGGTCATCAGTTTTTTCGGCGGATGAAATGCTATCTTTTTTCCCGGAAAATTGGTCGATGACTAAAAAAAAGGTCATCAGTTTTTTCGGCGGATGAAATGCTATCTTTTTTCCCGGAAAATTGGTCGATGACTAAAAAAAAAGGTCATCAGTTTTTTCGGCGGATGAAATGCTATCTTTTCCCGGAAAATTGGTCGATGACTAAAAAAAAAGGTCATCAGTTTTTTCGGCGGATGAAATGCTATCTTTTTTCCCGGAAAATTGGTCGATGACTAAAAAAAAGGTCATCAGTTTTTTCGGCGGATGAAATGCTATCTTTTTCCCGGAAAATTGGTCGATGACTAAAAAAGTCATCAGTTTTTTCGGCGGATGAAATGCTATCTTTTTCCCGGAAAATTGATCGATGACTAAAAAAAAGAAGAAAAAAATTTCTGTATCCGCCCTTGCTCCGGTAAACCTCGACATACCAGTTCAGAAACATCATTGCAAAATTGCATCATTACGTGAAGCACAAAAATATATAGAAAACAGTTCATAATGTGTCAAATTTTATACTACTAAGTACATGTATACTATTGCAATGACAAAGAACTAATTAATCATGCACGTTATTGATTGAATTATGTCTACATCACAGATAAAGCATGCAGATCGACGAAATACATCGTCTCCAAAACAAAACTCCTGTTCAATGTTGATCGAGCATCGCTGAAGCTGAAAGCACTTTGTCTTTACTCAATTTGATTTGGATTCTCACGCTATAAATTCAGGCGGTTAAAATAAATCATTTATTCCGAGATGACGATTTAAAAATACAGTGGTCCGCAGATCACTGCGATCAAATCTGATTCAGAACTTAAAAACTTCTGAAAAGTTAGGCGGCACTTAGGTCTGCCGCTAGAAATTGACGTGAAAAGTTGAATTAGATTAAAACTAATTAAACGCTTCAAGAGTTATTGTAGACTACAACAATAATTAATTAGATCACGCTTAGCTTTACGGATGCGCCTCCTTGCTTGTTGTATGTTCACAATTATTATTTCACACGTGTACATGCAATTCACAGATTGCACAGGATAACCAAGTGCAGTTGTGATCATTCCAAGTGTAGTTTAGTCCTGTAGTAATTTGAAGGCAATTCTCCCCACCTTCGTAACAATCCGGGTAGCCTGGATTCCAGTTGGAGTAGTCGTGTGGTATTTCGATTCCTTTCAGTGGTCTCCAAACGTAATCACCGCAACGACGAGGGTTTTTCGTCTGACCACCAATCCAGATCAGATCTCCACCCGCAACCCATGGTTGACCGACTTGCGTGCACTTATTGCTGTTGCCTAAAATGTCCCAAAATTTGCATCTACAATAAAACTGGTGCGCTCAAATTAAGCATTGCGATTTTAAAATAATTTTATCTGCTCCTCGCTATGTTCTCTCGTATCCCTCTCTCTCTCTCTCTCTCTCTCTCTCTCTCTCTCTCTCTCTCTCTCTCTCTCTCTCTCTCTCTCTCTCTCTCTCTCTCTCTCTCGCTCGCTCGCTCGCTCGCTCTCTCTCTCTCTCTCTCTCTCTCTCTCTCTCTCTCTCTCTCTCTCTCTCTCTCTCTCTCTCTCTCTCTCTCTCTCTCTCTCTCTCTCTCTCTCTCTCTCTCTCTCATTTAAAAGTGTGACCGTAATCGAAATTCAAAATTTCGAAAACGCCACTCCATAGAAAAACGCGAGGTACTAACTTATTCACGAGCGTTAAGTCTAGTCAGAAGGGTTGTTCAATGGAGTTGTCCGAAGGAGGTCGTAGTCCGGTAAATGAAGATCAGAGATGGCAGAGTAGCTGTTATAGGGTGGGTGGGGTTAGGTCGACAATTCTAATGGGGAAGATCAGGTGAGACGGGGGTAGGCCTATACGAGATCCTGAAGAGGCGAGACTTTAGTGTCGAATGGAAAGCAAGAGGACAGATGGACAGAGGAGTTAGAGGATGGCGGGTGACCAGCAACGGTAGAGGAGGAACGGGAAAACGCGGAAATCATGAGAAAGATCAATTCCAGAGGAGTGTGGCGGTGCGTGGTATGGCGTCCATCCGCAGTCACATTCTTTATATTGAAGAGCGGTTTTTTTACATTTCATTCTTGCAGCCTCAATTGTTTAAGTCCCTTCATTTCCATCTCAATCTATTTCTAATTTTCTAGCTCAGGCTCATTGTGGCCTTCCATCAGCGCATGATCGTGATAGAACATCGAACAAGCATTTGCAAAAAGCCTATCTACGCCTTGTTGACTTATAGTTCACTCTTGTGTAGCCAACAACTTGAAGTCATTATTTATGTGGCAGAAATATCAATAGGTCCTATAGCGAAAAAAATGATGACTATTAAATAGTCATAATTTTTTTAATCGAACAACAGCCCTAAAATATTTTAGGGCTGTTGTTCGATTAAACATTTTAATCGTAATTAGTCGCGCGATTAATTTTTCTAATCGCAATTAACTACATATTAATCGCAATACATTTCCTTCAAATATAGGCTACTAATCTTTCTATCTTCTAAGGACCTCTGAAGTATAAAATTTTAATGACTGAATGTATTCTTTCTATTGCAAACATATTTAATAACCTTTGGCTTAGGCCTATTGAATTTCTGCATTTAGTTTATTGAACAGCTTTGTATGAGAGACACTGCAGAATTGAAACACTGTTCATATCAGCCAACTGCTCAAAATCCGTTATTTTTTTTATTTGAGCCACTTTTTAATTAAAATGACATAGCTTAGGCCTAAATGTAAAATTAGACAACCGTTTTCTGACTATTAAGATTAATTATTTATTCAGCTAATTGTATAGGCAGACTATAGTTTATTTAATTTGCATTGGTCGATTCAAAGGATGCTCTTATTAATTAACAATAGTAGGTCTACTATTGAACCTCATTATTTAGTCACAATTTTTCACAAGAGGTTGCGGTTCTTGCCAAACCTCGTCTCAGTTGTCCTTCTGTAAACATTTATCATATTATGAAACCTGAAATCCATTGTTCTTCCCATCTCATGGAGTTCAACCAATGTAGTCTGACGTCTGACGAGGTGAGGAAAGAGGAAACAACCTTAGTGGACGATGCGATGCGGCCGATGTCGACGACTTATCGTTAGCGTTTAACGCTTGCGTGGGTTCACATGCAGGCGATAATTGAGCATGCAAAGAATTGCTACGATAACACTCAAATTATTTTTTAAAATATTTGCCAAAGAATGTATCACTCGCTTTAGCCTAAGTATGAGCCTTCCGTTTAAAACGAGTTTTTCTGCCTTTGATTCCATTTTAATCAGATCTAATTAACGCGTACGATTAATGCATTAAAAAAATTTATCGCAAATTTTTTTTACGCGTTAATCGCACGCGCTAACGCGATTAAATCAACAGCCCTACTATTTTTATATTCAACTAGCTGAAATTACCAGGCGTTGCCGGAAAAATTTCTGTTTTTCGCCCCCGCCACGCCTTACCCCGCTTCCACTCCGCCCTTCTCACTCTGCCCTATTCCATCGCGATCCCAACCCGACCCCACCCTGGGTGCCCGGTGTTGCCCAGGATATTTAGGTTTTTCCAGCTCTCACGCGCCCCTGCTGTGCGAGTTTGCCATCCCTCTGGAGTAGCCGGCGTTTCCCGGTGAATTTTTTTTTTTAATAAACCCGCCCGGCCCTAAATAATATCCAGAAACGTATACGACACGGTACGATATTAACTACCTGTATCTATTAGAAATATTGTCACGATATTTCGGTAACTTGTGATCAGACGCTCATAATTAGGCTATTATCAGTGACTTTATTATTATTTTGCGAAGCCGCGTACTAAGCTCCGCATTCTGCGAAAAATTAGGCCAGGTGATGATGGCAAAAATTACGTGAAGAGCAATGTGTTCGTTATAACAATGGACAACGATGAAAATAAATGGCGTCTTAAATGCAAGCGTTAACTATTGCATCGAAATATAAAATGTTCATAACTCTGGATGGGGTAAGATTTTTGGATCGACACTCCTCCCACTATGTTTTTCTCGGGTGCTAAGACGTATTTGTGGAAAATTTGGGAGGAATCGGTCGAGTGGATCAAAAGTTTTTGTTGATCATATGTAATGAGTTAGTTAGATAGTTGAATTTTATACTTTACTAGCTGAATTACCCGGCGCTGCCCGGGAAATTTCGATATTTGGTCCACAGCCACGCTGACCCCGTTCCCACTTAGCCTTTCTCACCCCACCTTCTTCCATCGGCCCCAACCCGGTCCCAGCCTGGGGTGCCTTGCTTTGTGTTTGAAATGTAGAATTTTCGCCCCAACCCAGCTCCTATTGCAACCGCCCCTGCGGGGCGGGTTCGTCACCCTCCGTTGTGGCCAGCATTTGCCGGCGAATTTTGGTTCTTTTGCCTAAACCCGTCCGCCCTAAATACCGGTAATGTCCAGATGGCCTGTATACGTACGACGACACGGTACTATTTTAATTACCGGTATCCATTGTCATTGTCTTGCGATCAACCGTTCATAATATTATTATAAGTGTTTTCAGTATAATTTAGCGAAAGCGCGCGCTATAAAATCGGCCGCCTAAAGCGAAGTAAAGAAGTGATGACGTCATAAATCTATGGGTTCTTTGAAAGCGATCCGGCGACCAATCTTAAATACTGCATTTATATTAGCTTTCGTCGGATTATTAAAAATTAAATGTTTCAAATTCGGCAAAGGTAAGATTTTTGGATCGCGAACCCCCCTATGTTTGTTAAGGGGTTCTAAAAAGTATTTTTGTAAATATTGGGAAAAACCGGTCGGGTGGATAAGAAGAAAATTGTTCGCAAACATTGGAAAAGTTTCGCCTTTATAGTTTTAGATATGCATGTATATACACATAGATTTTCATAAATAAACCTGAAGTTATATCCTACTACACATGACATGTGAATAATGACTGACAACACTTTTAGAGTAGGCTATATCTAGGATAAATGCTGTCGCAGACCTACTTGTGTATAACGTTTCAGCTTACCGCTGGCTTTTGACTGAAGGTATTTGACAATGGCATCATTTTCCAGTTGGCTAGTAATCACAGCCAAATGCGCCCCTGGCATCATTTGTCGACATCTCTCAGTTGCAGCATCCCAGGTCATTCTCTCAAAAATGACTCTGTAGCAGCTTCCTACAGTCGATTCGTATTCGAATCCAGGCGGACATTCTTAACAGAAAACAGCTGCAAAGTTTGCAATGCAACAGAAATATCATTGCAGTAGTCTAGATCATTTGTATTGTTGGGTCCGTGAAACAACAAATTGACTGAATTATTTGTGGCATAACCTGTCAGTTATAAGGTACAGTAGCAACTGTTGTTGCCCATGTTGTTAGGTACAATTTGGGTTGCAGGGTAATCTGTAAAATATGTTGTGCCCACAGAGATTGCTAAATTAGTAATGCGCTG
The DNA here is from genome assembly GCA_949752735.1 of Lumbricus terrestris. NCBI lineage: Eukaryota > Metazoa > Annelida > Clitellata > Crassiclitellata > Lumbricidae > Lumbricus > Lumbricus terrestris. The sequence goes on along the minus strand of OX457043.1, from coordinate 15,074,631 downwards.
GATGGACGATGCCTGTGACTGGACTGGACTATCACCTGTGGACTGTGTCAGACGGGCGCAGGACAGAGAGGAATGGAGGAAGCTGCTGTCGTTGTCTCTGGTCTCCGACCCTCAGGGAATGAGGATGGACAGCATCATCATCCGTGTACACGGCAAAACTCACTGTAAAGGCAAATGGCCCACTCATGATTCGCTTATCGTTGATGTCAGATGGTAGCCTAGTATGCTGACTGAAATGTGTTACACGCACATACAGGGTGCGCCAAAAAAACTAGGTTTTTTGCCAATATCTTGACCAAAACTAAGAATTTCCAAATGAAATGTTACGGGCTTATAGACAATTCATATATACACATGTTGGCAAGATTTCATCAAAATATTTCAAACAGAACAAAAGTTATACCACTTTAGTGAGGTCACCCACCGTTTTTTGACGATTCAAAAACGAAGCACAACAAAATTAGTTTTTTTGCCAATATCATGGCCTAAAAGAAGAATTTCGAAATGAAATTTTACAAGCTCAAAGACAATTCATATTTACACAATCATGATGGTCAGATTTCATCAAAATATTTCTAACAGAACAAAAGTTATACCACTTTTGGTGAGGTCATCCACCGTTTTTTGACGTTTCAAAAATGAAACGCAACAAAAAGCAACAAAACACGATTTTATTAAGCCTCATCTCAAATAACTGTTGTCAAATGAACTTGGTAGTGCTTCACGACTTGTGTTCAATGTGCCCGTACCAAAACTTCTTTTGAGTCTCTTGGCAAAGTTCTTGATGGACCTGTTGATTAATCTGACAGATTCCTTATTTACCAATTTGATTGTCATCTTGCTAAGTGACTTCTCAGTGACGCGCAGCTACGCTGGTACCCTGTTTCTTTTTTAAATAGTAATAATAATGATCATCTGGCATTATCAAGGCTATATGATACCAATTATTTGAGATGAGAAAAAATTTCGTGTTTTTGTTACTTTTTTGTTGCGTTTCGTTATTGAAACGTCAAAAAACGGTGGGCGACCTCCCTAAAAGTGGTATAACTTATGTTCTGTTTGAAATATTTTGATGGAATCTGACCATCATGTGCCGATACGAATTTTCTTTAAGCCTATAAAATTTCGTTTCGATATTCGTACTTTTGGCCAAGATATTGGCCAGAATATTTAGATTGTTTTTTGTTACTTTTTGTTGCATCGCGTTTTTGAATCGTCAAAAAACGGTGGGTGGCCTCTCTAAAAGTGGCATAACTTTTGTTCTGTTTGAAATATTTTGATGAAATCTGGCCATCATGTGTAAATATGAATTGTCTATAAGCCCGTAAAATTTCATTTGGAAATTCTTACTTTTGGTAAAGATATTGGCAAAAAACCTAGGGGTCTTTTTTGGCGCATCCTGTATGTGGCATTGTATGTGGATATAAAAAGAGCATTCGTAATCTAAGCTTATAAGACGATTCTTTACAACAGAAATGTCTGGTTAATGTCGTAACGATCTCCACTCATACCAGCATGCGCTGTAGCTTGAAAGACGTAAGATCACTACGCCAATTACTAGATTTTTACATTTACTTCGGTTATAGAGCTGTTAATTTATATTATGTGACAAAAGCGTTTATAGCAAACCATTTCTAGACCAGTATTGTTGCTGTGCGAAGACTTCTCGCATTTCGCTAATCTCCGACTGGATTCGCTGCCTTGTTTCAGTTTCACTGCGAACCACTGCTTGCTTCAGATCCATCAACACTTGACGCATTGAATCCATTTCAGACTTCATATCATCAAGCGATTGTTGCTCATGTGTGCAATCGTCTCTGTGTGAGATGGTCGTCTGGCAATTGGCAACAATTATTGCACAGTTTAGCAACAGTAGGCCTAATAGTTTGATATCCATTATAGTATTTGCTATTCCTGACGACTGATGCTTTATGCTCGTTTCCAGTTGGTTTATAACCTTTGGGAACTAAATAATTTTAATTTCGCTCTTATCGAATGGATCAGGAAGTAGATCGTCAGAAACAGATTAAACGTCTGAAATTGCGGGCTGATAAGCACGGCTAGGCGACCTAAAAGCAGACAACCTGTGCCTAATTGCAGCGAAGCCGGACTTCACATTATAGGTCGTCGTGCCCTGAGATCGTGTTAATAAGCATTAGGCTATGCATCATAAAGATACATAATAGCAGTGGCGTGGTTATCGTGTGTGCAGTGTGTGTGCAAGGCCCAAGGGATTGGCCCACGACCTCCATGTGCCCACAGAGGTAGTTAAATTAGTGATCTATCCTAGTTTGTAATTCGCATTACTTTGTGACAGATGCATGAAGTTGTTGTGAACAGGGCTGGCGAGAGAAACTTATAGTGGCGCGTCCTGGTACCAGCATGTGAAGGAAATGTTCACTTTGTGATACAAGCATGAAATTTGGTCCATCCTACGAACATGTTATAATGAAAAGATTTGGCTACAGGGCCATCGCTGATTTGGCGCCTGGCCCCAGTGGCAGCCATTTTTCATAATGGCCGACCGGTTTACAGATATTAAATTATCTCACCTCCCAGTACACTTAGAATCGTCATCTTGGTGTCTAAACATACATATTTAGCGGTGAGGGTTCCAACAGAGCCATTGCAAATATTCTCCACGGCTTCAATGGCGGCCATTTTCCAAAATGGCCGACCAAAATAGGGATTTGTCAATATCTCAGCTTCCAGTACACCTAGAATCGTCATCCTGTTGTCAAAACATACAGAGTTAGGGGTGAAGATTCCAACAGGGCAATCTCAAATGTTCCCTATATGGCTTCAATGGCGGCCATTTTCAAAAATTACATGAATTTTAGAACAACGCGTGTTTTATCCTTGTGCGCTGATTGTCCTGATAATTAGGCCTATAGCGAGTTTTAATTACTAGTCTGTCGTGTAATTAAATAGCCTAATTATGTTGCTGCCGGGTCACGGACCGTCAAGATGTTGTGTTTCTATAGGCCAATTGAAGGCGCAACAAACGTTCGGGGTGTTATAATGCTAGGCCAATATATACCTATGCCAACTTGTCTTGTCTTGTCTTGTCTTTAACCATCCTCGGACCGAGGGTTAGTCGCTCGACAGACAAGTTTTCTCCATCTTTCTCTGATGATTATTGATTTGTATTCTTGTCCATGTCGCTGTATTAGTCGGGTCAATCTACGAAAAAACTTCGGTGAACCCTGAACAAATTGCAAGAAAGCGTTTTATGATGATTTTATGGTATATTGGGTCTGGTGATTAACATACTAAAAGTTGCCAAAAATCGCACCACGGCAAGTGGTCTAATTTTGGCGGGAAAAAAGATGGCCGCCAATTGGACTAGGCATGGAATATGGAAATTATACAGTTAGGAACAAATCATGTAATAATTTGCTAACATGCTTTTCTAGACTAATTCGGCCCTCCTGAAAACGAAAATCGTGGTTAGCAAGCTTGATTTTTGGCGCTTGCATGGGAAAACAAGATGGCGGCCAAAATGACGGCCTATAATTGATTCAAAAGGTTGTATAGTCGGGTCAATCTACGTAATGATCCGCAAAATTGTAAGAAGGCGTTTTATGATGATTTTCTGGTATATTGGGTCTGGTGTTTAACATACTAAAAGTTGCAAGAAATCGGACCACAGCAAGTGGTCTAATTTTGGCGGGAAAAAAGATGGCCGCCAATTGGACTAGGCATGGAATCTGGAAATGATACTGTTAGGAGCAAATCATGTAATAATTTGCTAACATGCTTTTCTAGACTAATTCGACCCTCCTGAAAACGAAAATCGTAGTTAGCAAGCTTGATTTTTAGCGGTTGCATGGGAAAACAAGATGGCGGCCAAAATGGCGGCCTATTGCTTAAAAGGCTGTAAGTCGGGTATTGTATGTGATATGAACACGATTTTTGCAATTAAAATTAAGATATATGGGTTCTAGGCATGCAATAGAATCAAAGACACGTATGTAGCACTGGAAGAAAACCAAAATGGCGGGAAAATGGCGGACAAAATGTTGAAATTGCTAAAAGTGAAGTGATGTATGCAATGGAAACATGTCTCGGAAATGGATGGATCTTTCGGTGGCGGAGGCGGACGAGAAGTGGAATGGGTAGAAAGCGAATGGAATCCATCCTGCGCAATACCATCCTCCGCCAACCCATCCACATCATCATCGGCATCATCTCCATCACAGCCTGGCATCAAACGGCGCTGGAGGGGGTTCATTCCAGCATCGTCCCTCTACAGAAGCCAGGCCTACGGGCACCTGCCGGGAACACACAAACGGGACAAGAGTTTGCTATCCATGACGCATCAATCAGCGCACCCCTACGAACCGTACACCCGAGGGAGGCTGCCCCTACCATCCGCTGTTCCATCGTCGTCGTCGCGGGTCCTCCAGCCGTCGTCCAGTCCCAACCCGCACACTACGAACCCCTTCTCTTTGCGCTATTCTCCCCTCGCGTTGCCAGCATTCGTCTGGCAAAAGAAACGCTAAGAGAACAATCATCTCCCAGGGGGCCTCGAACGACTGTCTGGCAAGGGCGATCACCACCACCAGCTCCACCATCAACACCACCACCTGGAGATGGAAAAGATCAACACGAAGGACCTAGCGCAGAAGATTAGCAGTGAGCTGAAGAGGTACAGCAAACGTCCAACTATCGATTCAGACTGAACACCCGAAACATCGGTGTGCATACTGTGGCTTCTACTATAACGTGATCTGCGTCTGGAGTGCAGAAAATAGTTCAACAACTTCCATCTCAAGGTGGTGGTGATGCTGGTGGTGATGCGTCATGGATAGCAAACTCTTGTCCCGTTTGTGTGTTCCCGGCAGGTGCCCGTAGGCCTGGCTTCTGTAGAGGGACAATGCTGGAATGAACCCCCTCCAGCGCCGTTTGATGCCAGGCTGTGATGGAGATGATGCCGATGATGATGTGGATGGGTTGGCGGAGGATGGTATTGCGCAGGATGGATTCCATTCGCTTTCTACCCATTCCAGGTGCCCGTAGGCCTGGCTTCTGTAGAGGGACAATGCTGGAATGAACCCCCTCCAGCGCCGTTTGATGCCAGGCTGTGATGGAGATGATGCCGATGATGATGTGGATGGGTTGGCGGAGGATGGTATTGCGCAGGATGGATTCCATTCGCTTTCTACCCATTCCACTTCTCGTCCGCCTCCGCCACCGAAAGATCCATCCATTTCCGAGACATGTTTCCATTGCATACATCACTTCACTTTTAGCAATTTCAACATTTTGTCCGCCATTTTCCCGCCATTTTGGTTTTCTTCCAGTGCTACATACGTGTCTTTGATTCTATTGCATGCCTGGAACCCATATATCTTAATTTTAATTGCAAAAATCGTGTTCATATCACATACAATACCCGACTTACAGCCTTTTAAGCAATAGGCCGCCATTTTGGCCGCCATCTTGTTTTCCCATGCAACCGCTAAAAATCAAGCTTGCTAACTACGATTTTCGTTTTCAGGAGGGTCGAATTAGTCTAGAAAAGCATGTTAGCAAATTATTACATGATTTGCTCCTAACAGTATCATTTCCAGATTCCATGCCTAGTCCAATTGGCGGCCATCTTTTTTCCCGCCAAAATTAGACCACTTGCTGTGGTCCGATTTCTTGCAACTTTTAGTATGTTAAACACCAGACCCAATATACCAGAAAATCATCATAAAACGCCTTCTTACAATTTTGCGGATCATTACGTAGATTGACCCGACTATACAACCTTTTGAATCAATTACATGTATAGGCCGTCATTTTGGCCGCCATCTTGTTTTCCCATGCAAGCGCCAAAAATCAAGCTTGCTAACCACGATTTTCGTTTTCAGGAGGGCCGAATTAGTCTAGAAAAGCATGTTAGCAAATTATTACATGATTTGCTCCTAACTGTATAATTTCCATATTCCATGCCTAGTCCAATTGGCGGCAATCTTTTTTCCCGCCAAAATTAGACCACTTGCCGTGGTGCGATTTTTGGCAACTTTTAGTATGTTCATCACCAGACCCAATATACCATAAAATCATCATAAAACGCTTTCTTGCAATTTGTTCAGGGTCATGTCGCAGATTGACCCGACTATATGGAAATTATGGTTTTTTCACCTCGAAGTATGGGTCGTTAGTGTGATAAAGGAAATTGATTTCTCTTGCCTTCCTTTTCGTGTGGCCAACCGTTGCCGCCATTTCAGCCATCTTTCGTATGCTTCTCGATACAAAACCGCTGCAGCCGAGATCTTGCCGCGCCCAACTTTTTCAGGGTTCCTGCAGAGTCTGTCCACTGAGTTTATATACCGGTATGAGCCCAAATTGAAGGAAGTTCGTAGGTATCGTAGGCTCATAGGTCTGCGACCGGAGAGCAGAATTTATATTAAACTTACGACCTAGGCTATACCTAATATATTATGGGGCCTACTTATGTGCGTTAAGCACTGCTTAATGCCCAGTGTTCTGGAACTGCTTAATAACTTAAGCTGTTCCAAAACACTGGGCACAAAGTCGCATAAATCCGCACATGTCATGCTAACATGTGCTTTAATAAGGTCGGCGAACTATCGGTGCTCAGGTAATTGCGATTATTAGACAACAGATCGTTCAAAATTCTGAACGCTCTCTCGCAAACAACCATTAAAACTGGACACAATAGGCCTATGCTAAACCGAAAACCGAGAAGGCCTATCAGTGATTTGTACAGTTTCGAAGACCTTAACTCCCGACGTTCAGCCAACAATATAATGCATAGGTCTGATTGTATAACTGTAAAATGATTGGTTTCAAAATAAATGATTGATTGATTGATAGAGAGCAGGACGTAAAAATCATCGTACAAATGGCTGAGTTTAGTAAGCAAAGAATTAATAGGAACAATAATTGTGTTAAGTGGATCTGGACCAAATTCCGGGACAATTTGAGATCAATCCGGGACACGGGACGCACAGGGTCGATTCGGGGACTGTCCCGGCGAATCCGGGACGGTTGGCAGCCCTACTAATAATCCATAATTACGTCGAGTATTTCAACAAAAAACACTCTTATAGTGCTGCATAATGTAACGAAGAAGAGATACGAACTTCGAAATGAGAGCGAAATTCAATTTATTTACGAAAATGATAAATATTCACAGCCGTGTTGAAACGAACGTGAGAATTAGCGTATTCCTGTCTTTAGTTTGACCAACCAAAGCGTCGTGCGTGTCTCTCTAAAGCAGGGGCTTCTATCCCTATACATGGCGGGCGCAGCTTGCGCCCAGTGAAAAATAGGGGGAATCAGAAGACAGCCAAAATTCACGTCGGTTGGGGGAAGGTCGGACATGGAGGGCAGTGTTCAATCAGGGCATCACTAGGAGGAAGATCTCCCAGAAAATACTTCCCCGCCATATAAATTTGGACAAAATGGTCGACCTAAAAGTTTTTTGCAAAATGCATACACTTTATACACTTTGAGTTTTTAGTTAGGCTACTATCTGCATTTATGAATTACACGAACTGCTATAACAGCGATAATATACCATAATAAAAATTCCTATTACATGATTATAATTATGTTTTTACAATTTTACAAAATAATACAATCACATCATAATTGAAAAAAATGATGCTATTACAAATACTAGTTTGCACAACTAAATGGCTTCTCTCCAATGTTATCCTTCAAATTTCAGACAGTCAAAATTGGTCCTTGAACACTTAGTAAAGCAACAACATTATTACGTGGCCTTACGATGTAGGACTTACATTGTATTTTATTGTATTGCATTGTGCTCTAAAAATTTATGTAGCGCCTCTATATTGCACACTGATCAGAGGCGCAAAACATATGGCTGCCCAATTGTGGCAGCAATTCCTCCACTGAAATAGTAGAGTAATTTTGCTAAGAGGAGTCAGAGGACAGTTTAAAATGCTGAAATAGCAATGCGGAAATCGCAAAAAATTTCTAATGGGTAGGGGCACATTCCCTCTCCATACCAGGTCCCTACTCGGCGCTACACATGCTTCGGCGAATGTCTGCTGGATGCTCGTTTGTCCCCCTCCAAACAAACCTTCATTCCCACACTTGAGGGGGGCATGCGCTAGATTACATTATATTGCATACATAGAGGAAGGCCGGTCCAGAAAAGGGGGAATGGACGGGGATGGCGATGGCGGACTGTGTGAGGACGGCGAGAAACAGAGAGCGATGGAGGAAGATGGCGTCGTCGACTCTGATCCCCAATCCGCAGCAATGAGGATGGTCACGACGACGACGACGATGTGTGGGAGAACGTTGCAAAATTTAGTCGATGATGACTTCGTACTTAGACCTCTTAATGTTGCATCTTCTCGCTAAAAATTTATCATTTCCGAAAATGCGGCCCCTTAGAAACTGCGTGCCCGGGTGCTGCAGCACCCTTAGCGCCTACTTTAATGCGGACCTGAGTTGCACCAGTAAATGTAACCTACACTCGAGGTACCGGTACAGTTGCAGCCGTTTTAGGTGCAGTTGTCTCGGCTGAATGTGCCACTGCAGTTGTACGTGCAATCATGGGCGCCCGCACATAGGGGCAAGGGGGGGCACTTGCCCCCCCTGGAAAATTGAAACCTATGTTTTTTTAACTACTATTTTGGGGATTTTAACAAATTTCTTTGCATTAATGCACCATTTATACGAATGACACAGACAATGAAAGTCAGAAATCCACATTTAGAGATCTCTATAGAAATAAACATGCTTTTATAACTTTCTGCCTTGCATGTTCATTGTTCAAGCTCTTTCTAAAAACTCTTACAAAGACCATTGGCTTTTAACCTTCCTGTGGGCACCCATGCAAACAGCAGGTCTATCGATTATGGCCTACTTAAGTGGAATCAAGCTGTAATGCAAATAATCACAACTGCAAAAAATTAAATACTAACGCAAAAGTTTGAAAATTTCTCAAAGTACACTGAAATTTCATCAGGGAGATCTGCTTATTCACCAGCACTGTAATCATATAAACCAAGTCCGCTATAAGCCAGGCTCCATTTTGTCCATTTAGCAAGCTGCCTGTACAGAATCCAGGGAGGTCAAACTGTAGATAAACTTGGCTCTGGTTATCGCGCCTCAGGATTTACACCCAAAACTGACAAAGAGATCTGTTAAAAAGAATTGATACCCACACTCATCTGATCCTCGGATCCTCCACCTTCCTAAACGACACCCGCATTAACAGTTACTCTGGCCCTCTGACTACCAGACTCGGACCCCTTTCTGACTACTCTTGGGAATAGGCTTCTGACTCGATGCAGAACATGTGAAACTGCTGGTGCCCAGCGATTGACTTTCGAGTGGCGCTTTAGAAGCAGCTAAAGGAGCAATTGCCCCTTGCAAACGGACACCTTTTTCGTTCATTTAGTCATACGTTCATTCTATGGAATTATATAGCGCACCTTTAGGAAACTACTTTTTAACATAGATCTGATATATTTGATTTGTAACAAATCTCTAAGGAAACTATTCATATTATAAATTATGCACAAAATGAAACTGAGAAATTTGCATAAGAAACCTTTTTGAAAAATACCCGTATTTCTAATTTCCATGCAGCATTGCATTTTCAAGCTCTTGCTACTACAAAATTTAATCGTGACTATCGTAAAAATTTTGCCCCCCCCTGCGAAAATTTCTGCGGGCGCCCATGCGTGCAATCATGGTTTATGATGAAATTGAATGCAATATAAAATAAAACCGAGTTGCAGCCTGAGCAATATTTTACTTTTTAAAGATTCTTGCACTTAAAAGTCTCAGATAGACTAAAGTTCAATATTAATAAACAGCTTCAAAGACGTTTTAATTTTGTAGCTAGTTCTGAGTTAAGCCCATTAATTTAACACACTTCATTTCGTTAGTCTCGTCAACAGTCGAAGACAATGATTTTTTTATTTTTAAGGATTGTATTCGCACAATGGACACGCCTTCTCGCTGCACGTATAGGTGTTCCAAGTGAAGTTGTGCAAAACCATCATCTCCAAGCAACCTTCGATGGGATATAAGCAGTTTGGTTCACTTGGAAACCAGTCAGTGAATTCAAGCGCAAGCATATTGTCGGAAGATGGTTTCCATGCGAAAGGAGTCCTACAGTTCATTTCGATTTCACGCTGGCCGCTTGTCCAAATATGATTTCTAATTTTTGGTGCTCCTTTCGCATTCCAAGTTCTGTCACCTGCATTTTCTTCAGAAAATATACATACATATATATTATGCAAGGTGGACCACAAAGACCCTCTAAGGTCTTAGCCAATATATTGGTTAGAAGTAAGAATTTTTAATTCAAATTTTAATCACTTAAAGGTAATTCATACTTACGTATAACAGCCAAATTGAACCAAAACATTTAAAACAGAACAAAAGTTATATTACTTTTGTAAAAGTTATATTACTTTTAGTGAGTACCCACCCGTTGTTTGGATCTAGAAACATGACGCAACAAAAAGTGGCAAAAATATTTAAGTAAATAACATCTCAAATAATTGCTATCAAATAAACTTGAGTGTGCTTCACATCATAAGATAAATGTATCCACCATCTGAGCCCCCACTTGTTACGAGTCTCTTTTTAAACTGTTTTGATGACTTTGTAGACGTGCTCCAGAGATAAATAATATATACCCATAATCAACTCCAGTGTGGCCACAAATTCTCTTGTTACTCTTGTTTGTGGCCTCGGATTTACTTATTTCTTCAGCATAGCACTCTACACTTGAATAGCCATCGGGTTCAAATCTGGATATTTGGGGCCATTGTTTCTTCTCAATGAAACAAGGACAAAAAAGTGTTGACATTGAGCTGATCTCCTTTCATCAACGGGATATCTGCTAACTTTCAATTTAACTCTGAATTTCTCTACACTCTCTGATTCCACTGGATCACAAATTTTCATGAAAGTCATGCCTCGTAAAAGAAATTTGCAATTTTAAAACAGATTTTATGGTGCTGGACACGAATATGACAATAAGATTAAAGAATTTCTCGGAAATCGTCGAGAGCTTCTATTAATAGAACAATGCGTGCATAAGACGTTTGAACCAGTAAATGTTCGCTTCTACTTCACACTGTCTCGTGCATAACTTATATCTGGTGAGCGTCCACGTATGTATGTATGAACGCTTGTTATACCACCCATTTGAGATTCCTACTCAGAGGCGCTCCCGGCTACAGCGCGAACACCGAACCGAATTTGTGCGAAGCACATGAGCAATTGTGAGTGTAAGACTTGCCCAGGGTCCCTACGCGGCGACTTGAGGTGGATTCTGGTTCCAAGGCATCGAACATACCCCTACACCAATATAGTAGGCCTATAGTCAGCCAACATGGAAGTTTCCCAGATACCGTTTTTCCATGACTGCAATGTCTTCTTGAAAACCATCATCGTCCTCAACACTATTCATGCCGCAGTTGTCGGGGGGCGAGAAAGAAATCAAAGTGGGAATGGAGAAGTGAATCCTTAAGAACATTTTGCAGCCAAGTTGATAGTTGAGACGTGCAGCTCTTGAGAGTAAATTATATGGGTTCGGTGCCTGAGTACTGCGTCGTCATGATTTATATATATATTTAAATTACGGATTCTGCTGGCGATTCATTTGTCTCGACATGGAGTCGACAATAATTATTAATGTTTCTGTCCGGCGCGAGAAGCAAATCGGCGTCGCCATGAGTTCGGATCAAGGACAGAGCGCTCAGTTGGCTTGAATCCTATATAAGAGGACGAACGCAATCAGTCCATTTGGTAGGAGAGTAGACGGAGCCTAGGCTGGTCACCTGCGGTGTTCCGCAAGGTTCAGTTCTCGGGCCTCTCCTTTTTGTTTTATATACGGCCGACTTGGAGAGGATCATAGAAGTACATGGACTGCTCCACCACTGCTATGCGGACGATACACAGCTTTCCTTCTTCTGCGAACCATCACAAACGGCTGAACTGAAACAGAGAGGCTGCTGTGTATTGAACAAATTTCAGAGTGGTTGACATCCAACCGTCTAAAGCTCAATCCCTCCAAGTCGGAGTTCTTATGGTGCACCACACTCAGACGCCGCCATCTACTTGATGGCAGTACTTTCAACATCGGCGATTCAGAAGTCAACCCAGCTGACACCATTCGCAACCTTGGAGTTCAATTTGACAGCTGTATGACCATGACGGCCCATGTGAGTCAACTCGTTCGAGGCTGTTTCTACCAACTGCGCCGAATCAAAACCATCCGCAGATTCGTTCCATCCTCAACCGCCGTCATCTTAGTCAACAGCTTCATTGTCTCCAGGGTTGACTACTGCAACAGCGTTCTGGTGGGTCTTCCGGCTTGTCAGCTGGAGCGGATCCAGTCGGTGCTCATCTCCGCCGCCCGGATTATATATGGTCGCACACCATGCGATCATGTAACCGATCTGTTGCGCGAAAATCTGCACTGGCTGCGAGTCCCTCAGCGGATTACATATAAACTATGCCTGATATCATACAAATCTCTACTTAATCTTATGCCGGACTATATCTCCGAATTCTGCATTCGTGTAGCAGATGGTCGGCTAAGATCATCGTCGAGGGTCTGCTACAGGTCCCACGGTCAAACACGGAGTTTGGCGAAAGGTCTTTCGCTGTGTCGGGACCAACTGCATGGAACAGTCTCCCTGACCAAGTGAAGCATGCACCCTAGCTAGAGGGATTCAAATCCAGACTCAAGACATATTTGTTCAAACAATCCTATAATTAACAGTGACATGTGATCCCGTGTACAGCGCCCTTTCCTTCTGCCTCGGCTGAGCTACGGCGCTATATAAATCGTATTATTATTATTATTATTATTATTATTTTTATTTTTATTATTATTATTATTATTATTCTACCTCCGCGTTTGCATCAGCTCTGCTCCCGGATTATACGACCTTTAAGGCCTTTCTTCGCCCGGTCACACGGAGTGATATATTGTGGGCATCGAATCAAAACGCTGTTCGCTCGTCCTTCGAAATTATTGTGTTGCGAGGCGTTTGTTTCGTAAAAATCGTTGTCTACGGGCGTCTTTCTCAAACGGCTTGGATAATAACCGCACTCTAATCTACGCAACGTAGAAATTCGGTCATTGCATGGAATCAGCGACGGATTTAGTTGATTTCTTTCGGGCGTCTCAACATCGTCGCCTTTCTCGTGTCTTCGTCGCATCTCTTGGAATTCGACACATCGTCGCCATTCTTCGCACACCGTCGGCTCTGTCCCTTGTCGTCGGAAATAAGGTACGCTTTATAGGGGATTTAATGCGATCGGTTTTATAGTTACTTTGGCTTGAACTGAAATTGGCCGTGGGACTTGAGTGTAAATCAGGGTTTAATTTAGGCCTAATCCAGCTGAAATGTGTTTGCATTGAATTGTTTGTAGTTGATTCTCATTGAATGTCTTTGCAAATGATAAGCAACATTAATTAAACTTGCTGACTTTTATCATTGATTGCATTGAATGCAACTGATGTTGATAGAATACTTTGTTACTTAATAAGAAATTAATTAAGCTTACGGACTTTGTTCATTGATAGCCTTAGGGATAAAAGTAATTAATATAGCGCCATGGGAGATTCAAGGCCAGTCACTCCTGCTCAACCTTCGAGGCCGCCTTCCTCGATGGAAATTGTTTTAGAGGCAATACAGACTAACGTTAAGACTACACATCAAGTGATACAGTCGCATGCTAGATCTACGCACGAAGCCATGAGTTCTATGCAGTCGGCTATGCAGTCGCAGGCTAGGGAAACTAGAGATGCTATTACCTCAGTGCAATTAAATGTCAGAGAGGAAATCGCGGCTGTACATTCTAATGTCAGGAAAGCGCAGGAAGCGATTTCTGCTGTACAGTTTAATGTCAGAGAAGCACTGGCAGAGGTGGTTTCACGCTTAGAAAGACTAGAGGCTTCGCCGGTCCCAAAGCTTGCTGTGGATTTGAACCAATACTAGCAAGTTCTCAATTAAGACAGCTGGTCCAACTGTTTGGAACAATCTTCCTATCGATATTCGTGGTGCGCCTAATCTCCTCCTCTTTAAAAAACGTTTGCGTGCCCACTTACTCACTCTAAATGTGTAACTATTCCTTATATTTAGTTTGTTTATCTAAAATATCCTTATACTAGACAATACTAATATGTATTATTTCATCTTGAACTCAGATGACTCCCGCTGCTTATGTTACTAACCTCCACTTATAAATATACTGGTGCATAGGTGGCCCTGCTAGCGGGACATTGGTCCATTTAGGTCCTTCTTTTGTAGCCCAATTTAGCACTGATCTGAAATTGTATCATGTTATGTTTGTCCTGGGAGCAAAAAAACCTATGTTATGTTATGTTATGTATGTGTGCATGCGAATACATAGGCCTACCCAGGTAGAGGAATACAAGAAAATGCAAAAATATCGACTTAGTAATTGTACTGTCATGTTCACACTTGTACAACGTACATACTTGAGAGTTCTGAAGCCAGGAATGTCTTAAGTGCGCTGCTCTCCGCTGCACTTGTAATGGCGGCCAAATGAGAACCACAGCGTAGCGCCTGGCATTTCTTCCCCGCAGCGTGCCAGTCGTGACCTTCAAATACAACCTTGTAGCATTTCTCAGCCGAAGGTAAGTAAGTGAAACCAGGAGGGCACCGAGCTGAAACAGTACAAAAAATTAAACAAGTATTCCGAGTAAAATTTCGAATGAGGTGTCTCATGCGGATAATTCTGTAGATTCTTCGTGCAGCGTCAAAACTTTTACTATTAGACCTATTATAGGGTACTTTGCTTAGGATAATTCGGAAAAATCCGAAATTAACAATACGTAGCTGGTGTTATAATTGCCAAGCTTTATGCGTAAGGGTACTAAAATAGACAAGCTTATTAGATTATATATTATACAAAATCTTTCAAATTCGAACTGTCAAATTTGAAGATGTTTGTTCCTTGAAGACTTGAACCGTTTCTATTTCACTTCCAAATTTTAGAAGTTTGACATTTCTTGATTGATTGTATGCCATTTTGTTACAATTTCTAATTATTTGAGCACTAAATAATGAGTAATTTTATTTAAGATGACAGCTTAAAATCCTTCGGTTACAGTGTGCAAATCCCGAAAATTGTGAGCAATTGGGAGACCACAACCTGAAGTCTTAAACTACAATGTAAGCCTATGACTAGAAGCATTGACAAAAATTGTGACCAATTTTATTAAGATGTCAGCTTAAAAACCTGGCATTATATTAATGGAAATTCAAAACATTTAAACAATAGGGAAGCGACGTTTATTGAAGTGTTCGACCATGTCTTTCAGCAATGAAATTATGAGAAATTTCTTTAAATGACAGTTTAAAATTGTATACCATAGCAGTGTGGAAATTTTAAAAATGTACGTTGAGGAGGGAGTACATCCATGGCTTTTTTAACGTGCAGCTATTGCCAAAATGTGCAGTTTAAAATGGATTTATGTAGTTGCAGAAGCACTCATGTGCAGTTAGAAAGAGCGGGAAAACAAGAGTCTGGAACGTGCTGTAGCTGATGTCAACTGTTATGCCTGTAAAATTTCATATATAGACAATCTTACTTCTGGCCAAGATATTGGCAAAAACGTTAGAGGTTAATTTTTATGGCCCACCATGTAGTATATATAGGAAAACATGATGCAATGAGATAAAGTGAAATTTGCTTTAAAAGTGACAAAGCGCTTATATCAAACCATTTCTAGAATCATTTCTAGACCCGTTTTGCTGGTCAGCGACGACTTCTCGAATTTCGTCAATCTCCGACTTCAACTTCTTCTTCGTATGAGTTCCACTGCGAACCACCGATTGCTTTAGGTCCATCAACAGTTGACGCATCGACTGCAACTCTGACGTCAAATCTTCAAACAATTTGTGCTCGTAATCATTTTATGAGCATGATGTACTGTAGGCAATAACTACCAGTCGACCATTTCACGCAGAGATTATACCACATATTGTGTGTCATCATCTCTGCGTGAAGTAGTAGTAGTAGTAGTAGTAGTAGTAGTAGTAGTAGTAGTAGTAGTAGTAGTAGTAGTAGTAGTAGTAGTAGTAGTAGTAGTAGTAGTAGTAGTAGTAGTAGGTCTAGTAGTAGTAGTAGTAGGTCTAGTAGTAGTAGTAGTAGTAGTAGTAGTAGTAGTAGTAGTAGTAGTAGTAGTAGTAGTAGTAGTAGTAGTAGTAGTAGTAGTAGTAGTAGTAGTAGTAGTAGTAGTAGTAGTAGTAGTAGTAGTAGTAGTAGTAGTAGTAGTAGTAGTAGTAGTAGTAGTAGTAGTAGTAGTAGTAGTAGTAGTAGTAGTAGTAGTAGTAGTAGTGAAACGGTCCTGCCCGCTCGCCACGGTGCCTCAACTCGTACTCGGCCCAATCAATCGTCTCATCTCCCACCGGGGAAGATTGCTTGAGCAAAGGAGCCCGGAAAAGGGAATACAACTCTGTAGCTTCGGAATCCGACTCTGCCCCGTCCGCGCTCACCTTGGGGGTAACGTCCTGCGCTCCAGGATGGCCAATGCTCAAAACAGGGTTCCTTCCTCGGACAGAGGACCCTCGCTTAGAGCTACCCTTCCCAGCCACAGACTTTACTCTCTTCCCCGACCGATCGGATCTCCTTTGCACCATGTTATATCGAACGGACGAAGCGCTTTCAAGGGGCACTACCTGAGTTTGGTACCCAGTCGGAACCAAGTCCATTCCAGGGGATTCAACCCTATACGATACTGTGACACTGGCATTATCTCGTAATGCGCGACAAGACAGTCAAAATTCACGTTAATGTTTTTCTGGTACCAGGCCTTTAGGGAGACCACCCTTGTTTCGCTAAGAAGCGATCAGATCGTACAACGGCAGAACACGCCTGAATCAACGTAACCAGAAGTCGCGGCGATTGCCAGGCGCTCGCGTGCTTCTCTCTCACTCGCTCAATTCACCGTACGTTACCCAAAAGGAAATGCGTACTGTCGTCACACTTTTAGCTCGTTTTTAGTCACAAATAGGTGGCTAGCACCGCTACATCACATAGGGGGCTCAAAAATTAGCTACGGGATATACAATTCCTTAGCCAAATTAACCTATGAGTACAAACCGGGACTTGCTGCGTATTAAGGGGAGCGTCTAGGGCAGCTGAGTTTACCCCTAGACCATGCGCACGCGAATTCCCTGGTACACGCGGCAAATACGCGCTTCGGCGAAGAAAAGCTTGTCGAGCCTTCACTGTTCAAACCACCCGCAATATTCACCAACAGACGTTACAGACAAAGTACACTCGATGCGCTGCGTCGATTGACACCAAGATCGACCAGATCGGACCAAAACTGACAAAGATACAGAACAGGGGAAATACGCCGGCAACGAACTTTGCCGCTCGACCGGGGACTAGTCCGGTCTTTCACGGGTCTTCGGAATACGCCGGCAGCCGCCGATGACGCTTCGCGAAGCCACTCGAATCACTAACAAAGGTGACCAACTCTCAACGTAACGGGAGAGAGCTTGACGTTCTGAGCAATATGACACCAACTTTACGATAATCGGACAACTGACAAAGTTACACTCTCTCGACCGGTACGCTTCCGGTCTTACCGTGGGCTTCAACCAACACGCACAACGACAGCCGGCACGGCTAAGCGATCGTAGCCTATCAATTGGCCCTTATACCGGCCGATTCAAAGACCAATAGGTGAAAGGAAAGATATTCGGTAGACCAAAGGATATCGAAATACACTCGCAGACGTAAGGAGCTGCGCGTCTCCTACACAGACCTGTACGTAGCGGTCGCTCGCTGAGGGCGGCGCAGCCGTACGCTACGATAACCTTCGCGCTCGGCGTAAAGATCGGGGGACCTTCGCGAGCTTCTAGCACTGAAACTATTTCAGATATCGCTTAACTCTCCACAGGTAAATTGTTCTACTCAACCAGACGAACAGTTTGACATCAAGATTGCATAAATCGTACGTGAAATGACAAAGTTGTACGACCACGGTAGCAGGCGGGCGACGAACTTTGCTAGCCTCTACCGATTTACCGAGAGCCCACAGCGGCCAACTCTCGCTAGATTCAGATGTAACCAGGTAAGGCGAACAATCTGACACCAAGATTGAACGAATCGGATCACAGGTGACAAAGTTCCAACCTTCCGACCGGTACTCGGCCGGTCTTTCGCGGTACCAATGTGTAACGGTCAACGCTCCGAACGCGAGCGCTCGCTCGGCGGCAGGCGGCCCAGTGCCTACCAGCCGAACAAATAGCAGACTTTCCTGTAAGAATAACACTGAAGCGTCTTCGGGTGAAGATGCGCTTATCGAACAAGGAACTACCGACGAACCAGTAACTGTTTTCGTATCAATACCACCTGACGCGATCGTAGCAGGGCGCGGCCCAAGGCAAACACCGCTAGATCGACGCTGCAGGCTAATGCACAACCTCCGCAAGTAACGGATTCGATCGTAAACCAAATATCTCTCAAGGCTCACCAAGGAAACACTCGCACAATGACAATCGGTCGCTGTCAATGCGATATAGCTGCGTAGAGATCAATGGAGGAACAGAGTTGATGCACATTGACCATAGAGTGATCGCCACCACTCTACACTAGTAGCAAAGCACCGTTTGGCAGGCTTTATTCCACCGGAATATCGCTGTCTGAATACTATAGTTTGGCATGAGCCCATGTATCATTGGTCTTCCGTACTATAGCTCAGCCAAATATGGTCCGATCTTCACGATCTTTGGTTCGTTTGAAAGCCCTCTGCCTAGGCTTCATTCTACACCCTAAACCTTATTGGACTACCTAACAATTTCTACATTATGGGACCTATACCTACCTACCTATAGGAGAACTAATGACCGCAATTTGGCTGTTTTAAGCGCGTCATAGATACTCCTGCCTGCTTCCAGCAATGTTTCACAGGCATTAAGTTTACCGTTGAGTATCCTGTGGCCGAAACGCCACAGTAGTAGTAGTAGTAGTAGTAGTAGTAGTAGTAGTAGTAGTTGTAGTAGTAGTAGTAGTAGTAGTAGCAGTAGCAGTAGCAGTAGCAGTAGCAGTAGCAGTAGCAGTAGCAGTAGCAGTAGCAGTAGCAGTAGCAGTAGCAGTAGCAGTAGCAGTAGCAGTAGTAGTAGTAGTAGTAGTAGTAGTAGTAGTAGTAGTAGTAGTAGTAGTAGTAGTAGTAGTAGTAGTAGTAGTAGTAGTAGTAGTAGTAGGAGCAGCAGCAGCAGCAGCAGTAGGCGTAGTTCTAGTTAAAGCCTCCAGTCACTGTTCGCAGCTCCTCACACTCTCTTGTGGTATTCTTCAAAACTCGGTTCTGGGTCCACTGCTCTTCATTCTCTACCTCACTCCTTTCAGTCATCTCACAGAATCCTCCTTTCTTTACCACCAGTTACATACACCCAACTTTATATATCCTTATCCATAAACTCTTTTTAGTACACATCTCTCCTTAACCTACAACTCTTTGCAATGCTCTCAGTCAAGTTATCTTCGCGATCTCTTCACCATCCAGCCTACCCGTTCTACCCGATCATCGCCTGCCTTACACTTTATCGACCGCCGGTCACAAATCATCTCAAGTTCTCCAACCGAGCCATATCCATCTCAGCACCACGCCTTTGGAATGATCTGCCTCCTGAATTCCGATCCTTTTCAGTCCCTCCACCATCACTACAAATTACACACCATAACCTTCCTCATGCTCCTCTATCCATCACACCTCGGACTTTTCATTCGAAACTTAAGACACTCCTTTCACGAACTCTTACCCTGTCTCATCTGATCCTCCTCCCTCCAATTCCCGGCCCAGACGACACCCGCCTTAATAGCTGTTCCGCCCTCTGATCCTATGGTAACTCGACCAGGACCACCACGGACAACTCTCACGGACAACCCTTCTAACGCAACGCATTTGATACTGATCCTATGGTAACTCGACCCGGACCACCACGGACTACTCTCACGGACAACCCTTCTAACTCAACGCAGCGCTCGTGAATAAGCTGGTGCCCCGCGCTTGGCTTTCGAGCGGCGCTTTAGAAATTTCGAGTTTACGATTACGATTACGACTACGATCCATTAGGAATACACAACAAGGATGTTAAAATCTGCTAGTTCACACGTCAGCAGTGATAAATTGCATTCATGCGTAGGCCTTATTGTGTACGCAGTAGGGCCCACGCAAGTTTCTTGTATAGTGCCACGCATCACGGCGTAGGATCTAGCCTAGTAATTCTGCCTCCCAGCACCAAAAATAGATAAATATTGGAAAACGCTGTAGACGTTTATTATAATACTTATGAAATATTTTTAGAAATATTTGAGAATAATTATAAGCAGCTCAGTCCCTACCTGAAATTTCATCAATTTTTAATGTCTGCATTCTTGGAAATACTCAGTTGTTTGTGTTCGAAAAGGCATGTTGGCTATGTATCGGATTTTACTTTTTAGCATGGGCGGAGTTTGAATTTTTTTGGGGGGGCTAAAAAACTTGGTCCAGAACGCGCGGCGCCGAAAACATTTTTTTGTTTCGCCCGAAAAAGTTGATGACCTTTTTTTAGTCATCAGTTCGAAGTTCCTGGGGGGCTAGGCCCGACAAAAGATAACATTTACACGGTCAAAAACATGACCGAGGGGATTCTTGGGGGGCTTAGCCCCTAGCCCCTGATAAACTCCGCCCATGCTTTTTAGCAGGGCGTCTAGTGACTCTAGTCTCCTGATTTGGATTTTTGAGTAATAGTATGTCTAATGCTTATCATACGCCGTGGTTCAATAAAAAGTGAGCAAAACTGTTTTTCATATAATTATCTCTAATGCCTGATAATTAATCGTACTAAAATTTTTCTGATATATAGACAATCGAACCAAGAATATTATTACAATAATTTTATATCATGTTGTAAATTTTAACGGATAGAAAGATATGAATCTTTCAACTTCATCTGTCGAAATTTACGTTTACGAACAATTTTCTTTTTGGATCTTGTAACAAAGCACTTCAAACATGAAAACAAACCTTAATATTTATGTGAAGAAACTCTAAGCAGTAGCCTATTGGTTGATTATTTAAACAAGGAAGATGCTTATATATGACAGGATTTAAATCTGGACTTTTTGGGGCATAATGTGGGAGAAATGAAGTACGGTGTCTCTCTTGTTGGCATGTCGATGGCTTCACTGGCTCTGTGGGCTGGCACTGTTCTGTCGAAAAAGAAATTAGCCTTCTGTGGCAAGGCCTATAGATTTCTGATAACAGGTAGAAAAAATGCTGTGACAGCAGAACGTTGCGATAATAGACAACGTTAATTTTAACTCCAGGATCACTGAAGATCAAATGGGAACGACCAAGCGTCGAAACCGAAACGAACACCATAACAGACTTGCCGAAAACGTAAATTTTGGAAGATGAAGTTGAAAGATTCATATCTTCCTATGCGTTGACAATTTTGATATGATATTTTGGAATTATATTGTCGGTTCAAATTCTCTAAATATTGGGGAAATGTTTGTATGTTTGTATCAGGTATTAGAGATACATGAAAAACACTATGGCTTACTTTTTTATTGAACCACGGTGTACAATGGCGGAATATTTTTAAAGCTGGTAAAATGGAGCTCAACAATGTTAGAGTCAAGATATTCGTTTTAACAATTTAGAAAGAATTTCCAATTAATTTAATATGTGCTGAGTTATACAATAGGCCACAATGCCTTTCATCTGCCAGTATATTCATTTCGGGCCCATTATACAGAATCCATTTGGGAATATTGCAACACTCATACTTCTTCAACCTAAAAATTTCATGGAAATACTTTTGCCATTGTCGCGATCCGTATGAACTTCGTAGTTAAGCAGCGTGTATTAGGCTATATGATTATAATAAATAAATCTATACGCCCTAAGTGCAGGAACATCTTTGATAGCAAACCAGTTTCATTCAATCTGTTGTGAATGTTTTCCAACATCTGATTTTGGTCAGTAACGATTCGACGGATATCTTGAATTTCTGACTTCAGTTCCTTCATCATCCGCCTGTCGTGGAAAACACCAGTCTTCTGTTGAGAGCTAAGCACCTGGCGAGTAGATTTCATTTCGTGTCGCAAGGCGTTGAAGAATTTATTCGCCCATTCGCCATCATGTCTTGGATCGGTGGTATTCTGGCAATAGACAAACGCAGCACAGTTGAACAAAAGTAGAAGTTTGACGCCCATCTTGTTCAGTAGTGCTTTCAAACTGATGTGGCGATATGTGCTCTTCTCCAGGACTGTTATAGCAGCAATGTAGTCGAACAATTAGTTGGTCATGTGCACATCAAGTGCGGAGCAAACTAGGCCTAAATATCGGTGATAGAGGCCTATTAGAAATCGTGACAAAACATGGCATCATGTTCCACATAGCTAGGCTATTACAGTAATTTCCTCCGGTTTACTATCATTTGGTCGAAAGTCATTTGGTCGAAATCATTTGGTCGAAATCATTTGGTCGACGATGAAAAAATCGAACGATCAAAAAGTCGAATGATCATTTGGTCGACAATCAAAAAGTCGAACGATCAAAAGATCGTCAATCAAAAGGTCGAAAATCAAAAGATCGACATCCAAAATGAAGCATGTTTAAGAGAATTCCAACGATTTTACTACAAGTGCGCACACTCAAACATACATACACACACTCCGACACACACTCACATACACACTTGAACCCCGATCAGTCTGTGAGAGAGGGAGGTTGTGATCTACAGAAAGTTAAATGAAAACAAAATTAATTCGCCAATAAATCAAGGAGAGTGCATAGGCCTAACGGACTGTAACGAAAGGTGCGAAATTTTTCAATGCTTGGTGCCTATCACCCTTCAATATGAAAGTTTATTGAGGCCCTGAAGAAGGAGCAAAGCTTGAACGAACTGACACTGGAACAATTCTTAGCTGGACAACTTCCGCGTGCGGGAAAGAAGAAATTCAAGGACTGTGCTGAACGAACGGCTGAAGAGAGTCGTTGCTGAGTATGGAAAGCGTCCAAATCTGGACTATTTGAGGGGCATTGCTCACAACCTTGAGTTGCAAGCACAGGCTAATAGTGACATTTTTTATATGGACAATCTTTATATAATGACGCTATAGATGTATAAAACTAGCCTTAGCATTGAATTAGCATACAAATGATAAAACTTGTAGTAAAATCGTTGGAATTCTCTTAAACATGCTTCATTTCAGGGCCGTAAATCCCGGGGAGGGAAGGGAGGGAATTCCCTCCCCACTTTTAGGCCTGGGGAGGGCACGTGAAGGAATTCCCTCCCCACAATTTTCCTCAGCTGCGTCACAAATGCTAGAGTCGGTAAGCTGTAAACGACGGCACATTGCTCTAAACGTGGATATTTGAAGATTTGCTCTGTAATCAAAAGCTAAAAGAGGTGTAAATGTGTTCATTGATCAATAGAAACTCTTCTTTATTAATACAAAGAGAGAGGAATTTATGACTTGACACGCCCAATATAGGCTATCATCCTGAAAGACTGCAGGGAGGAAGACAGCTAATCATACACACGCACACACAATAACATACATACCTGTACTCATAATGCACAAGCTCCTAAGCACCTTTGTCACTTGGTGCACAAACCCTCTCTGCAGTACCTTCCCCCCTCTCCGGTCTGCTGATCTGTCTGCTTATCGACTTGATCTCCTAGTTCCTCGGGCAAGGACTCACATGGCCCAACGCCAGCTTTTGCCATTGCAGACCCTTTTATGTGGAATTAGACCCTTCTATGTTGAAGTCAAAGTCAAAGTCCGACCCACACCTCAAAGCGGTGAGGGTGTGTAAACAGTCAAGTAAGGAATCGCCTGCAGGGGCTATACCATCAGTGGTGAAGGCGTATGCCGAAGTACCACCTAGGGCGCTACGCGAGGTGGGCAAGGCTCTGCAGGAACCCCGACAAGCTGGCTAACGTGGGCGGCGAAGGCCTGGGCAGCTGCAGCGGGCCTTGCGATGGTGATCGAGCGGAGGATTATGTACATGTAAGTGACAATGGCTGATCAACGAAAGGCTGGTCTATGGACAGCCACTGCGAGGTGGAAAGGCTTGGGAATCTACCACCTCATTTTCCCAATGAGCATAATGGACGGTTCATATCAACTGCTTAGAGAAGGAGATTATGCAAGGAACGGTTCCGGGAGCAAGATCAAGAGGAAGACCTAGGAAGAGGTGGTGGGACAACATGTGTGAATGGACGGTATTATCAATTGACAGAGGAATTGTTGAGAGCAACCGAAGACAGGAGAGGATGGAGAAGAACTGTCCAAAATGCGACCAACCCTCGTGTCGAGGAAGGTTGAAGGCAAGGCATGTTGAATAACCTACCTCCCTTTATCCCAGGTCTATCCCTATTGAGATCTAATTAGAGGGTGACATCTTCAACCATTCACTGCTTCAGGTCTTTCTTATTCCCTCGGGGCTTTCACGCTGAGAATGCCTCTGAATAGCTAGTACTGTAAGAGGCGCTTTGTAAATTGGCATCTAAGTTTGCATACGTGCGTTGACGATTCATGCATGCATACATAGCATGTGTATTACACAAGTATCCCGTCCATTCACACATGTTGTCCCACCGCTAGTCATATTGGAATCATGGGCTCTCAGATTTGAAAGGATAAATACTGATAGGCCTATCACGTCATCTCAAGACCACGTTATACCGCATATTCGACTGAAGGCCTACAGAGGATTACAAATAAATTTAAACAAATAAAATTGGTGAATAGAGTGCGGTGCGTTAAACGATTTAAGAAGTCTCATCTCTTTCGTTTTCCCAAATGACTTATGGATAGTGTGCTGGTAGGCCCCTAAGTGCTTCGAAAATATTACTACTGTACTAATATGCACTGCATTCTCTATCAAGAACAGCTTTTCACTTACACAAACAGTTAGGCCTAGCCATTGCCTAAATCTGTGCACCAGAAAAGTTACTAACAGCATTGTATAATAGCATTATAATTTTATCATTATGATCAGATTTCTTCTAAGTATAAGGAATCTGTTTGCAGTGTTTGGTTGCAGTTTGTATTTGTAATCGCAACCACAATCTCCAGTGTAGGCTACTTCAGCGTCCACAGAAGCTATAGGTAGCGAGAGCCAGCCTATTTTGTGGATTTCAGTCAAAATAAATTCAGCTATTAAAACAATCGATAGACAAGAGATGGCAAAAACGACAAAATGATATGATAAAGTATTTGTTGTGGATTATATAAGTCTGCAAGTAGGAAGTTATGTATAATTAAAATTAGTTTTCACCTTAGACCTATAATTATTGACTGCGATTCAAACGTCCAGACATGTTTGAACCCCTTGTTAAACTCATTGTAGTAGAATATAACCGTGTTGTTGTTTAACTTGATCATTAAACATTTGATAATGAATACAGAAGCGGGTAATAGGCTAACAGCTCAGTTTACAGCAGAAATGAGTTGCTAAAGATGAATGTATACGCAGATGGAGAGGTTAAAATGAAGAAAAATAGGCTATAAGCCACTAAATAGGCCTATAATGCTTCAACTCTTTCGGTTTGGCAAGAGAACCAGTGACTAGTCATATTGTTCCCTGTAGTCTGAACATATTATAGGCTATGTGCAGTAGGTCTATAGTGAGAACAAAAAAAATTAACACTAACTTTGGGTGTGCTTCTTGAGGGAGGTATACTGTATACGTACAATTCCGAAGGGACAATTTTCCCTCCCCACATTTAGTTACAGATTTACGGCCCTGCTTCATTTTGAATGTCGATCTTTTGAATTTCGACCTTTTGATTGACGATCTTTTGATCATTCGACTTTTTGATCGTTCGATTTTTTTCATCGTCGACCAAATGATTTCGACCAAATGATTTCGACCAAATGACTTTCGACCAAATGATAGGATACCATTTCCTCCTACTCAGATAATTATTGTCCAATGATGATTATTGAGTTCTTTGGCTCTAAAAAGTAGGCTGTAATAATTATCATGCGTGATGTAACTGTTAATAACAAATTGCATCCTGATCCACTTAGCTAGAAAAGTAATTTGTTTGCCAAATGATCTTTGACTCTAAGTCGAAAGCACCGGCCGATGGTAGTCAACAAGTGTCAAATGAGATAATTATGGAACTGGAGAACTGCGTTTATCCTGAAAAAGGAGTATCCTTAAAATGGATCACTGAGCGAGATCAATGGCGTATATAGGCCTCTTTTTGAAAGGGTATACGAACCACTGGTGGCCAACAGATGTTTAGCGTATCTCAATGATACAAGGCTGAGTGTAGGCCTGTTATACTATACGTATATCAGAGAAGTGGATCGATATTTGTTTATGAAGCTCCTTTAAAACAATGCTATTCGTGGCTACTAAATTTAAACCGAGAAAGTGTTGAATATCTTCAATTAGTCTGAAGCCGATTTTTTTCTGGGAAAACGATGTTTGTATGGAAAGACAAAGGCAAATACAGATGGTGGTGATCCTCAACTGGAAAGCACCACCCATTGTTCTGCTGGAAAACCATCCAACTCCCTTTAAGTGATATGTTGATCTCGCCTTTATCATCATTTTATTGACAGTCATGCTGCGGAGACTTCGTTTACCTATTCTAGCGTACAGTGGCGTACCGTAGATAGCTTTTTGTGGGCCCGTGTGCAGGGGTCACGCTTGGGCCCCTGTTTGGCCCTGTAAGGCTGGTATATTTTCGTTCTTGCAATCAAGATCACAAAACTAATCTGTAGTGCATTTACTATTAGGTCCAACACATGTAACACAACTCACTCAGTGAAAAAACATGAATACTGCGGCTGCACGAATGAGACAGATAAATTAAACTGCAGTGATTTCCCAGTAGAATTTAAAATCTTTCACATGACAGACTTTTCCACTTAGGCCTAATATTTATTAGCTGCCTACTTAAAACAATGTCATGGCATCATAAAGTTTTCTTTGTAGCATTTTTGTCAGCAAAAAATTTCAACCATCTATTAATTCCGGTCCATAGGCCTATGTTTGCAATTTGCACACCAAAGACGATACAATCATCAATGTTGCATAGTAGACCCTACCTAAAAATAGGTTGGCAATATTCTTTACAAGTGCAAAAATTGGGGCAAATACATGAATTCCTAGAACCCTGATCCACACTTGCTCAATTTGGTGTCTGCCTGATTTTGGGGTGAGAGCTGAGAAGATTTGAGAGCAGTGTGAGAATTGTTGAACGATAACTGGGGGATTATGCTATGATCCAAGTGGAGTTGGGTTGTTAAAAGGTGAAAAGACTTGACTATGTGACCCTAAGAAAGACTAACGAGAAGGTTGAACGGCCTCAAACTCCGGGTAAAATCTCACTCTGGTTGAGGGAGATGTCAGTTTACTACCGTTACTATTTCCAGCATATGACCGGAATACACGAGAATGCCTGTGACAAAATAATAAGAAGTTTCTGCGGCGCACCATTTAATTGCACTATCCTACAAGAACGTGACAGATAGGCGGATATGATCACACCTATCCTAAACGATAGCATAGGTTCGCCTTTGACCTTTGCATAGGAAAGCTTGAGAACGAAAATCAGATGCGGGCGGATATGATCCGTTTACTGTCCTCAACTTAAAACTGAATTAGCCTATAGACCTATTATTTATTGTCGTTCACACACATTAGGGTAATTGCGCAATCAAATTTTGACCGTCATGACTCGAGACGAAAAACAAGTTCAAGGGAATTCAGTGTAGGTCTGCCTGCCTGCCTGTCTGCCTACTTGCCTGCACGGCAGTTGACAGACGTCAGTAAAGTAGCGAAGTAGCCTAGTGCAAGTATGTTCACAAAAACTACATCTGTCACAACATAATGTGAATTACTAACTGGGTTATTATAGGCTAATAATTCAACAATCTCTGTGGGCCCCTGGGGGTCGTGGGCCCGTGTGCTTTGCACACATTGCACACGTGGTAGCTACGTCACTGCCAACGTAGGCCCTACAGGACTACAGAGTCATAATTAGGTTTAGGCTATGACGACATTGAAATTTCGTTGGCGTATTATGGCCACAAATTAATGGCACACATAATTATTATGCATATTGCAATATTCCAAACGTCTGCGCAAGTAATCCTTCTGCCCATATAATAAATAGTAATTTATTAGGATATATGTTTTTGTGCGTTTGGAAATGGGTGCGTGGGTGTGTGCGTGTGTGTATATAAACGTGTGCTGCATGGTAGCATAATGCAAATAGCGACAGTTAAAAAACGATCAGAAAGTGGCACTACGTCATCAGAACAGAACAAAGTTTCTATGGTCATGGCAGTAGACGTAGCCTATTCAATGGTGACCAACACTGACCATGGTCCATTAATCCTAACGTGCATGAGGATTAGGCTACTGTCGGAAATGAGATGTCTGTTTAAATTAAAATACAAAATCGTATTTTGACCAAAAAGAGAAAATGAATTTAATCAGTCAGTCAATTTAATCATCTATCCGTCCATTAATCTGCGGGCGCGGTGGTTTTGTGCTTTGTGGTGGTTTCGGTGCCTTGGGATCCAGGTTCGATTCCACCTCAAGCCAGCTCGTAGGGACTTCAAGCAAGTCCTTCACTTGCAATTGCTCGTGCGCTTCGGCGTGAGACTCCGATGCAGTGTCGGCGCTGTAGTCGGAAGCTCCTCTGAGTAATGAGGTTGAACGGGCGCTATAGAAATCGCGAGATATAAACGAAATTAATTAATTCATCCGGGTAGTTCTTAGACTATGATCTATTAATAGTGTCCGCATTACTGTACAGTTATTGCTATTGCGGTTGCTAAGGCTGCCAATGTTATTATTTATTTATTTTTTTTTTATTTTTACATTATTTTGGGATTGACTATTTACACAACAAACCTCTATTAGTCGGGTCAATCTACGACATGACCCCAAAAAAATTGCAAGAAAGCGTTTTATGACGATTTTCCGAGCCATAAGAAATTATAGGCCACCATTTTGGCCGCCATCTTGTTTTCCCATGCATCCGCCAAAAATTAAGCTTGCTAACCACGATTTTCGTTCTCAGGAGGGTCAAATTAGTCTAGAAAAGCATGTTAGCAAATTATTACATGATTTGCTTCCAACAGTACCATTTCCAGATTCCATGCCTTGTCCAATTGGCGGCCATCTTTTTTCCCGCCAAAATTAGACCACTTGCCGTGCTCCGAATTCTTGTAACTTTTAGTATGTTCATCGCCAGACCTATGGCAACGGAAAATCGTCATAAAACGCTTTCTTGCAATTTTTTGGGGGGTTCACCGAAATTATTTCGTAGATTGACCCGACCGACTATATCTGTTCAATAGACTTGCAGCTATTCGGTGTTAACTTTATAAGTATTCCTTAGCAGACTATTGTTACTGGCATTAATGCTGCTTATCTTTGTAAGTGTTTATGACTTTGAGATGAGGTTCTGCTGCTATTATTCTGCCTAAATAGTAGTAGTAGTGATAATAATAATAATAATGATAATAATAATAATAATTATTATTATTATTAGTAGTAGTAGTAGTAGTAGTAGTAGTAGTAGTAGTAGTAGTAGTAGTTGTAGTAGTAGTAGTAGTAGTAGTAGTAGTAGTATAATTATTAGTATTATTGTTGTTAATACTGCAATTAATTATTTAATTATCGCTGTTGCATTGCTAATTAATTTCTAGTTAAGTATTACGCATGCCATGAAAAAATTTACGAATAATAAATAAGAAAGAGGGGCCAGGATATTATAAGCTATTAGCTTTTGCTGGCTCCTGTTGCACTGTTCTTAGTTCAATCAATCAATCAATCATAATTTATGTAGCGCCCCTTCAAGGTACCTACTCAGAGGTGCTCCCGGCCGAGATCAAGCGAAAAAAACAGTCTTCAACAGTTTGTGAAATTGAGAAGAGCTTGGGAGGTGTCGCATAGTCAAGGGAAGTCCATTCCAGGTTGTTGGACCAACCACAGAGAATGAACGCCTCTGCATTGTTACAGAGCGAGTGAAAGGAACCATTAAGTCACCATGGACAGCAGAGCGCAGTGCGCGGCGGCCTATGCAAGTGGAAAGAGGGAGGCAAAACTCACACAGATAAGAGGGTGCCCAGCCTGATAAGCATCGCCACACCAAAGATGCAATCCTAAATGAGATGCGCTGCGGGAAAGGAAGCCAGTGCAAGACCTCACGCATATATAGGGATACACGGTCGTACATGGTGAACTACTTGGTGAATAAGTCGTGCGGCAGCACGGTGGACCCTCTCCAACCTTTCAATCCGAACCCGCGGACCAGCAAAGATGGAGACGCAGTTGTTCATGATGATATCAACAGAGTTGATTATGTGCAATAAACAACAGTAAGCAATTATTAAACACGCTGGGCTCATACCAGCATCTCTTTAATAACAAATGTCTTTATAGCATACGCAAATACATGTAGGCAAAGAAGTGGATGAATAAAAGCGACAATAGTCCCCCACATTAATAAAGCAATACAAAATAGTGTAGTACACACAAAGCAGTAACAATAAAACGTAGTCTTAGCAAAATCATGCAATGCTATATGAAAGTTTAACAACCTGTCTCTGTTAACAATCTGAAAGAAAAATTGCGACATGAATAATTGAATATCCAGACTTATGACTTATCATACGTATATCTGTTCATTTAGCTCAACAATATCTATTTATAGGCATTAGGAACCACCTAAAGCAGATCTACAAAGGATCTGAATCAGATCTACAAAGAATCTAAACCAAATCTACCAAGGATCTGAAGCAGATCTATGCAACGGATCTGTCTCGCAAAGGGGACAGAACATATGGTCGCAGGAAATGTCGTTCCATTCGTAGTCGAGAGTCT
The DNA here is from genome assembly GCA_949752735.1 of Lumbricus terrestris. Taxonomy (NCBI): domain Eukaryota; kingdom Metazoa; phylum Annelida; class Clitellata; order Crassiclitellata; family Lumbricidae; genus Lumbricus; species Lumbricus terrestris. The sequence continues at coordinate 15,043,757 of OX457043.1, read as the reverse complement.
GCCTCATATGTACGCAGAATTCTATGTTTCCCCTGCAGCTTGGTTCAGTCGGGGTCCAGTGAGAGTACGCGAGTGGCAGACGTGTGCTGTTCGAAATTCTCCAGACGAACCTTTTATCGCAGCTGCTTGACTCGTTCAGCCGTCGACCGCTCGTCCAAAGCATTTTACCTCGATCGTTCCAACCACGAATTTTGCACACATCTATATACGCATTCTCTAAAAGATAAAAGCGTATTCTTAGATATTGAATCTACAGCATCAATCCAGAGATTTTGCTCCAAACCCGATACGTAAATGCATGCATCAATGCCCAACCCAGTGGCGTCACCACGGGATGCTCGTCATTTTTCTCCGAAGGCGGAGTTTATCACGCAAATCAAGCGCATTAACAAAAACAATAAGTAGGCCTATATTGAGAGCAAAGGTCTTTGATGATAGTATGAACCGTACTGAACCTATGATCGCAAGTTAGGATAAAACAACGGCAATTATTATTGCAAATATTGTTAATATCGTAGGCCTATATGGGCATTCTTAAAGCGCAACTCGAAGTATGAAATATTTTTGCAAAACGATTTATTCAGTGGCGTAGCTAGTACTAGCTACCATGACATTGTGTGCAATGTGTGCAAAGCACACAGGCCCAAGACCTCCAGGCGCCCACAGAGATTCTTGAATTATTAGCTTATAATCAAATTAAAGTACATTGTTTTGTGACAGATGTAGTTTTTGTGAAAATACTTGCTTTAGAGTTTAGACTAATTCGCTACATTAGTGACGCCTGTCAACTGCCGTGCAGGCAGGTAGGTAGGCAGGCAGACAGGCAGGCCTATACTGAATTCCCTTGATCTTGTTTTCCTCTCGAGTCTTGACGGTCAAAATTTGATTGCGCAATTACGCTAATGTGTGTGAACGACAATAAATAATTGGTCTAATTCAGTTTTAAGTTGAGAACAGTAAACGAATCATACCCGCATCTGATTTTCGTTCACAAACTTTCCTATGCAAAGAGGCGGGCATATGCTACCGTTTAGTATTTGTCAGTTTGTCACTATTTCTCAAGTGCTGTCTCGGTTTCATTAACTATCACCCACGTGCTAAGCCGCAATTAAAGTCCCCCGAAGAGTTAGCCTGCTGCTCAATTAGCACCGCTGCCACCAAGTACTTCATCACATGTACAATTCTCGTGAAGTGTACAGTAAAGGACTTCATAATTTTAGTGCATTGTGCCAGCTGTGATTTTGTTCGAGAACGCGGATCTTCGACGCTGACTAGGACTATCTCAGACAATTTTGAGCGGAGCAGAGACCCTGGATTGACTATAGGCAAGCAACTGGGGTCAGTGTCCATCCCTACGCCAGAGGAACAGCACACCACTTAGGCTATTGGAACGTACCCGGTATAGGCTACAATCATAGGGGCACGGGAGATTTCAGCAGTGGAGGGGCCAAGATTTAACTTCTGCTCGAAAAATAAATCCTGAAATCTCGTGTAAAATATAACTTTCTGCCAGAAAAAAGTTGTTTTGCCCGAAAAACAGACTTGCCCGAAATTGCCCGAAAAGTTGACGACCTTTTTTAAAGTCATTTTCCGGGTCTGCTTGCCCGAAAAAAGTTTTGCCCGAAATTTGTGAGGGGAGGGGGCATTTGCCCCTCTGGAACCCCGCCTCGTACGCCTTTGGCTACAATGATTATGTAAATTGCATACGCACCTGCAAGTTCCTCTGTCAAATAAGTTTTCAAGGCAGTGTCCTCGTCGCGCGACGTAATGGCAACCAAATGAGCTTGATGATGCAGATCCCGGCATCTCTGATCGGCCGATGTCCAGTTGTGTTCTTCGTAGATGACCTTGTAACAACTGCGAGCCCCGCTTACATATTGGAAAACAAGCGGACATTCGGGTTCAGCTTCAGGTTCAGCTACAGGCGGAACAGAGTTGTAAAAGTTCAAGCTAAACTTCCTCAAATTTAAAATCTGAAAAATTCTTTCATTAGAGACTTAGACACTGAGCAAACAGACAGACAGACAGACAAACAGACAGACAGACAAACAAACAGGGAGACAGACAGACAGGCAGACAGACAGGCAGACAGATGGAGAGAAAGAGAGAGAATGAGTGAATGATTGATTGATTGATTGAGTGAGTGAGTGAGTGAGTGAGTGACTGAGTGAGTGAGTGAGTGACAAAGAGACATACTTTAGAGCGAGAGCGAGAGTGAGGGGAGAGAGGCAAAGTGAGATAGAGACAGTGTTCAACTTTCGATATCGATGACATGCGCAATGCACTTGAAAGCTTAATAATGGCAAAGAGAATATCTGTTTTTAATCAATGCTATGTTAGTCTTTGCTTCATGTTTATATCAAAGCATGACGCATTGGGATGAAGTCAAACTCGTTGCTTATTATGAGGTAAAGGGTTAAATTACAAACCATTTCTAAACCAGTATTGCTGTTGAGCGATGGCTGCTCGAATTTCGTCAATGCCCGACTTCAACTGCTCCCTAGCCCGAGTTTCACTGCGACCAGCACCTCGCTGTATGTTCGTCAACAGTAGACGAATTGTTTCCAACGCAGACTTCAGATCTTTAAACAATATGTGCTCATGAAAATGTGGCATCATCTCTGAGTGATATGGTCGGCTTGCAATTGGCAAGTACAGTAGTGGCAGCAACAGCAGCAGTAGTAGTTGTAGTAGTAGTAGTGGTGGTAGTAGTAGTGGTGGTAGTAGTATTAGTAGTAGTAGTGGTAGTAGTTCCGTTCTGGGTCTACTGCACTTCATTCTCTATACCACTCCTCTAAGTCATCTCACATAATCTTCCTCTCTCTCTTTACCACCAGCTATATGCAGACCACACCCGAGCTTAGTATATCCTTCTCCCCGTTTAGCAGTGATAAAATGCATTCATGCGTGATTGCATATGCAGTAGGCCTACGGAAGTTTCTTTTATATGACCACTCATCATGGCGTACCAATGCTGCCTACAGGCTACAAACACCAAAAATGGAGATGCAGTGGAAAGCACTGTAGAAATTTTTAATGATATTTATGAAATATTTGGAAATATAAGCAGCTCAGAAATATAAACAGCTCAGTCCCCTATCTCGAATTTCATCAATTTTTTAATAGTCTGCATTCTTGAAAATACTCAGTGATTTGTGTTCGAAAAGGCATGTTAGTTATGTATAGGATTGCACTTTTTACAGGGCGCCTATAGTCTCCGGAGATTAGAATTATAAGTAAGCAGTAAATTTAATGATTATATATACATTACATAATAACAGAATATTTTGAAAACTCGTCAAATGGACCTCACACAATGTCAGGGTCAAAATATTCGTTTTAAACAATTTAGAAAGAATTTCCCATTTATATGATTTGTGCCAAGTTATACTATATTCATCAATGCCGTTCATCTACAAGTAGGCTATATATAGGCCTACATTATGGGTCTCAACATAACCTATAAGCTTAAAGGAATATTGCAACATTCTTGCAATTTCCTCAACATATTCCCCTAATAATATTATGGCAATGCTTCTACCATTTATGCCACCCGTACCGTATGTGCTTCGTAATTAGACTAAACAGTGTGCTACACATATAATAAAATAAATATGTAAGAGCAGAGACATTGTTTATAGCAAACCAATATCATTCAATCTGTTGCGAATGTTTTCCACCATCTGGTTTTGTTCAGAAACGATTCGACGGATGTCTTGAATGTCTGACTTCACCTCCTCTATCGCCTCTACATCGTTGCAAGCACCAGTCTTCTGTTGAGTGCCAAGGAGCTGCAGGTGAGTAGATTCTATTTCGTGTCGCAAGGCCTTGAAGAATTTATTCGTCCATTCGCCATCATGTCTTGGATCGGTGGTATTCTGGCAATAGACAAACGCACCACAGTTCAGCAAAAGTAGAAGTTTGACGCCCATCTTGCTCAGTGCTGCTTTCAAACTGATATGGCGGCAGGCGATCTTCTCCAAGTTATAAGCAATGTAGCTGAACAATTAGTTGGTCATGTGCATATCAAGTGCATACCAAACCAAACATCGGTGATATATTAGAATAATTATGAATGGCATCATGATCCACTTAACCGTAGGTCTAACAGTTATTTCCTCCAACTAATATATTTCCCTAATGATGTTTTATGAAATCGTAGGCTCTAAAGTGGACATCAGTTAGCCTATATAGTCTAATTATTATTATAAATAACAAATGGCATCCTGATCTACTTGACTATAAAAAGTAATTTGTTCATACTCAGATATTTGAGTACCGGGTAGGCTAATGATGATTATTTGTTGAATCGTTTGGATCTAAGTCAGGGCCATAGCAACAATGAACGTGGCCCCTCCGAACATAGGCCTATGTCCGGGGCTGTGGGGCCCTTGCAATGCAGATACTGGTATACTCGGTATACGTAGGCCCTAATTCTGTAACCTGCTTATAGTAATTTCGTTTCATAATTATTAGGAAGCTATAAATCTGATATTATTATTCTCTATGAACTTTTGTAGAATTGCCATCAAAGTGCCTTGATCCAGTAGCCTACTGCATAGACTCTATCTGAAAATCCGTTGGATTTTCAGCGTTCAAAATCTGGCTCTTAAGGCCCTTACAATGCAGAAATTCGAATGCGGTATTTATATTTATACAATAAAATTATAATGGGGTTCATATTATGTATAGCCTTCATAGGCGTGCAGTGTTTCTTTGTTTGTATGTGCACTTGTTATAGCGGCCCTTCAAGCTCTCTATATACTCAGAGGCGCTTCCGACTACAGCGCGGACACTGCATCGGAGTTTCATGCCGAAGTGCTGAGCAATTGTGAGTTACTTGCCCAAGGTCCATACGCAGCGAATTGAGGTGGATTCGAACCTGCAACCCTCCGGCTGCAAGGCAACGAACATACCCACTATACCACCGCGCCCTCACATGTGTACATGTATTCAGTACTTACTGCTGCTGAAGTCTTTCTGACAGTGCTTCCCAACATGGATTGAGCAACAGCGTCAATAAATGTCACTTATCTATCTATACCTTATATTTTTCCCACTTTCAGGGGCCCCCTTTCTTGCGGGGCCCCCTCCGGTCGGAGGGCACGGAGGGCGGTTCTGATCTAAGTCGAAACATCGATTGTAGGTTTTAGGTATGCGCTATATCTCAATAGAGTGAAGACTGAGTGTAGGCTACTATACGTAAATCTGCGAAGTGTTCGATGTTTGTCTATAAAGTGCCTTTTACATAATCCTATTAATAGCTAATTAGGCTACTTTAAACCGAGAACGCCCAGACTATCGTCAAATAGTCTGTAGCTGGTTTTGGGAAAACGATGTTTCTTTGGAAATGCAAAGGCAAACACAAGTGGCGGTGATCCTGAACTGGAACGCACAACCCATTGTTCCGATGGAAACTATCCAACCCTCTTTATTTGGTTTATTGATACTGCGTTTATAAACGGCACTACTTTATTCACAATCATGGTGACGAAATTTGGTTGACGTAGCCTAAATAGGGCCTACTTCGATGCCACTGCGACTCTAGCCCGACATTATGAAGTAAGCCTTACATGACCGCAGAAGCCTATAACGCTGTTTTTGGATACTTGGCGAAGATCTGGGTTCGTCACAACATTCGAGGCTTATGACCACATGCAAATATCTTTGGCATATTTATGACCACAAATGGCACACATAATTATGTTCTTGTAATGTTCCATTCGTTTGCACAAGTGATCCCCTGTGCATATGATTATATACTATTATGTTTCGTGCATTTGGTAGCCTGTGTGCGCGTGTGTATGTATAGTTGTATAGGCCTACGTGTGCTGCATGGAGGTGTACGGTACCGCAAATAGCGACAGTTAAAAAACGATCAGAAGACTGCACTACGTTCGTCATCGAAACAGAACAACATTTTTATGGCTACAGCAGTAGATGTCTTCATTCGTAACCAAGGGATTAGTACTAACGTGGATAAAAACTGTTCTACAGACTATAGCGTACAATTTTCTACAATGTGACAAAACTTATTCTGTTTGAAAATATTTTGATGAAATTTGACCGTTATGCGTAAATATGAATTGCCTCTAAGCCTGCATTAATATTATTTGATTTAAAAATTCATACTTTTGACAAAGATATTGGCACAGAATCTTAGAGGGTACTTTTTGGCCCACCCTGTAGATAACTTTCGTGTCGACAAGAGAACACGTTCATTTTCTTCTAACGAAGTGTCCCGTTCGCTCCATTCATTATTTTGCAGACTGTCCGCCTAACAACATATGTGTTCATCTTTAATTGGCAAGTTCTTAACGCACAGCTGTTTAGCGCAACTGGTGCTCAGTCGTATGATCTCGTGCTAACTACTAAACTTTGAAAGAATGGAACATAAAATACATGTCTTTGTGTAATTATTGTAGGTTATTTACCAACTCTTGTCGTAGTGGCAAACGGCAAAAATTCGCTTGCCCCGTTTATTGTGTCAATTTGGTCATTAGGCTATGTAGTTATAATGATATGCTGACACAACGGTGCAGTCATAGGCGTAGGGGACATTTCAGCAGTGGGTTGCCCGAAAACATAAACCCGGAATAATTGACGTCGTGCACACATAGCCACCTCAGTTCTTGCACCCACACCCGGGGACAAGGAACAGAGGGGCAAAAACCCTGAGGCCAGGCCATATTATAGGGACCAGGCTAGGTCATTTTAGGCCTATAATATTATGCAAATTTATTATGTAGCCTATGTATAATATTTCTGACACTTAACCAGTTCAAACGTCACACTAGCAACTGATTAAATTCATAATTGTATATTGTTTTGTATTGTATCGTATTTAATCATCTACAAAGCTCCTCTAGTAGGGCGAACCGTTCAGAACCGCACCTAGTACGCAAGACCATGCGCGAAGAGGCATGTTTTAAGAAAATAGAAGGAAGAAGTGAGACTGCCGGAGAAAGTGCAGTGCGAACGCAAGGAGAAAGCTCAGTTCAAAGAGAAGGAACAATTGAGGAAAATGATCAAGACTGAGACATAGCAGTTCTGGAAGGAGAATTATGTTAATGCATGAAGGTGCGATCCAAATTCTATTTAAGCAATCGATAATTTTCATCAATCCAACTTCTATTTATGCATAGAATTATTTTCACCAATCCAGATTCTATTTATGAAAAGTATTCTTTTCATCAATCCAACTTTTATTTATGTAAAGAATTATTTTCATCAATGCAATTTCTATTTTTGTATAGAATATTTTTTCTCTATCCAGCTTTTATTAAGCCAAGAATTACTTTCATCACTATAACTTCTATTTGAGCAAGAAAATTTTTCATCAATACAACAGAAATTACGGTACGGTACAAAATTTGCATTTTGTATCGTTCACATTTCTCAATCTGAAGCACGTGTTTGTCTGCATGGAACAAATTTATCGACCTAAATCATGGTTTTTCCTCCTATTTGTAAAGTAGTATAGGGTCTATACGCTGCTAATAAGAATTTATAGACATCATTAGAGTTATTATATTATTATAATCAATCTTTAGGATAATTTTATTTCAGTGCATTTGATGTAAAATACAGGGCTTTTTAACGTGCAGTTCTACACAAAATGTGCAGTTCTAAATGGATTCGTGCAGTTGTAGAAGCACTTCCGTCACGTTCCGTGTAGTTAAAACTAGTAAAAATGGTCATTTTCCTCAGATTGGGAGTAATTTACCATGGAGGATGAGAAAGGAGAGAAGAGGATGTGCAGTTCTAAAAATTCCTTAAAAACAGCCCTGGTAAAATATTCAACTAGGCCTATCGTTTGTTCAAATGTGTCGGCGCTCTTTTGTCGGAAGCTCTTTTGACGCGTCACCACATTAGATATTTAGAATAGAATAATTCTAATTCAAGCAATTATTGCTTGCCTGTTTAATAATACGCTATAATAGATTAATTTTACCGACCTTATGCTCAAGAATTTCGATCAGGTGTGATAAATACAGAATAAATACGGTGTGTGGCTTCAATTAAGTGCAAATGGAGCGTGAATTAACAGAGATTACCAACGAACTAGCCCTACGATAGTCACTTTTGTGATCTTTCTGTTTTAGACCTAATGACGTCATTCAAAATCTTGTTGGCATGGCAACGAAAACATCAAAACAAAAAACGTAATCTGCATTTGATAGACTGGCTGTTTTATTCCGCGATGTTGTTATGAAGCCGTGTAGCGAATTCACGGATATTCTCCGATAGTTGTAACGGATATAATCTGGAATTTGAATGCCGATTTAATATATACTCGAGCGTCAGCCCATCGTGGAATTAACTGCGTCAAATTCATAATCTGAAATTCGAACTCTGCGCGAAATAGTTTACATCGTTCAATATGTCGTCAAACAGTTTTCGCCTTCCACCACTATTCAGCCATAGATCTACGGTTGGTAGCGGCGGAGGTGGTGGTAAAGGAGGAAGAAGAGGAGGAGGAGAAGGCGGAGTTGAAGGAGGCGGAAAAGAGGAATCCAATCAAAAACTGAAAAAACTGAACAGCGAGTCCATAGGTAAACTAAGCAATAAGTCCGATCGTGATGTTGGTCAGACAGATCGACAACTGCGTAACGCCATGAGACTAAATTACAATTTGAACGATGCTGTCTCGAGAACAATGAACGCAGGGAAGAGAGAACAGCCCACAGAAAATAAAGCGACTGAAGAAACGAGTAAGAACTCATCGACGTCTCGGCTTGTCGCGGTTCGACTGGTTCCATCGAAAGACTCGACAGTTTTCAGGAGTCACGACCCTAACCCGCCACTCCTAAGTGACCGACCCATGGACCCAACCACAGCGATGAGGTACTACATGAAATTCTTGACCAGCTTCGAATATCAGGAGATATTTCTCTACCCGGAAATCTACTTCGTCGGTATGGACGCCCAAAAGAAACAAGCGACTCCTTGGAGTGTGGACATGAATTCCGGTTTCGACGATGCCGAATCAAATTACATCCTCATCTACCACGATCAAGTGGCGTATCGTTACGAGGTTCTGAAGATCACCGGCAAAGGGAGCTTTGGTCAGGTGGTGAAGGCATTCGATCACAAGGAAAAGCGATACGTGGCCCTGAAGGTGGTGAGAAACGAGAAGAGGTTTCACAAACAAGTGCAAGTGGAAATCAAAATCCTCGACCATCTGAGGAAGCAGGACACACGTAACAGATCGAACGTCGTGCACATGCTGGAGAACTTCGTCTTCAGAAACCACGTCTGCATCACATTCGAGCTGCTCAGCATCAACCTCTACGAAGTCCTGAAGAGGACTCGCTTCAAAGGATTTCGAATCCCGCTCGTTAGAAAATTCGCCTTCTCTATTCTCCAGTGCCTCGACTTCCTCTACCAGGATTGTCTGATTCACTGCGACCTCAAACCGGAGAACATTCTTCTGAAGCAACCAGGTAGAAGCGGTATCAAGGTCATTGACTTCGGCTCGAGCTGCTACGAGCACCAACAGGTCTACACCTACATCCAATCGAGGTACTACAGGTCCCCAGAGGTCATCCTCGGTGCTCGATACAGCATGGCTATCGACATGTGGAGTCTCGGGTGCATCATCGCTGAGCTCTACACGGGCTATCCGTTGTTCACCGGTGAGGACGAGGGAGACCAGTTGGCTTGCATAATCGAGGGTTGCGGAATGCCAAATAAACACTTCCTCAGGACCTGCAAACGCGTGAGGCACTTCTTCGACTCCAGGGGTGTTCCAAGGTACTGCACGGAGAAGCGGACGCACGATGGAAAAGGAACGATACTCGCCGGTGGACTGTCAGCCAAGGGCAAGTACCGCGGCACGCCGAGGTCAAGGCCGTTGGAGGACACGTTCTTCAAGAAGGGCAACGACGATGTCATGACGGAGTTCGTTCGAAAATGCCTCGAGTTGAATCCAGATCAGCGTTGGACTCCGGAGGAAGCGTTGAGTCACTCTTGGATACGCAGTCGTCCGATGCCAGCGCCTCTTCCGGAAAAGACAACAACGACAGCAGCCAAAAAGTCATCGTCTGTAGAGAAGAAAAGCTCAACCAAATTGGTTGTGAAAGGTCGGACGTAGACGATCAGTCTTAAGTCATAAAATCGCCCAGAGTTGACAAGAATTAGATAAGTGACACGCTGAAGTTAATCATCGAAGTAACTTAGAAGTAGTCTAAGTTCTTGCGTTAGTTCTGCTCACCAGAGAAACAGATATCTCCGCGTCATACTTGAATATGAATAGTGTTAGAGATTAATTCAACTCAAACAGAATGATTCTCTTAGCATTTATTTCTAACTGCAAATAATGGTGCATGAATTTGAGTCGCTTGGGAATATGTACGTCGGCATTCTGCAAATTGTAGTGTGTGTTTTTATATGCATGCATGTCTATATTGAATGTACGCATGAATGTATGCATGTGCGGATGTAGGCCCTATAATATAGCCTGCGCATGTCTGGAGTACGACTAAGGATAGCGGGTGTTGCAAATGCTCCGCTTAAAGATTCCATAGCAAAATATGTTACTCTTAGAAAATCATCAAAAAGATCAGCTACTGATTCTCTAGAAGTAGCCTAAATGTTCCGAAGACTTCGCAGCTTATATGCCACAGACTATGAGTCATCGAGCACACCCTTAATGTGGCATATAAGCTGTGAAAATAATGGTAGAGAACTCGTTGAAAAAAAACTGGTTCAGTACCTTGCTCTTAAATGCTGTAATATGCCGAGCAAATTTCTGTCCAGGGTAACGGCCTCTGTTGTCATAGACCCTGGTCAAATTGGATCCACCCAACTCGTTGACCGCAGTAAAACCTATAGGCCTATTGCTGCATCAATGTTATCCATGTGATGTGAAGTGCACCCTCGTTGCTGCATTCATATAATGCGATAATTACAGTAGCCTATATGCAATGTAATGCGAGTCTTCGTTGGTGTGGCAATGGTGATCGCCGCAGAGTGAATACGTCCGCAAGATGTTATTCTGCTCAACAGAATTGGAGCTAAATAAAACGGGAGTATTTTTCTACCCTAGGTTAGCTTTCTGCTCATCACGCGCTTAGCTAGGCTACGCTGTCGGTTCAGACTGGTTCCACGACAATTTGCCTACAGAAGAATCGTACTGATGAAATAGTAGCTGTATTTATGAAAAACGTTAAATGGTTTTCTAGCTTAAATGGAAGCTGGATTGATGATTTTCATTCATGTATTTCAACATGCATCCAGCTTCTAGTTCAGATCTAAAAATACCTTCTATTTCTCACTCGTTATTTTCGTCAATCCAGCTTCTATTTCAGATCTAGAAATACCTTCATCCAGCTTTTATTTCTCATGCGTTATTTTCGTCAATCCAGCTTCTATTTCACATGTAAAAGAACCTCCATTTCACATGTAAAAACTTTCATCCAGCTTCCATTTCTCAAGCGATGGACTAGTTGTCTAGAAACCAGTTTTCGTTAGACGAATTGTCTGGGGACCACTTGTCGTTAGACGAATTGTCTGTAGGCCAGCTGTGACACCGTTCAGACTATGAGTCATCGAACGCACTCTGTGGCATTTTCAGTAATCGGTTACACCCATGTAGACAGATAATTCTACAGATGTTAGTAGACATGTGCACAAGTGTAAAACTCATTACTCACTAATAATTGGATCGGTGACTGCACCCTTAATGGTTCGTGTTCATTTCAAACAAAGCGGATGTGATGCAGTGTGAGTCTTCGTTGGTGTGGCAATGGTGATCGTTGCAGAGTGAATATGTCTTGCCATCTTCTAATTCTTACCATTTTGTGGGGAGCGGTGGTGTAGTAAGTGTGTTCGTCGCCTTGCAGCCAAAGGGTTGCAGGTTCGAATCCGCCTCAAGTCGCCGCGTAGGGACCTTGGGCAAGTTCCTCACTCGCAATTGTTTAGCGTTTCGGCATTGAAACTCCGAAGCAGTGTCCGCTCTGTAGTCGGGAGCGCCTCTGAGTAGATAGTTTGAAGGGGCGCTATAGCAAGTGCACATACCTGCAAACATCGCATCTGCCTAAAGAACCTAAACGTGATTAATTAATAAGCCTATTGAAACGTCAACCATTATCGGGTGATAATGGCTTTACTGCAGAACAACATGGACAGTTCGAGTTTAACTTATGCGACACTAGCCTATATCGTGTACACCAGCGGTTCTCAACCTGTGGGTCGCGACCCCCACGGGGGTCGCCTGACGATTTGCCAGGGGTCGCCTGGGGCCTTCAGAAATTTTCAGCAGATGCACAAATGTTTATGCGCTGCCAATTTCAACGCTACACTATAGCAGCTTATAATACAGACTAAATTTGTACTTATACTTTGTTATGATTTATTCGTTGGGACGCGGCAGCTAGTTTAAGTTTTTTGTGTTTTAATATGTAAATTTCACTTTTACAGTTCTTCCAAAAAATGTAGCAATACCCGGTACTCGGTTTGCTCAAAGAATCTATGCTCTTTGCTAGTGAGACCTTTTCACGGGCGGAGACTTTGAGGGACATATGGGACGTTCCCCAAATTTGTTGTGTGGCCGAGCTGCCTATATCCCAATGTCTCAGAAATATTTCATAAAAATGTAGAAATTTATAATGAGCAATTTTGTTAAAATGTCACTTGACGACACTATCATTACCGTGTGTAAGGTAAAAATTTAACAATTAATGGGGATGGAATATTTTGTTTTGTCTTAAACCACGTCTATGAGCACTGAAATCATGAGTAGGCCTAATTTCGTTGAGGTGACAACTTGAAGTGCTACAACTAGTGTGCAAATAAAATAAAAGCAATGGGGAGGTGACTTATTAATTGAAGTCATAAGCCATATCTTTCCGCAGTGAAATTATGGGAATGTTTGTTGAGATGAGGACCATTGCAGTGTAGGAAATTGCAAAATTAAATAATGGTAAGCGATACTCTGGAAGTCTTAAACCACGACTATCAGAGCTGAAATAATTAGCAATTTCGTTAAAATGAGAGCCTGAAATTCTACCATTGCAGCGTGGAAATTCGAAAAAAAATCGATAAATGGGGAGGGACACATTTCTCCCCAAGTCCATTCCCATTAAGAATACACTTGCAGTTTATGAAATTGATAGCCTCCCAAAACAAATCAGCTAAGTGAAATAAGTGTCAAGAAAATAATTATTTATTGACCAATTGCTAGAAGTAGCCTCTGGCTTTAATAGTTGCAGCTATATAGAGAAGCCACAATGTCTTATTTGTATCGACATTTTGTCGGTCGATTCAATAAAACCCAGCAAATAAACAGAGGCGCCATTCTGATACTGAACAACCTAACTATGCAGAAAAGCATGACCAGTATTTAATAGAACAAAGCTGATGACGCCAGAAAGGTACACATGGGGAGTTCCAGCAGCAGCACGTGACAGGTATTGAAATTTTGCAAAACGAATAGACTTAATTAAGCCTATGAAATTCAACGGCCGAATAGGTAGGCTTAGCTCTCAGAAGCGCAACAATGATTGCCAAAAGCAGTTTTCGAATTATGAAGTGAAAATGCATGACAATGGGCAATGGTAAACAAAAATTAGTGACCATGAGGGGGGTTAACTCAATCAATCTTGTCGTTGGGGGTCGTCACAACATTCAAAATGTTGCCAAGGGGTCGCCGCACTAAAAAGGTTGAGAACCGCTGGTGTACACCATTGAGGTGTATTATATGTATAACATAACGCTAGAGAGAGTATGACGTATCTGGCCTCCAGTCAGATTTGAAGTCGTTAATTTTTAACGTCGTCCTAATTCAAAACGACTAATCAAAGGCCTATGATTGGTCGGGTGCTAATTAGACATATGATGTGATTGGTCGGTGACAATTAGGCGGACTTCAATATAAAGACTTGATACTCTCTCTAGTGATATATTCATTATATAATACACCTCTATGGTGTACACTATGCTGTGAAATGGTAGAGAAATCGTTGACCGCAGTAAAACCTATATTATCGCCAAACACCAGAAACTATAGCTTTAGTTGCAGGACTTTGCACACAAAGTGTCTGAATACACATTTTGTCTGTCATTAACACCTTGGTTGTTTTAATTCTTAAATATTTCAATTTTATTGTTTTAATAACAAAATTATTAACAGATTAGTTATTTACCAACTTGACCGCTAAGTGACTTCACAGTGATACGCAGCTACGCTGGTTCTCTGCTTCTTTTATAAATGATAATAATTATCTATAATAGCCTAATGATGAAAATTATTTGAGATGTGATTTACTAAAATCGTTTTTTGTTACTTTTTGCTGCATTACGTTTATGAATCCTCAAAAGACACTACGTGGATTAAAAAAAAGTGATATAACTTTTGTTCTGTTTTTAAACATTTGGTGAAATTTGGCCATTGAAGGCATACGTACGTAGGCTAAATAAGAATTGCTTTAGTTTACATCTGTAAAATTTCATAAACAAATTCTTCCTTCTGGCCAAGACATGGGCAAAAATTTCACAGGTGTAGGCTACTTTTTAAACCTAGGGCCTACCTGCATAATAGAAGGATCTGAAAGCTTTCTTTCTTCCTACCATAATTTTGCGCTGAGGCCGTGCTTCCTATCTTCGTTCTGGCGACGCTCATGTGTGCCCATAGGGACAGATTCCTGAAAAATGTGAAGTCGAATAACCCGCTTTATTTGAAATGAACACGATCCAATTATTAGTGAGTAGCCTAATGAGTTTTGCTGCTGCTGTCGTGGGAAAATTGGGGCAATAACAATGCACCCCTTAAGCCTGCAGTGCTTATGGCGTAGGCCTAATAATTTGAGTGTAAACGATGTCAACCTGACGTCTCTAACTAGATGTTTTACCTGGGAGCAAAAATACATCAAACCACTGTAATTGCATCAACGTTTATTATGTCTAATTATCTTTAATCGACAAAACGCCATTCACGATAACACCATTGGCAAATAAACAGTCTTGTAAACACTGCTGTGAGTGTAAGAGCTATAGCGTGTGACCCAGACCTCACCAATAACTACAGACGAGAGCGTAGCCTAGGCCTACTTTTCAGAAGTGACACTACTGTTGCAGATTTTGGTAAAGATGATTCTGCGTTTGGCAGTAGTTATTCTGGTCTCAGTGTTCATTCGAAGACCTGCTGTTAGTCAGAAAACGATCTCGTACAACGACGAGTATGACGGCAGCGAAATTATACGAGTCCGTCACTTGCATGCAGAGATTGAGGTCGTGCGTCAGATGGTGACCGTTCAGGAGAGGCAACTGTCCGAGATGAGGACACTCCTAGAAGCCGTTCATCGATCCATGGAACAATTGATAACCAATTATTCCATGAACGACTGCTTTAAGAGTCAGCCTGCTCATCGTCACAGCTACCAGAGTTCAGGCACTGGTCAGAATTATCACGACCCAGGTAAATCAGTGTGGCAAGGAACACGCTTTTTTCCTAACTATTTTCACACTGCGAACAATCTCACTTGATTGATTGATTGATTGATTAATTGACCGATTCCGAAAATATAAAGTTCAGATATGCAGCAATCAGAAACGTAGACCTACCGGTACTGCTAACCATTCTCACCAACTATGAAAAGGTAGACCCTCTATTCAACGAGATATACTGAAATCGTTATTGTCGAAAGCCTTACAAAAATCTAAAGACATCATGCGAGCATAATTTACGACTCACAAATAACTGGTCTAGAAAAGAAATTAAATAAACAACTTGAAGCTGTCAGGAGAGCGGAGGTCCACCGGGTTTGTCTGAAGTCAAATTGTTCTGATTATAAGGAGCTTTCGTCGGAGAATGGTCAGGATTTGATAGAATCTACATGGAAATATTTATTCACCATGAATATGTCAAAATGTTGCATTACAGGCTACGGTGTGATGGATCGATATTGGTTGGAAGTAAGCCTATGAGACGAAATCAGGGCTTGGCATCCTCGAAATGGCGGTGCTTTGGCTCTCCTTTCACTGAGAAGGGATATAAGATTCCGATAAATATTTTTGAACTTCTTCTTTCCCTTCAGGCTAGGATTATTCCCTCTGGCGAGGGGTCAGCCACTCGGATCCTTCTTCTCCACTTGTCTCTGCTTCCGGTGTATAAATATTTTTGAACTACATGTAGGTTATTATATAGGTGTAGCCTAGACATAAATTTGGTCATAGCTAGGACACCCTTAAATTCGCCATTTACAAAGAAAGTTATTAACAATACGATTGACTTAGTGAGTCCAAGTAAGTTTCCTGCACACATCTAAATCGAGATATTGGTTTGGGAAGAGACGAGTTGTAGGCCTACCATGTTACATGACAGTCCAAGCAGTAGGCCTATGTTCTCAAAAGTCTGATATTTACATGTGCATAGGCAAACTTTGGTTCTTGTTTGGCGAAAAATAGATGCCTATATAGCGATGCCATGAAATTCAGATCTTTTCGTGTTTTTGCATAGACGTTTACACATTTTGCAGATGCATCTGACAAGTCTGTTAGTCTGATCGCCCGGCTGGATATAACAGATCGTTGGGTCTTTGGAGTAACGAAGCTGAACAACCTGATTTACGTCCTGTGCTACAGTCCCAACTCCATCATGGTTTCCGAGGACAAAGCTCCTTTTTCTCTGAGGGAAATTGAGACACAGCAGTTCAGAAGTCCGTACAACATTGTAGCAAGTCAACCGTGGAACTGTCTCTTTGTTATCGACATTGGTAACCATTGCATTTGGAAGATATCTACCGACGAAAACGACACGATTGCTCTCTGGCTGTCGAACCTACGGCACGTGACTGCCCTGTCCGTCACTACCGATGGTCGGGTTCTGATTATCAACGAAGACGACACATCTCACGATCTGGAAATCTACGGACAAGATGCTGCACTCACCGATCGCATACCGTTGCACAACCTCGGCATACCTTTTAACGCTGTTCAAACTTCAAGTGACAGTTTCATCGTCAGTCACAAGGTTGAAGATGAAGAGGAGGATGGTGATATCTGGTTGATAAGCGAGATAGATTCGAAGGGGATACTGTTAAGAAGTTCCATGGACAACGGTGAAGCTCGGCTGAGCGAACCAAGCCATCTGTTCATCGATTCTAACGAC
This sequence comes from Lumbricus terrestris, assembly GCA_949752735.1. Lineage (NCBI taxonomy): Eukaryota > Metazoa > Annelida > Clitellata > Crassiclitellata > Lumbricidae > Lumbricus > Lumbricus terrestris. The sequence continues at coordinate 15,026,647 of OX457043.1, read as the reverse complement.
CGATTGTTCGTGGCCGATCGTTGGGACAGTCGAGTGATTCTGTTTGACACAGAACTCAGCTGGAATCAAACTATTCTAAGCGAAGGAGGAAACGGGATTCAGTTACCATTGAGGATCTATTACGACGACATGCAGCATCAGCTTATTGTTATATCTGGAGCGGGAGGAGGAGAAAAAGTTGATGTCTACAGATTCGAAATCCGTTAATATTCAGTTACCACTATTATAGCAACGCAAAATTGACAGCTGCGTCACAGTGGACCTACTGGTACTATAATAATAATAATAATAACTAGGCTAGTAAATCATTCATAGCTAAGCTGACTTGAAGTCGAAGACATATTTATGAAGTTTGACACGGTCCTACTGTGCGCACTCGAGTCCACTGGCAAGTATGGTATATAGTATGAAGTAGGCCTAGATCTGTGTAGAAGAAACTTACTTCTAGCTAGGGTATTATAGTTAAGAAAACAAAATACATTAAAATTAGACAAACTCTACATGGTGTGTTTAATCAGTTCAATACAGATCAGAAAATTATATAATATAATTGGTCTATTTAGTTTATGCAGGTTAAAAAAGATTCCGGCGATTTTTGAATGCACCCTCCCATGGGGCCGTCCATAAAGTACGTCACGCTCCAGGGGAGAGGGTGTAAGAAAGTGTGACAGTTTGTGACAGGGGGAGGGGGTCAGGTCATGTGTGACGTCACACATTTATTTTTTAAATTCTTTTTTATTATTTTTGTTCTTAGTACCTAAAATCCGACCCGGCCCGGCCAGGCGTGTCTAAAACCCGGCCTGGCGGGATAAAAGTTGATTTCCCGTCACTATCAAAGCGTTTAGGGACACACGTCACTATCAGAGGGATTAGGGATAGTACCCTAGGGTTTAGAGGGTTAGGTAAATGGTTGTTTTAAAAAAAATTCCGAAAGTGTGACGTACTTTAGGGGGGGGTCCGAGATTTGTGACAGTTTGTGACAGAGGGAGGGGGTCAAAAATAGCGTGACGTACTTTATGGACGGCCCCCATGGTGCGCCAGTACAAAATGGGTTAAGGTCGTAGGCTACAGAGAGATAGGCTAAGCTCATGCTTCAGACATAAGCTTATTAATGCTTCTAAATGATTTATATTCGCTTAATGAGCAAAAACAGGTTGACAAACCGCAACCTAGTACATTGAGACAGACAAAAATTACATTGAAATAATAATAATATTCAATATTGTAGACAATAAGTATCGGTTGGTACCGTTGGCAGTTAATTACCTACAAAATAATGTTGTTCTCACGAAGTGACCACGAATAAATCCTGCACGAAGATTTGTAATAAGCAAACGCTGCCATCAACAGCCCCATGCACAGATGGGTTAGAGTAAATTCCAAAAATGCGATCTCCAATGTTTTAGATTGTAGCCTATGCCTACTCTATTATAAGCAGCATGATGTGATTATGACATAATAGCCTATGTCATAATCACATCATGCCGCATATAGAGTAGGTAATAGGCAGGCTATAGAGTAGGTAAAATAATAGGCCTATAGTATAGGCCTATTATTTCACTACGGAAAAGCAAAAGAAACTGCTTGAAACTGCAATCACCCAACGGCGAAGGAAGGAAACATCGAAATCGCATCTCGCCCTTCAAGCGAAAACATTACAACAGCTGATCAACAACAGGATAACAACAAATTACTGTTTCGAGAAACCAAAATGGCAATATTATACCCAAATGATAGCGTAGACAATGGCAGGATATAACCAGGCGAGACATAACCGAGAAAAATAGTGATTTATAATCCTTAAACTATGTTGTTCGTACAGCCAAGTACGGTAGTCTATGTAATACGCTTATTATAATACATGCTTAGTCTATATTATGATTTACTGTATATTGCATTTGCATAATATTAAAATGAATATAAGCTACTGATAATAATTATCGTCTTCTTTCCCTGTGTAGGCATAATTATTATGCATGTTTGTGTGCATGTATATTTCGCAGCTATTGACCTGAAACTTTCGACCTAGACAAAGGGCCACCAGGGCTACCCAATGGAGGGTTGGTGAATCCCTTCACCATGGGTAGAGGCGGGGTTGGATTCTACAAAGGATCGAACTCGCACACAGGACAGATCCTTGTCTGGCAGGAGATGTCATTCCACTTGAAACTGCGACCTGGTCTCATGTGAGCGCAATGCTCTTCGGTGCGGTAGCAATTTGGTTCTGTCGATTCCCAGAAAGCGAATGAAATCGGAAGGTGTTTGTCCTTCGATATTTTCCAGACGAATGGTGTATCGCAGCTTGTCTCGTTCTGTCGTTGACCGCTTGTCCAAAGCATTTTGCCTTGATCGCCCCACGCATGAATTCTGCACACATTTCTATGTGCGTTCTCTGAAAGATAAAAATGTATTGTAATGCAATTAGTAATTTCTCTAGCGCCGCTCATAGTCGAAGCCATTCGGAAAAGTTCATTGATGGATCTGGAATCTGTCAAGAAAAGCTCATTGATAAATCTGGAATCTGTCAAGAAAAGTTCATTGATATATATCTGGAATCTGTCAAAAAAGTTCATTGATAGATCTGGAATCTGTCAAAAAAGTTCATTGACAGATCTGGAATCTGTCAAAAAAAGTTCATTGACAGATCTGGAATCTGTCAAAAAAGTTCATTGAAAGATCTGGAATCTGTCAAAAAAAAGTTCATTGAAAGATCCGGAGTCTGACATCAACCACAGATTTCTAGTTATCCCGTCTATAGACTATGGTTCTTCTTTACAGTGGCGTCGGTAGTGAATCACGGTGTGTTCCAACTAACACTCGGGTCAGCTAAACTGAATGATGAACACAATCATCTCACTGATCTGAGACAGTGGAGAGTGGCTGGAGAGGCTTAGCAGGTAGCATGCAATCAACTGATGGATAGAATCGAACATTGACTTATGATTTTCATGTCTAGATTCATATGATAACTATTAACCAAAACCCGTTGCACCAGTGTACTTTGATACACCGAACTCATGCATTGCAACTTGCAATTTCAATTAATTTAATTGAGTTGAATTAAAAATATCCCCATTACTTTTGTCTTCAGACGTCTGTCCTATGCGTTTAGGATGCACCTGTGTGCTAATTAGTCAAGTTATGTGGACACCGGGACAGTCCAAATGTAATGTCTACTTGGCATTTCAGATGATCTTTTAAAAAAGCGGAGATTTAAAAGTGCTGCGGGGTTCTACCATAAAATAAATTAATCGTATAATAATAATAATAATAATAATAATAATAATAATAATAATAATAATAATAATAATAATAATAATAATAATAATAATAATAATAATAATAATAATAATAACAGCAAAGCACTACAAAAATTACTTACGTGCATCAATTGTGTTTTATCATTGTAAATTTAAGTTGCTCTGTTTCTTGGCATCAATAAACTAATTTAATTGCATGGATTTATTTTGGATATTATAATTAATATAATTTAATGTTTAGACTAGGCCTATTGGAACATATTCGGTATACAATAATCATGCAAATTGAATATAGTTATATACTCACTTTCAAGCTCCTCTCTCAGGAAAACTCTCAATGCATTATTCTCGTCATTCTTCGTGATGGCGACCAAGTGGGCTTCAGGATGCAAATCATGACATCTCTGATCGGCTGATGTCCAGTTGAGTCCTTCGTAGATGACCTTGTAGCAACTGCGAGCCAATTTTACGTACTCGAATCCAGGTGGACATTTCGTTTCAGCTTTAAAAACAACAGTTCAAACAGTTTTACAAAAAGTTCTATTTACGCCAATGAGCCTAGGCTATAATAGGAGCCCTATAGTTAAAATTCATAAAGTTTTAAAAGAAGAAACTGATTTTGTAATAGATTTTGAATATGCGTAGGACAGTTTAAGGTATCATTAATGGTTCCAAAGCAGTAAGCAGTCTAATGAAAAATTAGAATTTAAGGTAGAAATTATGTAGGCCTATATTGTCTTCTGTTCTCTTTAGTTAAAGCCATTGGTCATGTAGGCCTATAATTTTATTATACATGATCAATGGCTTTAAATAAAGAGAACACAAGACACGTCCATAAGCATATTGATTTAGCCTCTATCAGTATGATTACAGTGCATAGAAGTGGAATAAAAGTTTAGTTAGTGAACACAGGCCTAGTACGGTTTGATGAATAGGCCTACACTTGTTAACGTGAGTTGCATTCATGGGCACCCGCAGAAAATTTTGCAGGAGGGGAAAAACAAATGGTCATGACTAAACTTTGTTATAGCAAGAGGTTGATAATGCAAAGTAGGAAATTAGGAACATGCAATGACAGTGGTATTTTTCATTGAGTTTTCTAGTCTCTAAAGATTTCTCATTTTCCCGTTATAATTTTAATAGTAATAGTTTCTTTAGTGCGAAGAAATTTTTTAATTAAAAAGTATAGGCCTATGCCTGTAGTTACAAAAGTAGGAAATTAGGAACATGCAATGACAGTGGTATTTTTCATTGAGTTTTCTAGTCTCTAAAGATTTCTCATTTTCCCGTTATAATTTTAATAGTAATAGTTTCTTTAGTGCGAAGAAATTTTTTAATTAAAAAGTATAGGCCTATGCCTGTAGTTACAAAAGGTAGGTTTCTGAAAGGGGTGCAACGAGTCCAATTGACCCCTGGAAATGTGGCACCTATTTTTAACTCAGTTATTCATTCATGCTCCCTCTAGTTACTTCTATATTTGCATGCTATTTTCTAAACTTCTAACTTCTAAAGCACTACTCAAAAGCCAAGCGCAGGCACCAGCTTACTCATTGAGTCAAAGAGCTGTTCAGTGGTATAGTCAGAAGGAGGTCTGAGTCCGGTTGTCAGAGTGGTGGAGGATGTAGCGGTATGAACCCTTTTGGACATGCAAGACGTCAGCTTTAGGTGGAACCCAATGGTCATGGTTACACTTTTTAACATGAGTTTTAAAAAGCAAGGCAGAAAATTAAAATTGTGTTTATCTTGTAGAGGTTTCTAAACGTAGATTTCTTAGTTTCGCTTTGTTCATCGTTAGTATCGTGAAGAAATAAGCATTACAATTTGTTACAACCACACCACTTCCTAAGGGCTGGCAACGCCATGCTTTTTATACAGACTTACGAATGGTTGGCAACTTGAAATCCGGATCCAGTTTCTGGCGAAGTCCGATCAGCATCTGCTGCATGTCTTGAATCTCCGACTGCACTTCAGCCATTGCGATCTGGGTTTCAGCATCGCACGAAAGCTCATGATTGTAGCTATGAGAAGGCGGATGGTGGTATGACCTTCCGCCTTTGGAATCGACGGATATGATCGAAAGAATGAAGACGCTGACAAATATAGAATGATACATTTCCTCTTAACTTCAGCAACTTGAGAACAAACTAGCTTTATTCTATGCTTTAGAAGCAGTTTACTTCAAAGTAACTCAAGCACACCCACAACAATGTTTGTCTCTTTAGCTTCTCTTCAAAGCAGAAAAGTCTTTGCTTTTATAGCAGACTGATAAATTATTGGTATTGGCTACAAAACAGAAACGAGGTTAAGAAGAGACACGTGTTTTCCAGGTAAGCGAACGACAAGCCTAGATAATAATGATTGAGGTCATAACCAAAAAACGGGTTCATGGTTGCTGAGAGGAGGATGCTCAACGAAAAATAGCCTAGCGACAGGGGTATGAACTTATGAGTCCGGAGTGATGCCGCGTGGGTTGGTCTAATTAAGTCGTTAGTAATTTAGACTAACATAGTAAAATGTTTCTGTCGATCAGATCCTGATGCCAAGTAATTTCGGTTGGCAAACAGATTAATTTGACTATCACGAGCCAGTACCTGCATCTGTAAAACGCGTTTCTAAGAATCGGCATCGTATCTATCCCTCTGCCTGATCAGTGATCCAGGGTGACGGAGAATTTCGAAGCCATCTAAGCGATAATATCACTTAATTACCTCGTCTATCTATCTATCTATCTATCTATCTATCTATCTATCTATCTATCTATCTATCTATCTATCTATCTATCTATCTATCTATCTATCTATCTATCTATCTATCTATCTATCTATCTATCTATCCACCTATCCATCCATCCATCCATCTATCCATATATATATATATATATATATATATATATATATATATATATATATATATATATATTAGAGTGGTCCATCTTACCATGTAAAAAAATGAAATTTCAAAAATCAAATTGGGTCACAGTTGTCCTTGTTCCTATACACCAAGGGAGCTTACATGCCAAAAATTAGAAGGATTCGATGATATTTAGAGGTGACTCAAACTTGAACATTTTTTCTGGCATTAGAATTGCCACACGCAGGCTAAGGCTGCAGCTGAACAGGATTTGTATTCAGCCGAGGTACCTCTCCTTTGCACTGCGATGGCAAACGTTAACTAGAATTTGTCCAGACCATTCTGAATGTGTTTCTGGAGCTGGAGAGAAAAATTTCTTGTAGTTTCCAAGTTTATATGAGAATTGAAAACAGCAAGTTAATGCCTGTCTTCAAATGTCGGATGATCGGAGTCGGCAGCAGAGGATATATGAGCTTGCATTTGATAAAACGGCCTCAAAAGACTTGCACATGTACAGTTGTACACTTATCTAGCAGACACTCAATGAGGAGCCACTGCTGTGTGCTCGCATCTATATATGAAATCCAGTGGTTATCTTTACTCCCACAACCCTCGGGACAACCAGGGGTCCAGATGTAGGCTCGTTCAAACGATTTATGTGAAAAACCAACACCAACGTGAAGATTACGACGAGCTTCTGCAATTATCGCATGTCATCCTTCTTGGTAGGTGTTTGAGAGGAGAAGTGCAATTTCGTCTCCAGCTGCTTCTGGGGCAGTAGCCTACACCATTCAACACCGCTCACCAACTTCTATCAAAATCCTCAAAAATCAAATGACTCTCCGCATTTGGGATGAAAAAGTTTTAACAGATCTAATGTCAGCCTTTTTGCCTCTCTTTTCTATGAAATATGGTCAAGAAGCTTCCTTGGACAAGAGAGAACTCCAAACAATTATTTGACACTGTACAACTAGTCAGAACTTAACATTTGCAACGTTGTTGTGCAGAATGCTGCCACAACCGCTTTCAAGAGACACCTGGTCTCTTTGAACCCGCGTTGATGTGATTTAATGCAAAGACCACCTTGGTTACGAAGCTCAAAATGTTCTGAAAAGAATATAGCATCAAAAGGAGTTGAATGCAAAATGTTGAACTTTGGAAATCCACTGGAATCATATGTGACATTGGGACAAGCCGAAGATCTTGACTCATCGACATATGATCGTTGCCAGCAAGTGGCTGGCAGATGAGGCTTAGGCTTTCTTCTCGACGCCACCACACTTTGGCAGTTGCATTCAATTTATATCAAATTGAAAGACAAAGCCAGGCAGATTAAAGTAATAAATTAGGCCCACAGCGCAGAAAAGGGTATTGCTTTCATCCAGATATTCAACTCTTCTGTGACAAGAGTCGAGAATCGAAGACAATACCTTTGTCAAGCCATTCCAGAGCCATAAAAGTCTCTCTAGAGGAACATATCAATAAAGACTTGTTTTAATGGTGATCTTATTATCTAGGAACTTACTAAACAGTTAACACTAAATAGTTATTTGCTTTTGGTCTTGTTTCAAAACACTTTTGGGTCATAAATGCAATATACTACATTATGACGAAATTTTCGAAGAAACAAAATTATCGTTCAAAATTGAGTCACCCCTAGATATTCTTCAAATGACACCAAAATTGGTTCAAATACTATCTGAAGTGAATAGAACAAGAACACATGTGACCCAAATTAATTTTCGACATTTTGTCTTTTTGGACCACTCTAATATATATATATATATATATATATATATATATATATATACCTGTCTGTCTAGCTTCCTACCTGCTTAAACCACCATCCATCCATCCATCAATCAATCAATCAATCAATCAATCCATCCATCCATCCATCCATCTATCTATCTATCTATCTATCTATCTATCTATCTATCTATCTATCTATCTATCTATCTATCTATCTATCTATAGTATTAATATATAATTATCGTGTCTTCAGGCAGAAAGTTAGATCACAAAACACTGTCCTTCTTCTACCAGATATTATTATTCTATGGTAATTGGCGTGCTGACTTAGCAAACACAAAAAACAAGTAGGGTATAATTTAGATAATCATTTTCTCATGAAATAACAACGTAATAGTTCCATGTAGGCCTAAGTGAACTTGAGATATGGAACACTGTCATAACAAATTAACAATCCAAAAGACGCGCTTAAACTGAAAACCAGTCCCGGATCTAAAAATCTAAAAAGGATCTTAAGCAGATCTACAAAGGGTCTACCTCGCAAATGGGACAGAGCTTATACTTACATGTATACTGCTTATACTTATACCTATAGCCCCCCCCCCCCACCCCCCAATCGTTGAGCGTCACGACTAAAAAAGAAGGGAAAAGGTCATCAACTTTTTTGGCGGCGAAAATAGAAAATTTCGTCGAGATTTCGCCAGTCGTCAGAAATTTTGACCGGCAAAAGATGAAATTTTTTGGCGACACTCAGAGCCATTCGTCCGTCAAAAAATCTCGCGTATTTCCGTCCCCCCCCAAGTCTCCGCCCAGGTCTCCGCCTATGGTTCTCACCTACATCATCGTGAGATGAGGACCCATGAGTAGTAGCTTAACTGCTCAGGACTGTGTCGATGACTAAAGCTTAACTCGGATAATTAATCTATGGATGGGTTAATTGCAGTAGGATAATTTTCCGCCTTTTTAGGTCAGATAAGCTATGGTTGTCGGTAGCCTAATTGCACGCTGCAAATGTTGTTCATTGGGAAAACAAATTAGTTGTTAGGTCTATTAGCTTGTGACATTCTGCTTATCACAAAAAACACTTCGCCATAGGTTAATTGCAATAATTATTATATTATTGTTCTCACGAAGCAGTAATAAATTATTCTTTTATCATGTAGTCTGCACGATGTATAAAAAAATTAGAAGTAGCCTAATTGGTGATAAAGCCAGCTATATGGTTTTTAGTCAGGTAGGCCCTAATAATATGTAGTAGGGCTATAATTAACATACTAAAACCTACAATTCGAATATTGTTAGGAAAATACAGAAGTCAGTCCAAAGTAGCGCACTTTGTGACGCGCATTTAAGACTGTAGCGGTGTAGCCTAACAGTTCTGTTGTAGCTCGAGATCTGTTCGTGCGTAGTTGGCGGATTTGCACGATCCTGGTGCCTATTTCCCGTATTATTTTATGAGGTCAGGAAATTGAATGGTAATGAAATTAAGGGGCCAGACCGTATGTTTTTACAAGATCGACATGCTATTAACATAAAAAAATTAGGTTTGATTATAATTTAATCAGATTAAATAAAGTTTGTATTAAAAAAGCCCCTTGCATTCACACATTTCGGTTGTTGCTCATGGGCGTAGTTTAGTTTCAGTTCTTTGGAGGGCTAAAATAACTTTGGCTTTGGGGCGGAGACTTGGTCCAGAACGAGCGGCGCCGACATTTTCATCCACCAAAAAAATTAAATTTCTGATGACCTTTTTTGTGAAAATATACCATTTTCACCGGCAAAATCGGATGACCTATTTCCAAATATATATAGATCTACCATTTTCCCCCGGCAAAAAAGCGGATGACTTTTTGGTCCTTAATTGGGGGCTGCAGAGTCCCCAGCCTCTGATAAACTCCGCCCATGTTGTTCCTTCATTTCAAATCTTCTTCACAAACACGCAATTATAATTACCCTATTGATTTATGAATTTTTGCGCCCAAAACTCAGGGTGAGAAATGCGGGGGGATTGGGGTTTTAGTCCTCAGTCTTTTTTAGAACCCCATAGAAGTCTGATTTTCATATCCCGATTCCAAGTCCAACCCACCCCTCCCCAGTTAGGCCTATTTTTAGACAATTCTCACACTTCCAAAACTTCCCTAACTTACAAGACTGCGCGCACAATGACCTCCCCTCCCCTATTCGTTTATTGATTCGATTTCTCTCATCGCATAAGACACCGCATATCTCTGCATGCAGCATTGGTACCCGGTATAGCGTTGCATAGAGGTTCAGCCGACCCATGCCTGCAGGAACTTTGCTGTTCTGCCTTCTTTGGATGTCCACAAGGGCGGATACATAAATTTTCGAAGGGAGGAGCAAAATTTCCGGTCTTGTTGGTGGGACAGGGGAAAATTTCGTCTTCTTCGTCGCCGACAAAACTGATGACCTTTTTTTAGTCATTCGTCCAATTTTCAGGAAAAGATACCATTTCAGCCGCCAAAAAGTTGAGACTTTTTTAGTCATTCGTCCAATTTTCAGGAAAAAGGTACATTTCAGCCGTCAAAAAAGTTGACGACCTTTTTCTTAGTCGTCAGTCATCATTGTCTGGAGTAATGGTGAATCAAATGGGGGCGTGCACGTCCCATGCCTGGATCGACCCTGCCCTCGTCTACTTTTTTCGATGAATTCTCTACAGTACTTGAACAATTTGCAACTTACAATTCTCAGGTCATCATCGCAGGAGATTTAAACCTCCATCTTGAAAACACAACTTTACCATCGGTGGTTGATTTTCGAGCAATCACTGACCAGTTCGGTCTAACTCAACATGTCAGCGGACCAACACATGACAAAGGTGGCTGGCTTGATGTCATCATAACGCGAGACGATTGTGCGGTAACAGATCTACATATCCGTCCGCCGACCGTCTCTGATCATGGTCTCGTCACAGCCAACATCCCGTTTCTACACGACGCCCTGACTGTTCTAACCAGGCAAGTCCGTAGCTGGCGTGGATTGGACCGTGATGCTTTCGGCGCGGCGCTGTTGGAGGTTCCGGCCGTTGCTGATCCATCAACGCTGACTGAATTTACAGTTGCTGGAGCCTTTGAAGCCTATGAAGCGACCATGACTGATCTGATCGACCGATTTCTTCCAATGCGAAAAGTCACGATACGCCGAAACCTCAGCTCGCCTTGGTTCGACAGTGAGTGCCACTCCTTGAGACGACGTGCTCGCTGCCTAGAGAGAAGATACAGGCGCACCAATCTACCATCGGATCGCACCACCTGGGTGCAGTACGTTCGCCGCATGCACCGGCAGTATCGTGGGAAAGAAAGGTCATACTGGGAAGCCAAGATCGCTTCTCACACAAAGGAACCTAAGCGACTGTGGACAACATTCAATGCGCTCCTTGGCTGTCGTCGCCCTGAGCGTCCTTCAGATACTCCATTCTTTACAGCGGATGACTTCCTGGCTTCGCTTGATGCCAAGATTCGTGACATTCGACAGGCAACTGCTGACTCTCCGCCACCTGAATATCCTCCCTCTGACTGTCACCTCTCTACATTGAATTCAGTTACAAGTACCGAACTTCGACGCATTATTCTCTCTTCACCACCAAAGTCCTGTGAACTAGATCCCATACCGACCTTCCTACTTCACGAATTCATCGACATTTTACTTCCTCTCCTCACAACACTCTGCAATCGATCTCTACAGGAAGGCATTCTACCATCAACGCAGAAGAGGTCAATCCTGATCCCTGCTCTGAAAAGTGGTGGATTGGATCCGACTAATCCCGGGAACTATAGGCCGATAGCGAATGTTACGTTCCTCGCGAAGCTTATCGAAAAGGTCGTCGCCATGCAACTCGTCGCTTACCTAGAAGGGAATAATCTGCTGCCTCAGAATCAGTCTGGTTTCAGAAGATTCCACTCAACTGAAACGCTTCTGCTCCGACTCCTCTCAGACATCTACGGAGCGATCGACAGAGCTCAGCTGACCCTGCTGGCCCTTTTTGACGTCAGCGCCGCTTTTGACACGTACTGTCGACCACGAGATTTTGTTAGAGCGGCTGAGTGTTTCTTTTGGTTTGTCTGGTGCATTTTACAAATGGATAGATTCTTTTCTTCAGGAGCGTTCTCTCTGTGTGGTCCATGGCTCTTCTAGGTCCTCATGGGTGCCTGCACAATATGGTCTACCCCAGGGTTCAGTCCTTGGTCCCATACTTTATATTATTTACACCTCAGGTCTTGCCACTCTACTAACAGCTCATTCGGTTTTGAGTCAGCAGTATGCTGACGACGTCCAGGCTTACACCCATTGCCTCCCTTCTAATGCTGTCAAAGCGGTTCGGATAATGAGCGGGACTTTGGATGCTCTAGAGGCATGGATGTCATCCAATAGACTACGCTTGAACCCATCTAAGACAAAATTTATTTTGTTGGGCACACGGCAGCAGCTTGCCAAGCTTGATCTATTTTCTCTTGCATCTGAGTTTCCTGGCTTTGTCTTTGCAACCACGGTTCATGACCTCGGTGTCCAACTTGACCAAGAACTAACTTTTGCTCCTCAACTTCACCGTCTTGCTCGAGACTGCTATTATCAGCTGCGACAGCTTCGAACTGTCATCCGTTCTCTTACGTCTGCTGCTACTCTTACTTTAGTGCATTCTTTCGTTACATCTCGCATCGACTATTGCTCTTCGCTCTACATTGGCCTCCCATCCAGCAGATTGACTTGTCTTGACCGGGTGTTGCGCTCTGCTGCACGCCTAATTGGGAAAATCCCTAAATATGATCATGTCTCAAACTACATGCTTGAGGTACTTCACTGGCTCCCTATTCGCCAGCGTATCGAGTTCAGGGTAGCTGCATTGGTATGGCGATGTTAGGGGAGAGTTGCCATGAATGGACCACCTAAGGCAAACTTAGGTGTGCTGCATAAATGCTACTAAATTTATAAAAGGAAAGCACGCCATTTGCTGGGTTGATTGTTCATCTATGTTATTAATAAGCAAAATACAAAAAATATTCGTGGATTTATGAGAAATAAATAAACAAATAGGTGCCCCTAAAAAGTCCAATCAAGGCAACCTGTTTCCTTGAATGGACCGCATGGTGTCCTTGATTGGACCATTTGCCCTGAATGGGACACAATATTTTAAAGACGTTTTTAACAGGTAATTTTACCCAAAAAGCAAGGGAAACGCTTCAAAACTCTTAGTGTCTAACCATACAGTTAAAAATACCAATGCACAATTGCAGTAGCCGAAATCAACTGAATATATGACTGGCATAACCTCTGCCTGCAGACCAATTAGGAGTACTTTGCCATAATAACCAGTGCAGGTCTACATATAGACTATATAGGCCTCTATATAGTGAAATAATATGGCCTAGCTAATACTGGGAATAAATGATTGTGAAGTATTACATTAGTACTCAGTTAAATCTATTTGAATATATCTAATACAAGAAGAATTGCGCACAGTTCACACAGAGGTACATTATCTTCATCTATAATAGCAGTGTATTGCTTCAGAGCAACTATTATGAAACTTTTAAGCCTACAACTGACATTTATTGCATATTTTGAAATTATTCGTTCTATATATGTGTGGCGGAAAGACGCCCTGAAACACCCCGACTGCAGAAACAGTTGCCCTCTCGGTCCGTAGGATGGCCGATTAACGATCGGGCGGGTGCCAGTCCAAATATGCCCGCGTGTCGTCTCAGGGGGGAGACGCGAGTCCGCCTTCGTTGTATTTCGAAGGTAGTGCAGCCCTCCCGACCGATTCGCCTCACCCAGGAAACACACGACGATGAAGTAAGGAAACACAGTTTATTCACGAAAACGGCAACACGACTGTCATCAACTGCACACGACAGAGCTTCACACCGACTGCTGACGTAACGCTGACTAACTATCTCGACGACTACTCGTTGACTCTTCGAAGACTGGTCGCTGACTAAGACTGACTATGACTCAATGCATGGAGCAACGGGCTCCCTTATATACACTACTGGGCATGCACGCCGGCGACGGACTTCAAAGAGACGCCGCCGTCGCAGGCGGAGGAACATAAAGAGCTCACCGCCGCGGGGGAGAGGGGAACACAAAGAGATGCCGACCGATCGATAACTACATGCGGCGCAGGCATCAACGATCACAGCCGCGGCCAATAACTACGTCGACGCGGGGAAGAGGGGAACACAAAGACGCCGCCGACAGGCCAATACAACGTTGCCGCAGGTAATAGGGATACACAAAGGGCTCGCCGCCGCGGGGGAGAGAGGAACATAAAGACGTCGCCAACACGGCCAATACAACGTCGCCGCAGGTAATAGAGGCACATAAAGAGCTCACCGCTGCGGGGGAGAGGGGAACATAAAGAGATGCCGACCGATCGATAACTACATGCGGCGCAGGCATCAACGATCACAGCCGCGGCCAATAACTACGTCGACGCGGGGGAGAGGGGAACACAAAGACGCCGCCAACAGGCCAATACAACGTCGCCGCAGGTAATAGAGGCACATAAAGAGCTTGCCGCTGCGGGGGAGAGGGGAACATAAAGGTGCCGCCAATACAGTAATTAAACAGGCCGGCGACCGACCGAGCGCTATACACGAGCGGCTGAAAGAACCTTAGCGCGGGGGAGGGGCGGGCGCTACACAAGCGAAGGCGAACCCAATTTCGCCACATCCTCCCCCCTCTACGATCATAAAATGTCCTCATTTTTAACAGCAATATCGGCCAACGGGCCTACTAGAAGTCTACGGCTAATAAAGTTTCTAGCAGCTACAATTCTCGCATAGTTCGGTTATGCCACAATTAGCCTATCAAATTGCGCGAAAGTTACAGAACACGTCCTTCATGGGACTTTAGGCGATCAAGCTGCCCGAAGGCTACAGAAACAAGTCCTTCATGGGACAACAAAAGAAACGAGACTTAGTACTATAACCATCGCTAAGCAAATCACAAGAGTGCGACATCAAATCGTCAATCCTTTGAGTCCGTGTGGCTAGTAATACGTTTTAAGCCCGTAGGCAACAGCTCTAAACCTTAATTACACCCGAAGGCAACAAGAACAAAACGAGCGGAGGCGACGTTCCACCCGAAACCATAAACATCTGCCCAAAGGCAACCAAGCTCACAGTAATAGGTTCCACAGGGAACAACATCTAACACGAATACCTACGTCCAACGGACATGGACAACGTTCCTGTACACTGTCAAAATCAGGTTATTCAAACCTTTACAGCACCATCAGCAAATCAGACTACAAGGACGAGTGACGTGGGCGGTCCTGCATCGACCGACGTCTCGAATTCCTCCTTCTCTCCGTCGCGCCAGCTGCGGCAGCGGGTGACGTCATGTACGTCGCGCGCGGCGGATCAGGTGTACAAGCGACATCGTCGCACATCTCCTCCGGTGGGCAGCAGTAGCACAGTGCAAAACCCCGCCCCAAACTCTCTGACGGCTGCTTAAGGCACTTTCCCACGGGCAATGGGCCACCCACGGCTACTCTTAATCGCTCCCACGAGTATACCTCGGGCGACAACCACAGGGGACAGGGCGTGGGGGGTCGACCACAGAGAGAATCCCAAATACAAAATCTCGTCACCCTCCCCGGCCAATTTGTCCATGACACATGCCGTTGAATAAGGCGCTCGCTCACACAGTCATCCTGCGTTCGCTTGAACCACAACCTATGTTGCCGATAACCTAAATGAACTTCGCGGGCGCTATTTTCTCTTCGCGTCAGAACTCTGCTAAAAGCATGCTCACTAACTGCAGGTTGAATTAGTTCGTCATTTAGCATCCTATCAAGTCCACTAGCGATAGCAGTCCTATGCGGCAAGAGATGGCGTCTTAACGGCTGTCTAACGGGGCGCGTCTCGTCTGTCTCAATTCTATGCTTAGCGGCAGTCGTCTTACTTAAGTCCCGGTCGGTAGCGGAAATTACATCCTGATAGTCAAGAAGCAATTTATCCATACGCTCCCGAATCTCGGAGGGAATCTCCTCCGGCAAATCTGCCATTAGCATGTCACGGGACGAAATCTCATTAGCAGGTGCGCTCCCCTGTCTCTCACCTGTACCTAATTCCACCTCCACTGGATACAATCTTCCTAGGAATCGACCCTCCGTCAGCCTAACGGGTTCCTCGCTTAGCTTCACTACTCTCAGCCTAGCATCCGCGCGGTCTCCGACGACGACGCGAGTAAGATGCACTCCTGGCTGGGTCTCTTGGGCTTCTGTCATCCATGCCGGCGCTATAGAAATCAAATCCCCATACAGCGTCTTAACAGGGACTTCGCTCTGGCATTTAGGAGGCACTACAACCTCTTCCGCAATTATCACCCTACGGCACCACATAGACCCATTCCCTTTTACGAGGGGTATTCGCCTACGTCCTAAGAACAGTGCCCCGTTACCAAAGCCAATTCTACAGCGGTGTTCCCGCAGCCAATCCATACCTAGCATGGGCTCGGTAATTTGGTCAGATACCAAAAATACAGTGGAAACCTCAAATCCATCCCGTACCTTAATGGGCAAACGGACCTCCCCAAGGACATTAATGCTAGTACCATTTGCAGCCATCAGAAAACGAGAGCAAGATTGCAGTGCTAACCCTTCGACAGTCGTAGATGGGATCAGGGTGACTTCCGATCCAGTGTCGATCAAGCACATCTGCTGTCTTCCGTTGATGCTTCCTCGGATGTAGACTGCGTTGCTGCTGGCTCGGTCCGGCAATCTGGAACGCGTCGTATGGTTCACGGCCACCGACGCCAGTGGCGTTGGCGCTTCCATTCCAGTCATCTCGGCGTCGTCCCTGCGGTCGTAGGGGCGACGTGGCTGGCGGCAATTCCGGATAACGTGACCCGTGCGGTTGCAGTTGTAGCAGGTCACGCCCCGTCTCGAGCGCTCCTGGTCTCGGTTGTCGGCGTTGCGGCTTCCGGGGCGACCGTTGCGCCCCAGATCGTCGTCGGTTGAAGCTCGGTTTCGCAGCTCCTGGAACTGGCGATCGATCCGTCTCTCCATATCTTCCTGCCAGCGTCGTTGCTCGGCGCGCTGAGCCTCCAGGAATCGGTCGAGCGTCGACTGGATCTGAGTACTCACGTCAGACTCTTGAGTACTCCTGACGCGGTTAGAAGGCCTCCGTCGATCATCAGAATCGTTCGTCCGTTGGTAGGCGTCCAGACGAAGCGCCGTCCTGTAGGCCTCGTCCAGGTTCTTTGGCTCCCGCTCACGTACTTTGAGGGACAGGTCTCTATCGCTCAACGCCTCAAGGAAAGCATCCTTGGCGATGATCTCCGTGGTCTCGTTAGAAGGCACCGGATACGCCAACACGACAAGGCGACGAATGTCGTGCAGCAGGTCGCTCAGAGTCTCTTCGGAACGCTGGCGTCTGTAATAAAGCTGAGCGCGAAAGCTTTCCGCCTGGCCCTCCGTTCCATACCTCTGTCGAAGGCGTTCGACAAGCTCCTCGTAGCCGACGTTCGGACGGGCACCGAAGTCCCACAAAAGCTGCGTGGCAGCTTTCTCCAAGCTGCATCGAAGATAGTCGACTCGGTCAGCGGCAGTCCATTGGTTGTGACGGGCGCAGACTTCGAACTGCACCAGGAACGACTCCAGCGATCCCGTGCCGTCAAACTTTCCCGGCTTCATCGGAGGCGGTCGAGTCCACGGCCGTCCTCCGGTAGTCTCAGGCATTCTCAGGGAAGTCTCCCGATCGTCAGACGTCTCTCGGTAGCTCATCCTCGTCGGCCTCCGCAGCTCCTCGATGAGTCGGCTCCGGTCCGTTCGCTGGTCTGCCATTGCACTCCCATCGGCCAATGGCGTGGAAACGTTCGCCCGTAGATCGGCGAAACCTCCAGCTGGGTAGGCGACTGTGACTTCCTCGTCTTCTTCCATCGTCGGTCGATCTGCGAATGTCGATCAGAAGGCGACCACACAGACCCCACTTGCTTGGTACCAGTGTGGCGGAAACGAAAAAGGCGTGCTGCAGCACCGTCTCAGGAGGCGGGTGCCAGTCCAAATATGCCCGCGTGTCGTCTCAGGGGGGAGACGCGAGTCCGCCTTCGTTGTATTTCGAAGGTAGTGCAGCCCTCCCGACCGATTCGCCTCACCCAGGAAACACACGACGATGAAGTAAGGAAACACAGTTTATTCACGAAAACGGCAACACGACTGTCATCAACTGCACACGACAGAGCTTCACACCGACTGCTGACGTAACGCTGACTAACTATCTCGACGACTACTCGTTGACTCTTCGAAGACTGGTCGCTGACTAAGACTGACTATGACTCAATGCATGGAGCAACGGGCTCCCTTATATACACTACTGGGCATGCACGCCGGCGACGGACTTCAAAGAGACGCCGCCGTCGCAGGCGGAGGAACATAAAGAGCTCACCGCCGCGGGGGAGAGGGGAACACAAAGAGATGCCGACCGATCGATAACTACATGCGGCGCAGGCATCAACGATCACAGCCGCGGCCAATAACTACGTCGACGCGGGGGAGAGGGGAACACAAAGACGCCGCCGACAGGCCAATACAACGTTGCCGCAGGTAATAGGGATACACAAAGGGCTCGCCGCCGCGGGGGAGAGAGGAACATAAGGACGCCGCCAACACGGCCAATACAACGTCGCCGCAGGTAATAGAGGCACATAAAGAGCTCACCGCTGCGGGGGAGAGGGGAACATAAAGAGATGCCGACCGATCGATAACTACATGCGGCGCAGGCATCAACGATCACAGCCGCGGCCAATAACTACGTCGACGCGGGGGAGAGGGGAACACAAAGACGCCGCCAACAGGCCAATACAACGTCGCCGCAGGTAATAGAGGCACATAAAGAGCTTGCCGCTGCGGGGGAGAGGGGAACATAAAGGTGCCGCCAATACAGTAATTAAACAGGCCGGCGACCGACCGAGCGCTATACACGAGCGGCTGAAAGAACCTTAGCGCGGGGGAGGGGCGGGCGCTACACAAGCGAAGGCGAACCCAATTTCGCCACATCTGCTTGTCAGATGCATCGCCAAATCCCATGCCACACTGTCGACTGTTGTTCCATAAAACTTATGCCAAAAGAGGGTATTGTAATTGATTAAAGAATCACAGCAGGACATTGCAAGAACCGGTATCCTTAAATGGACCGTACCCAATAACATTGCAAGTACTGGTGTCCTTAAATGGACCGCACCCAAATTATCGGTCCGATTAAGGAGACTTAATGTGGTCCATTTCAGGCAACACGGACTACTTCTACTCACACTGTCATAGTTTAACAGGTGTCAGTCTCAGCGCTAAATCGAGTATTGTTGCTTAAACATGAAACCTGGCTATGATTAAAACAAACGTGACTGCAATTTTGAAAGCTTGCCTAAATTGCCTACACTCATTGTCAGGTAGAGCAAAAATTAGATCAAAACTACGTGAAATATAGTTTTTACCACAACTAAATAAATGTTTAGAATTCCGTAAAACTGATTGCGGCGGTACGATCAATATTCAATCGCGCACGAATACAACATTTGAAAACGAAGCAAAAAATGCGTCTAGGGTGTTAAATGGCTGCGGTCCAATTAAGGCAACGGTCCATTCAAGGCAACTCTCCCCTATTATTATTACTATTATTATTATTATTATTATTATTATTATTATTGCATAAATTTATTACGCGCGCAAGGTCACACCAAAGTGTGAATCTGAGGCGCGGATAGTTAGCCGCCAGAGGAAGATGCAGTTAAAGGTCCATGTGCTTGAAAGCCAAAGAGAACTAGTGAGTTTTGAGCCGTTTTTTGAAGGTAGGGAGTGAATTTGAGCAACGAAGAGAGAGTGGAAGTAGATTCCATTCTTTGGGAGCAGAGGCATGGAATGCACGCGAGCCCATAACAGTTCTGCATCGAGGTTCAACTAAAAGACCCATGTTTGATGATCGCAGGCAACGAGGAGGAATATAAGGAGTAAGCAGTGACTGAAGGTAGGGAGGTGTTCCGGTAGAGAGGGATTTGTAGGTTAAACAGGCCAATTTAAATTTAATCCTAAACTCGACAGGAAGCCAATGCAGCTGATGAAGTAAAACTGAGGAACTTGATCGTAGTGGGACACGCAGCACAACCCGAGCTAAAGAATTTTGGATGCGTTGCAGCCTATGTAGCTCGTAGTCTGAAATGCCAACAAAAATCGCATTAGCATAATAAAGGCGAGAGGAGACAAGGGCGCAAGCTAAAGTCTTCGACATATCCTTAGTCAGAGCCGACCTAATGTGGCGTATTGCCCTGATGTGATAAAAGCAAGATCTACAAAGGTTAGTTACATGCATCCGAAAAGTAAGCATACTGTCCAGGGTAACCCCAAGAGTTTTAACAGAATCTGATAACGGTACTGCGGAGCCTGCGAGGTCGATGCTGGAAAGTGAAGGAAAAGAACGCAAGCGTTGTCGTGACCCGAACAAAATTGCCTCAGACTTGTTTGGGTTTATAGCCAAACCATTAAAACAGAACCAGGCATATAAAGATGACAGGCACTCCTCAAGTTTAAGTTTACCGGACTGATCAGTGTGTGACAGAGCAATATAGAGCTGAGTGTCGTCCGCGTACTGCTGTAATTGGACACCAAAATGATTAGCTATGCGATTAATTGGGGAGGTAAAGACGGTGAATAATAGAGGACCAAGGACAGATCCCTGTGGAACTCCAGCAGTGCAAACAGTGGGTTCAGACCGAGCGGTACCGATGCCCACCTGCTGATTCCTGTTACCCAGATAAGACGCTAACCAGTTTAAAGCAGTACCAGAGACACCGAAGCTTTTCGTGAGTCTAGAAAGAAGTAATTGATGGTCTACGGTATCGAAAGCTGCGCTGAGGTCAAGACATACAGAAAGGCAGGCCTTTCCATTGTCAATAGACGAAAAGATGTTGTCCAGCGTGGATGTAAGGGCAGTCTCAGTGGAATAGCCTTCACGATAAGCTGACTGAAAAGGACTGAAGTTGGGAGAGGAAGTGATATGTTTCTTGATGCGAGTAAGAAAGAGACGTTCAAGGATCTTGGAAATGTTATTTAGGTTCGAGATAGGTCTGAAGTTAGACAGATTATTGGAATCTAGGTCAGGTTTTTTAAGCAAAGGAGTAACTAAAGCAGACGTAAAGCATGACGGGAAACATCCTTCAGCAAAAGACAAGTTGGCCAGGTGTGCAATAAGGTGGGAGAAAACATCAGAACAAGAAACAATAAGAGGTGTAGGTATATGAAGTCCATAGGGGATGATTTAGGTACCAAGCTTCTGAGAAGATTAGATACTTCCAAGTATTAACAGGAGGAAGGTCATTAAAGGTAGATTCAGAGAAGTCAGAATCAAGCAGTAGGTCATTCCATACTAAATTGGCAGCGCATCTAGTAATTTTACAATTAAGGTCATCAATTTTGTTAACAAAATATCTGGCAAAGCTAGAGCATAAAGACTGATTCTCAGAGTCTGAGCGCTGGCAGCTGAAAGTCTCCTTTGAGTGCAGAAGTCTTTGGGAGATGCGCCAACGGTCCATCGGATTTTCAGCATTTTCGAGTAGGCTGTGGAAGTAAGTAGTTCGTGAATCGTTAATTAGCTTATTTGTTGTACGGCAGTGGCGACGATAACGTTAATTGTCTGTCCTCTTCGAGCCCGAGTTGCTTCCATTTCCTCTCTAACCGACGACGTTCTCTCTTTGCCTTTATTGCCTCGGTAGAAAGCCATCTTGATATTGGTTAAGAAGGTCGCCGAAGACAGTTGTTAATCGGAGCAACTTTATCCAATGTCTGAGTTACAGTTTTCTTCAGCTGTTCAGCAAACTCATCCGCATTGCTAGCAGGTGCAAAGAAGAGATCAGAGTCGGCGAGCAGCTGGCTGAACTGAACAGGATCTACAGCTTTAATGTTTCGAAAAATGTGCTGAACTGGTTGACGGTCGAAGGAGGTTTTTACTTTGCACAGAAGCATCTTATGATCAGACACGAGACCAGCGTCACTGACCTGTACGTCGTAAATTGTTGTTCTATCGTCAGAAACGAGGACGTCCAGAAGGTTATCGCCACGAGTCGGTACAATTGTGGCGAAATTCGCCTGAGCCGCCTCCGCGGTCTTGTTTACGCCGTCGATTGGCTTCGTGGGCGGTCGATTCGCGTCGTCGTTCGCTCGTGCCTAGAGGACCCCTTCCCTCCTCCCTTGCCTCCTCGCACCTGACGGATCTTTTGGCGCGAAGTCCCCCCTGTAGTGCGCATGCGCGGATCTTTTGGCGCGAAGTCCCCCCTGTAGTGCGCATGCGCGGATCTTTTGGCGCGAAGCCCCCTTGCCTTTCCCCTTGCCTCCTCGCACCTGTCGGACCTCTGACGTAGGTCCCCCCCTGTAGTGCGCATTGCGCGGATCTTTTGGCGCGAAGTCCCCCCTGTAGTGCGCATGCGCGGATCTTTTGGCGCCAAGTCCCCTGTCCCCTAGGACACGTATAAATAGGACCGCCGCCCGCATGCATCAGCTCAGTTGTCACCGGGAAGTCTGCGGGAGCTGCCGTTGGGTACATGACCGTCCGCTGCTGGGGAACGATAGTTCGCGGTATATCACGTGCATGCCTGCTGCTGATGTGTGGAGTCGTGATTGACAATATATCGTCTGAAAACGTCTGTTGTCTTCGTGTCTTCGTGCGGTCGGGGAAGACTGTTAAGCCCTTCGAAAGACGACGGAGGCCGGACTTGCGCCCACCTGGAGCGACACGCAAGCCTTGCCACCTGGTGGGAGAGATCGTCATCCACTCTCCCGTCAGCCGCTAGAGGGCGCGGGCGGTTTCCGTTACACAATGATGGATTGACGGAGGCCGTAGATGGTGAAGACATCTGCTAGGTCGTCGCTGATATGACCATCGAACCCAGGACAGTTCAGATCACCACATAACAGCAGTCTTTCACCAGCTTCAATGTAGATGGACGATATTAGATTCGCAAGGTCGTTGTAGAATTCACCGACTGGACCAGGAGGTCGGTAGACGTTGGCTACTGTGATGGATGATGACAAACTTCCAAACCGAGCGAGTTGAACTTCACATGAGGAAAAAGAAAACATTTCTATCTGAGGATGAACCTTCACGTTTAATGAGGAATTGTAGATGATAGCAAGGCCACCACCAGCATTTGTGCGAATGGAGGCACCACGACGATGGACGTGAAGAACGGAAAAACCTTCAGGGGCTATGTCTCTTTTTATACAGTCAAGCATATCGGCACAGATCCAAGTTTCACATAGTGCTAGGATGTCTAGATGTTCGTCTTTTATCAGGTCGTGTATGATTGCAGATCGACGAATAGCAGACCGAATGTTGAAACTACCGAAGTTGATCGATCCTAGTCTCGATGTCGGCTTCTTAACATGGAATTTGCGTGGAGCTGGGCCTGGGTTGGTTTCCACATCTCCTGACAAAAGTAGAAGAAGAGCGATGACTGTAGCGGGAAAGGAACGTCGACGCTGTGGGCGATAAGGCCGACCCGTTCGGGCCCAGAGCAGGGCTCCTCCGACGTTATGTTGTCAGGGCCTTGCCCCAACTTACCTCCGTGAGCTATGCAGCTCTACATTGGGTATCCATGCAAGGACGTCGTCAGCTACGCTCTGCTGATAGGGGAGTCCTCTTAGTTCCTTTTGCTCGTACTACTACCATGAAGGATCGAGCCTTTTCTGTGGTTGGACCAGTGGTCTGGAATGGCCTTTCTTTTGAGCTACGCCTACACCCTGGGACTCACCAGGATCCTTCCTTAGGCCTACTAAACTTAAAACTGTTCTTTTTGTGCGCGCTGGAGTTGGGAGCGCTTCTGAGTAGTTTTTCTTGAAGGAGCGCTATATAAATGTCCGAATGAATGAATGAATGAATGAATGCGATTTTGTGATGGGGTAGCCTAGTATATTCTGCTTTTATCTCCCGCTGCACTTGTTTAATGGCTTGTTGAAACCAAATGGGGGCCACGTCCCATGCAATTTGGCCGAATTGGCCCTCCCGTCTGGATCCGCCTCTGGATGTCCAACGCCTAGGTTCCCTTCGTTCCTGTGTTCTTGTTCCTCGTTCGCTGTCCTCCACAAGGCAACGCCGTGCTTTCTCGGTCGCTGCATGGTCCTGCCGCCTGGAATGGGCTTCCTATTTGGTACTTCGCCAGGTGCTCAGAGCTATAGGTCACAAGGGAGTTTCGGGGGTTACCCTCCACCCCCCCCATTAGCTTAGAAATTTTTTAAGGCTATATTTTCACTTAAATGATCGAGACAAACAAAAAATTGTTTGTAGTAACAATTGCTTTTCTTACTTTATTCCCCTTGTTAGTTTATTTCTTTTTCATTTGCTGTATGGTAATAAAATTAAACTGTTTGGTTGGTGTCAGGAAGGGCATAGGCTTACGGCCAGGCAATAAAACCCCAAACCCCCATCATAAATTCCTGGCTGCGCCACTTGCCTTAAGACTGTTCTACGTACTTAAGTCAGGCATTTTTCATTTATAAATTTGAAATGTTCTATAGAAGCCAGTGGCGGCGACAGTGGGGCTAAAAAAGGGTCGTCAGAAATTTTGGCGGATGAAAGTGGAAATTTTCCATAAGATTTGGACCGATGACTAAAAAAGTCGTCAGAAATTTTGGAGGACGAAAATGGAATTTTAGGAACGCTGTATTAAAATCTTTGTTTTAAACTGCGTGTAACGACTAGATTGTAGATCCAATGCACCGCACCGGATATACAACTTGGGCACACATTTCGCAGCGCTCGTGAATAAGCTGGTGCCCTGCGCTTGGCTTTCGAGTGGCGCTTTAGAAATTTCGAGTTTACGATTACGATTCAAATCCGATATCTAAATTTAGACCGATGCTAGCTGGCAAAACGTCGATAAAAATTGTGTTTTCGTTTCAAACCTATCCACAGATGTCGCTTTGGTTCAAAATTTGCGTCTGATATTAAATATGATGTTTCAAATCTCTAATGGCAATGTTTTATTTCTTAAAAAGTTATTTTTGACGATTTTCTTCTATAAATAAAAATAAATGAATGTTTCTTTTTATGTAAACAAGACGCAGTGACGTGAAGATTCTCCATTATCGCTCAAAGTTGTCACACGGCTTTGCATAAAGACTTTCTTGACCTGCGTTTAGCGAATGGTAGTCATTACTAATCGGCGGTCAATCTGAAATTATATTTAATTGTAAATATTGGACTGTCATGTAAGAATATTTAAGTATTATCAGGCGTGACTTTTTTTCCTATAACAGTATTGGAAGAGAGCTGATTTTGACTGAGTCGACCACTCTATTCTCCACGTGAATCTCAATTTAAGAGTAGATCGTGTGCGTGCGTATGGAGCATCGTAGACCGATACCTCACTGTTAGCCTAAATAGTCAGGATATGCAAGAGACTAGTGTTTGATATCCCGTATTTGCCTAAATCGAAGTTGGATTGATGAAAGTAATTCTGTGCCTTGGCCCTAACTCTTCTTGCTGCTTCAATGTCCGCTTTGGTATCGGGGTCTCCCCGAATACCCGTAAACGGCTAAACGCTGTAAATACACAGCCCGATTTCCCAATAACAGTTTTATAATAGAAAGCGTTCTAGGCCCCCAAAACTATTTAGAGTTAAATTGAATACATGGTATAATGGATCTATTATGTGTTGTTAATACCACAGTTCAGTGTCTAGAATTATTAGGTTTTGTGAAAATAGTTTTGAGGATCTGGCCGAAATTAGTTTGGGTATTCTGGTTTCGGAGATTCGGGTCGAACCAGGTATCCTCCAGGGCTCCATGAATGTCTCTGACCTGTTCAAATTTTGTTTAAACATCAAACAATTAATCAGTACATCAGTTTCATCTCTAAATCATCTTAGTTATTCTTCCAGGTGCCATGAATCAATCCGTTGATAATCATAGAGGAGGTCGATGGAATGGAGCTCGTGGTGGTAATCGGGGTCGAGGGTGGAGAGGTCGTGGTGGGTACCATCCATACCAGCGAGGTCAATATGGCGGCAAAAGTAAGATCTATGAAAGTTTCAACCTAACAAATCATGTTTAAGGCGATACTGCATATGGAAGGTGTGATGTCTGTTTGGTTTGTTTGGTTTGCAGTGTGATGAACTGCTAGTTGAGAGGTCACTGGTCCAAGACCCTACTAGAGCAGAAAGGCATTTGATGATTTCTGTTCAACTTGTACCCTAGCAAACTCAACTGTGTAAGGATTTGGTAGCATACTGATTGGACCAAATAGAGGAAGAGAAATCTGGCACCTGCCCTTGTGCGCAAAGAATAAGAAAATTAAGTATATAACATGTCATACCCTTGGCAGTCTCTAGTAATTAGTTGAGAAGAATGTCTTTGTCAATGGTCCACCTCCAATGATGATTACGATTTTTTCACTGATTGCGAAAACGTTGACCTATTAAATAAGCATCAGAATATGAGATCTAGGTTCTAAAATAAAACATGGAGGTGGCACATTGGTCACATGGATTTTCACCTGTGCAGACCAGGTTTGAATTTTCTTTAGCCGGTTATATTTTAATTAATTTTAATTTTCGGGGGGCCCCGGTAGAGTAGTGGTTAACACGCTGGCTTAGAGTGCGAGAGGTAGTGAGTTCGAGCCCCCGTTGGGCGGATTTGCTTTGTAGGCTGCCATTGGCGCCGTGTAATTACAAAGCTGTTAGCAGTTAAGTTTGAGTCTAATACGTTCTGTATTATTAGTATTATACACCGTGTCTCAAAAAAAACTGTGCAGAATTGTTTTTGTCAGAACTTCGTCAAATTTTCACCAATCTTAATAACTTTTGGTAGGTAGACGGCAAAGTGGCTGAAATTTCATGTTATGTATAAATTTTCCACCTCACCCGACTCACTTCACCGCACTACCTTGTTAAACACAGATGTGCCAATTTTTCATATAACGCGTAGATTTTATTACCTGCAACAAATTATCTGACGACTGAATTAGCACGGAGTAAAGTAAAATATGGTTTACTTAGCAGAGTGTTTTAATATCTATGACAGATCTGCTTAAAGTGTTAGAATTGGTGCTCGAAATGTGCCCCGAATATACGGACACAAGATCTTAGACGGCGACGCAACAGGCCGATAGCAGCATCAACGATCGACTGGTCAAAGCTCGCCGACTCGTCAAGCAGGAGCATTTTGAGTTCGTCGACGTTGGCTATAATTCTGAACCGGTAAACTTCCTGCAGCACACTCCATAATTATGCTATAGTCGACTGGGTTAAGATCCAGTGAATTCGGTGGCCACAGTGTTGGAGAGATGAAGTCGGGCGTCTCTCGCTCCAGGAAAAAGACAAGTGTCGCGCGCTTGATGCGCCGGGGCGCCATCCTGTTGAAAGACAATAAACTCGCCCTGGGATATCCGGCGTATGTCTGACGATATCTTCTGGGCAAGAAGGTTGTCGTGATAGTCGGCCTATGCCCCATTCACTTTGACATCCGGCTCGATGCAATGGATTTCAGTGCAGCCAAGCTTCGAGACGCCGTTATATGAAAAATTGGTACATCTGTGTTTAACAAGGTAGTGCGGTGATATGAATCAGGTGAGGTGGAAAATTTATATATAGCATAACATTTCAGCCATTTTGCCATATACCTACCAAAAGTTTTTAAGATTGGTGGAAATTTGACGAAGTTCTGACAAAAACAATTCTGCACAGTTTTTTTTTAGACACGGTGTATATATTATTATATAAGGCATTGGCTAATGTAGGCCAAGTAAAACTAAGTTTAATTTCTAAGTTAAATTTCTAAGTAAAAGTTGATTTATATGACAATTTTTTCCCTGAACCGGAAGCTGGAATAAGAAAGAATGACCGACAACTTGGCTGTCGTATATAGTCTGTGTGTCCTAAGTTAAAGCTCAAAGTAAAAGTTTTAAGTCCAAAGTAAAACTGAATTGTTCGCTAGAGTTTGAAAATTTTGCTGATGTTGTGTAGATTTTTCGCGTGGTGGTAGAGGTGGTGGTAGTGGTGGTGGTAGTGGAAGCCAACCACTAGTTGTTCATGGTCCATTGCCAGCATCTGAAGTCAAGAGGACAACTCAAACTACACTGTACGATGTACCTTCACCATTTCATGGATGGAAAGTCTTCTTTCCAGAGGAGGGTGAGATTTGAACACTCTTGCAACCTACACTGCAAAAATCTGTCAGCTATTACAGTAGTAGCCCTTCAGTTAAGACACTTTCCTGTAAATATTTGATATTTTAAGTTTTACCCACATTTATCATATATGTACCTAGTAATTTTTTCATGCCTAGCAATTTTTCTGCTGCTCTAGTCTTTGGAGTTGCTATATAGTCGATGGTTGCACTTGGACTGTCAATTTAGCAGTCTTGTTATGTTTTTAATTTGAGTCCTGCTTTGTTTGTTTTTGTTCTTCTTCTATCTTATGCCTGTAGATACATTTAAAAAAATGATATATGATATGTAATGATGCATTATTTGAAAAGAATTTGTCTTTATTTATTTTATTTTTTTCTTCAGAAATTTATATAGCGCCTCTTCAAGGTAGGCTACTCAGAAGCGCTCCCGGCCTAACACGGCTTTGACTATCAATCAAGATTCAATCAAGGTTTTAATGACCATTTATATATGCAACAATCATATTTGGGCTTCTGAAATGTGAAGCTAAACAAGAGCTCTAACTTTAGCTGCATTTTGAGACTAGCTTTGGCAGGCTAACACTATTCATTAAATTGATATGGTTGTGGTTATTTCCTAAAAATGTTTTCCATTACAGTCTTTTCTGAGTCGTCTCCTGTTGTTAAGAAGATCCGACTGTTTCAGGATTACATCAGACAAAGCAAAACCTTTCCAAGTTCAGTTAGTTGCATCGAATATGTTTTGCATTTGTCGTACACTTTAGCCATTAATTAATTCCTTGTTGCATACTAATGATGTAACTTCATGATTTTTATGCTATCTATCTTGAAAATATCCAGAAAAACTGCTTATCTTTCAGTCAATATTGTTCAGATTTATTTGCTTTTTACAACTGCAGCTTTTCGATTCTAAATTTTTTGTGTAGCACCTAATAGTAGTCTTTTATAATTTTTAATGATTTAGGCATTTTTTATTGACACACGTGACTGTAATCATCAGTGCCTGTACTTTAATACTGTATTAATTTTCTTAAAGATATTTAATAGTGTGAAACATTTAAAATGCCTAAAAAATATGTAAATTATAATCTCTCAGTTATTCATGATTCACTGAGCGATGAGCACATTTAATATGCATGTATATGTTTTTCGTTTCTTTGAAGGCTTCCATTGAAGAAAAAGGATCTTTCTCCGTAGATTTTAAGGACCTCATTGCAAATCCTGGTAAAATTTAGATTTCTTTTGCCTCTGACTATTTGATGTTGTGTGTTATTTTGACTGTCATGATGTGTATACATATAATAATGCCATTTATTAGGGCTGCTGATTAATCGCAGTTAACGCGCGTGATTAACGCGTTAATTTTTTTAACGTTTAACGCGATTAAAAATTTTAATCGCGATTAAATTTTAATCGCAAAGACCACTCC
Organism: Lumbricus terrestris; assembly: GCA_949752735.1. Taxonomy (NCBI): domain Eukaryota; kingdom Metazoa; phylum Annelida; class Clitellata; order Crassiclitellata; family Lumbricidae; genus Lumbricus; species Lumbricus terrestris. Next base: position 14,997,222 of record OX457043.1, on the reverse strand, counting down.
TAGGTAGAAATTTTCCGAACACTACAACGCGTCGGTTAATGTCAAAGCCTAAAATCTTTGGCCGAGATTGGGCTTAATTCATGGATGTGAGTTGGGCGTATTTGACGGCAACAAGAAGCATTTCCTGTTATCCTAATGGCGGCTAGAAATGGGTTTAAAAAATGTTTAGCCTATCCCTTCTGTGAAAGTTTATCTTCCTGTAGACCTACTTTGATTTCTATTCATATTATGATATTATTTTCTTGCGTGTTATTGCAATCTGAGAATGAAAATATCGGAGATAACAGCCGAGAAGTCAAGCGATATATAGACCTAATAAACTATCAGTTTACGTTTAAAACGGCAGATAGGTCTGCGTTAGCGTGCAAACAATTTCATACATACAATACAATACAATTTATTATTTATAAGGCACTTTAACAAGACACGTCTTGCACAAAAGCGCGAATTTAAGTAGGAATTTAAATAGCACACCTATAGCTCTCTCGTATTATACACGCACGAAGCATGCTTTGCTTTTTTGTCAACCGCGCCCGTTTCTTTGTTGTAAATCGTCACAATCATCTGGGCCTTTGATCTCACATCCATTTGTTTGTGAAAAAAATTCTATGTATAGACCTAAGTCATGGCATGTTAACCGAAACGGGCGGACCTATGACTCAGAGAAGCACAACTCCATTGGTAATGGACCGTAATGCTCTTTCTTTGAGGACAGCAAGGGATAGAAGACCTTTGAATGCGGTAAACGATGAGGATTTGCAAAGTTCAATTGCTATTTTATCAACATGCGATTAATCGCAAGTTTAATCGAGATTAAAATTTTTAATCGCACGATTAATCGGGATTAACAATTTTAATCGTTGAGCAGCCCTACCATTTATTCATATCTGGAAAGAGTGATTGACTTGACAAGATCCATGGCCTTAGAATAGGAAATGCAGTCCACAGCAATAAGGTTAATTAACGACGTGAGTTCTACGAGTGACATAGACCGGATCGATTGACAAATAAAAACCATTCAGGAGAATGTGAAAACATTTCACAGACCACGCAGGGAGAGCTTGAAGACACGAAAATTGACGTTGCTGATCATGTGAAATCGTTGACATTTTAGTGAAGGCATTGAGACTAGATTTGCGATGGTTGAATGCGATGTCCCATGATGACAGCAGGTGGAGAACGACAATGGTTTATTTAATCGACACGAATGGGACATGAACCAAGAAGAGAAGAGGACTATTATGATTGATGATGATATTAATATTGGATGCTGTTTAGTCAATGTTGCTATGTAAAGTTTTGCATCCTCCCAGAGCTAATCAAGGTGTAAAGATATGTTATCTTAATACTGATATTCCTAATGAAGCGTCAAGTTTTGGAACATAGATATCCAGTCTGTAATTGGAAATCAGATATGTGTATTATAAATGTATTGTATATTTATGTTATTTGGTTCATTTCGTTGCATTTAGCATCGTTTATCAGCATTTATTTGCCCAGACTATATTGATAAAAACAACCCTAATGTGTTTTTGATAGAAATCAGTCGCCAGTTGATGGATTTGGCTGATCAGCTGAAGCACAGTCCAGAAATGGTCATCAACTGTCTGAGTCTTGCGGGTCATGAGGTAACTCATGCTTTAATCTTGCATTTAATTGACATTACCTTACAGTGCTCTAGGCTGTTGTTGCCTCGGGATGAGAAGTGAGGTTGGAAAGTCATAAATCAGAGTTTTTCTTTCCTCTTCCCATATGTGAGTTGGACACAGATTTTTATCGTCTGGATGTTTATCTAGCAGCCTAAACTATAACTTGACTCATTTTCACCCAGATTGGCTGCATCATTAGCATATTTCAGATCAGTACCTTGCTCTGACTCGCTACATGTGCTTGGGTGCCATGGGCATTGATGAAGCACAGGAATGTTAGGTTTGGAGCCATATCCACGTAATGTACGTAACATTGTTCTGTACGCCTTGGTATCAGTGTAGAACAGCTATATTTAGGTTTGTGTATATTTATCTTCAGAAAGTTGTTGAGGAGCTACAGAAAGAGAACGGATCGTATAAGTCAGAATACGACTTCTGTCCTTCAAAGATTCATTGTCGCGTCGTCAATTACGAGCCACTTACTCCTCTGAAGCTCCTGAAAGCCAACTACTATGGTTTGCTGACATTCATTATTGAAATGATTAATTGGATCCGGTTATTATACAGTATTTCTTTTGCCGCTGTCACACAAATGATTGCTGCTGCTACACTACATAGCAGAACTGGCAAAGCAGAAACAGAATTATGTCTAGCTGGTATATGAAGCATTAAGTAGTGTTGGATAGAATTTGACTGCAGTTATTCATTTGCAAGGATTGCACCAGGCATTGCTTTCCATTTATTGGACTGTGTTATTTTGAATTGAGGAGAAGGTAAAAGGAAAAATGAAGAGTCTGACTACAGTACAGAGGTTTTTGTAAGGAACTTTTCCATAAAACTGTCAGGAGCACACGAAGTTTAATTGGTTATGGAATTCTATGCACTTTTGAGATTTGTTGTTACTGGAGTTTGTAACTGTAAATGACTCAAAAGTAAGAGGTTGTGAAATGATTTGTTTGTGAAAGTTCAGACTGGAATATCATTAATTATTGAATTGACTGGATTGCTGCAAGATTTTTTCAATTCAATTGGTTTATTGATCCACCAAAAAAACAAAGACAAGCAGACAATTTTGCTTACAGGATAGTACACACAGTGATTGATTGCTAGTTAACATTTGCGATTATATGGACAAGTAAGCAACCAATACTGAGTAATTGTTTATGTCTTAACATAAGGGCCTGTGATCAGATAGTCAATTATTAATAATTAATGTTATGTATTGATAATTTATATTATGTTTTAATAATTAGGATTAATTAATTAATATTATGTATTCATAATTTATATTATGTTTTAATAATTAGGATTAATTATTAATGAATCTTGATATTTGTATTGCATTCACTACGTTGATATTGAAGGTAAATTTGTGTCGGTGAGAGGAACAGTTGTGCGAGTGAGCTGCATTAAACCACTGTGCGTACAGATGGCTTACGAGTGCATGTCCTGCGCTACAATACAGGTATTAAAAAAGGATCATGAATGTGCAGATTCATTATGTAGATGCATGTGTACAATGCTTAGGTACGTATGTTTATATAGGGCTACATAGGAACATAACAATTATAATGGTCTTCATTTAATTGCAAAATTACACAACGTAGTATACGATTGCAATCAGAATGGATGAAGATAAGTTATTTCAGGAGTTGATTTTAACTGTTGGCAGCCATGCAAGGTGTCCATCAACTGCTCAAGTTACCAATACCATCTACCGAATGGAAGGTTGAGTGGACCTTTTATGGGAGGCTAGCGGGACGCGATACCACATCTGTGCGCTCTTCATTGCCCTATAACCCTCCACATGTACATGCAACATTGTACATATGCTATGTTCGATCAATATCTGCTTTGGAACCTCGTGTATCTCTGCCTGTCTTTAAGAATCCATTCTGCATTTTTTATTTTAAAGTGTCTAGTTAACGAAAATTAATGAGAAGTGCCAGGAATCAGGCAATGAGTCTTACAATATAATTGATTGAATAAGAACATTGCTTGACTGCGACGTGAATAAACATAACGTTCTCTCTGGCCAACTCTGCTACTTCAGAATTCATGAACATATAATTATGTTTAGTGTAAGGATTCTCAGTATAATAGAAGGTACCTAATAAAGGTAGAGCGCTGTTCGCTCATTGTATGCATTGCAGTAGGTCTCTATTCTGTAGTTAAGCTTTTGTTTTTTCTTTTTCATAATTGTTTATATCTCAACAGCGTTGAACTTTTCAGTTTACATTTTTGTGTGTGTTTGCTTCTTTCTCCGTCTCTTAGCATAAGTTGCCTGATTCTGTTTTGTCAGTTTGTGTTAATCACAGTGTTGATTTTTTGCACGATTTTGTCATGGCCACCTCACATCGTCAATTCATTATATTAGTTGGTGTCCCTAGACAGCGGGATTATTTTATCCCTTTAGGGCCCCCTTTTTGTAACCAATGTTCAAGTTGTGTAAACCTGTTATACTTCGGTTGCAAATAAAACATTTTATTGATTGAGAAAAAAAAATTGAAATATCAATTGATGCTTCTTGTATTGATGCTCGTTTCCGAATAAACTAAAATCCTATCTCCGTGTTTATATTAGAATTCATGTTAATTTTACTCGCTAAGGCTGTAAAATTGTAAATAGAACCTTTTAAACCTGTGTAGGTGTGCAACTACTGGCCTAGTTAGCTACACCGGTAAGCGCGCGCTGCATTTGTCTGTTGGTTGCAACGGACTGCGGTTCAAGCCCCGGGCTGGGAGTTGACATTCAGAGATTTAGATATCTCGGGCTAGCACGTGTGGGACGCAGGGGCGCAAGCTCCTGCGGAGCGACCTTGGGCAAGTTGCTTACCCATCATTGTCTGTGAGGAAGGCAACGGGAAACCACCTCACTCATCTCATCCCCAGGGGCGTTAAGCCAATGAACCTGCCTTCGGGCAGAGCACCATCATCATCAGGTGTGCAAGATGAAAGAGACAAGAGCACAAGTTTGTTTTATGTAGATTGCACTGTCGGTGGATAAGTGAAATAATTTTTTTTTTAAACTGCTTTCAAATTTGTTTTGTTCATGCAGTTTGTGAGATGGCCAGATGGTAAATGTACAGCTCCAACCAAGGTATATTGAAATAATATTATAGTAAAAATGCGTGTTTTTGCCTTGACCGTTTCTTATTTGCTCATTCTGTATATACTGAACTCCGCCACTGGTCGCACTCTGCCAGTGCCAGTCCCAAGCCTGGATAAAGGAGGAGGGTGTCGCTAATGGTCTTTGTTACCACACAGTGATATTAAAATGCAACTACGACGACGTATATACCGACACTGGTTGAAATGCATTGAATTAAATATCAGTTATTTTGTGATTCCTTTTTTGAAACATTAATTTGCAATAAAATCGGTTTTCAATTTAGCGCTGTTTGTGTGAACTTTCTCTGCTAGATTTTGAAGTAACTAACATAAGGTTGCAAAAAATAACATGAATTTACAGATTGCTGTGTAAAATGTTTCAATGTGAATTGCAGTCTTTAGGAGATCAGATGTAGGTGCTGGTGGTTGTCCTTTCCAAACCGATCTGATGTAACAGAGCCTTCTGCTTAAATGACCTTTACATGCTGAACACAGTTTGACTGATTAATTTGTAGATTACCAAAGTTGGTTTCTGGGCTTCCTTTAATGGAGCATTTATAGCAAAATGGCTGAACTATGATTGAACTATGATTGATTTTTTTATTGTATTTGATTGAAGTGTCCCGGTGATGATTGTCGAAGTCGGACTTTCAATCCAAAACGAAGTCACCCTTCAACTCACACCATTGATTGCCAGACAGTCAGGTTTCCATACCGACTCTTTCTCTTTTCAATGCCTGATGCCACAGTTCATCAGACATTGCTGCACTTTAAAAACTGGGTGGTTGTCAGTGAGATCGTCTAATTGAATATTTATGTACCGGTAATTATTAATTTTGTGAAACAAAGTATTTCACAACTTAAGGTCTATTTGATACACACCTCGACTAACTGAGACTTTGACGCTTTGACAATGAGCGTGTGGTAACATGTGTTGGAACCAATGCAATGTGTGTTAAGGGATTAATTGTGTTCATTTAATTCATTTCAAGAATTCTTATAGCACCTCTTCAAGAAACCTACTCAGAGGCGCTCCCAGCCCAGCCGCACTGGGCAGTGGTCATGGTCTGTTATTCATTTTGAGCGGCATTGTTGTCACCTATGTTGAAATGCTTTTAAGGTGTTCTTATCATCTGTGAACAGTTCACATTCATATATGCATTCATACTTATAAATATGCATTATGAGAGGTGGTTGAAGACAATGCCTTAGACCAGTCTTATCATCTGATGTTAGGGATGTACTTTCATAGAGAAAACAACAGTTAAATTGTTGCTTCCTTGACTTTCTTGAATGTGAGAACAGTATTTACGGAATAAAACACATAATGAGGACCTGCATTGTTTCTTGCATGTTGTGCAATTGATTTTCTGCTTTAACTGAAACTGATATTTTTTGCCAGAGTTCAGGAAATTGTGAACGATGATGAGCAGAGAGAAGCCGGTCGCATTCCACGAACAGTGGACTGTGAGATGACCTATGATTTGGGTTAGTTACTGCATATTGTAACGTATGATTTGGGTTAGTTACTGCATATCGTAACGTATGATTTGGGTTCGTTACTGCATATTGTAACGTATGATTTGGGTTAGTTGCTGCATATTGTAACGTATGATTTGGGTTAGTTACTGCATATCGTAACGTATGATTTGGGTTAGTTACTGCATATTGTAACGTATGATTTGGGTTAGTTACTGCATATCGTAACGTATGATTTGGGTTAGTTACTGCATATTGTAACGTATGATTTGGGTTAGTTACTGCATATTGTAACGTATGATTTGGGTTAGTTACTGCATATCGTAACGTATGATTTGGGTTAGTTACTGCATATTGTAACGTATGATTTGGGTTAGTTACTGCATATTGTAACGTATGATTTGGGTTAGTTACTGCATATTGTAACGTATGATTTGGGTTAGTTACTGCATATCGTAACGTATGATTTGGGTTAGTTACTGCATATCGTAACGTATGATTTGGGTTAGTTACTGCATATTGTAACGTATGATTTGGGTTAGTTACTGCATATTGTAACGTATGATTTGGGTTAGTTACTGCATATCGTAACGCATGCAGGTGATGCGTACTGCGTTTTATTGACCTAATTGTTGGGTTGCAGATGAGGCATAGAACGCTGTAAAGCACTTGGTTATAGACAACACACAGACTGTGTTGCATTTTGTTGTCTTGAGATTGTTTCCATCTTGTAAAGCCTAGTTTGCTCAACTGATTATGTGCTTAACTGTATGACATATTTAATCGTTGTGCTATATGACTTTTATCTAGTGTATCATACTTGTAGCAATGATATTATATTTAATGTTTACTTTGTTTATATAATCTGACTTATAGCATCTGTGTATAGCACCTAATATATTACGGTTAATTAAGTAATATTGCTATTTATTATTAACTTCTTCTGCACTACTGTCTAATGCAAGCAACAAGAAAAGCAAAAAGTAATGTTCATTAGTAGATAGAGACTGGCACATAGACAGACACAGGCAGACAGACAGAGACTGGCAGATAGACAGACACAGACAGACAGAGACTGGCAGATAGACAGACACAGACAGACAGAGACTGGCAGATAGACAGACACAGACAGACAGAGACTGGCAGATAGACAGACACAGGCAGACAGACAGCCTGTATCAAATAAGCCGCTTGAGAAGTAAGTCTTTAAGTTGAGAATGAACTGACTTTTTAAAGTGACTGAGGCGAAGAGACAAATGCAGGGAGAAAAAAGTGTGCTGAATGTTTCCGTAGATCATAATTATTTCTGTCCTGATGCTTAGAGTGCCATTGATTGACTCATGCCTTATAATGATTAATGAAGGGCTATCGAAAAGATTAGATTAGTGTTATTTTCAATGCACTAATATTTGAAGTCAATAGATATGTTAACGATCTCCTTTATTTTTCATAAATGTTTGTGTTTTTGATGTTTGCAGTCGACCGCTGTGTCCCAGGTGACATGGTTACTGTCAGCGGCATCGTTAAAGTCATGAATTCGTCAGATGGTAAGCTGACTACTTTGCAACCAAACAACTCTTCCCTTTGCGAAACCCTAAAACTGTAGAAACCAAAACAGTTTCCAGTGCTAATCAAAAGGGAGGAAGATGATTTATTGATAGTGTTATCATCGTGATTTTTTGATAGTGTTATTATCGTGATTCTGATCTCGTCTCACTTATGCTTCCCTCACCCTGCTCTTCTTGTCGGTTGTACAATTCAATGGTTCTCTTTTTGACTCTCTTCATGTAATATATCTTTGTTTTTAAGCTAATCCTGATTGTGTTGATTTGATTTACAGATGGCCACAGCCGACAGAGAGACCAGTGCGTCTTTCTGCTCTACATCTCGGCCAATTCTCTGACGAACGCAAAGGGTGACAACAAGATGACGTCTGCCAACGCTGCGGAACAGATGAGTGGAGTAGCAATGGAATTCACAATGAAAGAACTCTACGCTATTCAGGAAATTCACAGCCAACCAAACCTCTTTCGGCTCCTTGTGGCGTATGTAAAAGTTATGAAGCAACTCTTGAATATTAACACTTTATTCAATATTCATGGTTTTCTATTTTTCTCGATCGATGTTAGCACATTGGTTACAGCCGAAATTGCAGTTCGCTTCGTCTCACCTCTCTTCATTTTACCACCTTATGAGTGTTTCAGCATCACCAGAATAATTTTGCATTCTTGTTTACATTTTTAGTTTGTATGTTGCAAGTTGTGATGTCAATTTGTTTTGTAGATCCATTTGCCCTGCTATTTACGGTCATGAGGTACGAGATATTTCTTCTGTAGCTTAGTGATTTAGATTGTTCAGCATTTCTTTTCTGGGCTCGTCACCAGTTTGTTGTTGTCAGTGTTGCTGCTTGCTGGTTGCAACTCCTGGTGGACTTGATGTAAAGTCAGTATACTGAAGGACCATGCTCCTGGAAAGAGGTTTTGCCGCATGGTCTTATATGCTAAGATGCCATGTTGTTGTGATGGTAAAGTTTGGAGCTTTACCGTGAGGTGTTTTAGTTTTTCATAAAAATTGATACTGTTTTAAGAAAAGAATGGTAAGTAAGTAGTTTATTTGCCACCCAAAAAATTTGACAAATTAAAAATTATGTTTTAAGAAAAGAATGGTAAGTAAAGTAATTTATTTGCCGCCAAATAAAGGTAAGTAAAGTACCGGGTAGTTTATTTGCCGCCAAATAAAGCAGAAGCACAATATACGCTTATGCTAGCTCAGTGGGAGGCTACCGATGAAATCTCATAGGACTCGTCTTGCCAGCCAGTCACCAAACACTTATAGCTTGTTGCTTATCACTCTTCTGATTATTCTTATTAAGTCAGGAGAGTACCTGATTGGCACTACATACTGGAACATATGAACATGTAATCAGTGGGTAATGTATTAGCTTGTCACCAGGCTTTGAATCCTGGTCCAACTTGTACCGCTGTAAAATTGCTAGTCTACGTTGGCTAAGTTGAGAAGAGGAATTGTTCATTCTTCAAAGCAAATGAACCTTACGAACAGTTCTGGCATTGTTATAAAATATTGTACTATTTTTACTGTTTCTCATTATATGAATCTCATAAGGATATTATTGAACAAATTTCATTTGCAATAAATAAGTGAAAGAAATTTCTCTGTGTTTTCTTGCAGTTGGTAAAGGCTGGTCTGGTTCTGGGTCTTTTTGGTGGATCGCATAAATATGTCAATGACAAAGTAAGTTATGAAGTCTTTAAGATTAAAAGTTGTCCTATTCATGCGACTAATTATGTATGCAGGCAGTTATACGTTTTGCAGTTATACATTTTGTAGTATGGTCCTGGACTTCAAGCAGTGTTAGCTGTGTAAACTGTTTTCTTTCAAAACTGTTTGCTTTTTAAACTGTGATAGGAAAGCTTCACAATTATCACTGTTGAACATTGGGAGCACTCGTTTTCTGCGGGCTTTTTAATCAGTGGATGGTGAATTTTGTTTGCAATTTTTCTACTCTCAACCTTTTTACACAATATGGAATAATTAAGCTTGTTTGCAGATGTGAATGCTTTTTTATTCAAAGAAAATCTGTGAGTGTTTTGTTGGACAATGGAAGCTCACAGGCTGTTTTTCAAGAAAGAGTGTATGAGTGCCATGCTTGGAAGTTTAAAATGTTGAATACCTGGAAGTAGCTTGTTTGTTCACATAATATGCTTAAAAATTTTACAGTTTTTAAGAATAGTTTGATTCGGTTGATTTTATTTTTGTCTTTTCTGGTCTTCAGAATCGTATTCCTGTTCGTGGTGATCCACACGTTCTGATCGTCGGAGATCCAGGTCTGGGAAAAAGCCAGGTAAGTTATGTTCAATCTTATTTGATCCATTGTAATATATTCTTCATCATGACTGTTTACTGCTGGGCATGTGTAATTGTCATGTCATGTAGCCAACCGTCGCGATGCGACGATGGCGACATGACATGACATGTGTAATTGGGGTGAGAGTTTTACCATGTTTTTGAAATTCAGGTATCTTGGTCTCTCAAGAACTTAGCCTGCACTGTTTCACAATTATGCCAACATGCTGTTCTATATATTATATGCAATGCATCAACGCAGTCTTTTGTTTTTGCTTGTGATTGCTTTTTCTTCTAAATCAATGGCAATTTATTAAATTTGTGCAAATGATCGTTTGACTTGGTTGTGTTTTTTTTATTCAGATGCTTCAGTCCATTGCAAATATTGCTCCTCGAAGCGTGTATGTTTGTGCAAACACGACAACAACATCTGGACTGACTGTAAGTTTCCAACCATTGCCTCTTAGGGTAGGTCAACACGAGATTTCCCTAGCCCCCCCCCCCACATTTCTATTTCCTTTTTCTGTCGAAGTGCCATTATCATAATGTTCACTTGTTCAGTGCATCAGATAATGCTAGTTTCAGTCGTAATCAGAAAAAAAGAATCAAGTGAGAGGGTTGGGAACCTGTGGTTCCCAACCCATGGCCCGCGGGCCAAAAGTGACCCGCCAGGCCTGCAGAAATGGCCCTCAGTCTCAAAGAACTAGCAAAAGTATATGCATTAATTGACAATTTGGACAGGAGAGAATACATAATTATTTTCTATTACAAATCATTTTATTGAGACATTTCTACATAACCTCAAACATTCTATATTGATTCAATTTTAAATTTTTTGTATGCTTTTAGTTAATAAAATCTTAACCTGGTGGCCGCTCACGTCCTCCAACTAAGAAAAAGTGGCCCTTATGTCCTCCAACTTAGAAAAAGTGGCCCCAAAGTAAGAAAAGGTTGGGAACTGCTGATCTACACAATGCCCATATGCCTTAATGAATCTTTTCGAAATCTTACAGTTATTTTCAAATGACTCTACACATCCAATGAGTTAATGACTAAATTGTACCTCTACTCGATTCGTAATGCATGATCTGAGATCAAACGAACGTGGAAATCTTAATTATGGGCGAAAATTTTTATCTACTCGCTCTTAAGTTAGCTAATGAAAGCTGTTTTATTAAAGTTGATTGAGTGCTTTAAGTGATGTGCACAGTCATGACAAGATGTGTTTTTTAAGTTACCTATTCTTTGGATTTAATCAAATATTACCTTTGGCTATTCGTTATTTCGTTTTGCTCCTTTTAGGGTTTACTTTATTTTAGCTGTTTCTTTGCACATTTTGTCGTGAAATTTTTTAGTTACTAGTTTGCAATGCTATACTATTGTGCAATGTTGTAAATTTAATGGCATTAATTAGTATCTAGCATGTGGTGATTACATCTTATATTGTTTTACTAAGTTGTGTGATAATGTTGCATTATAGGTAACTCTGTGTAAAGATGGTGGCAGTGGTGGTGATCATGCTTTGGAAGCTGGTGCCCTAGTTCTCGCTGATCAAGGCTGTTGTTGCATCGATGAATTTGACAAAATGGGGAACCAGCATCAAGCCCTTTTGGAGGCAATGGTCAGTTTGCACTGAAATTATACTCTTTGCTCATTTATTATATTTTATGCTATGTTTTGCAAGCATCATGTTAAACCTAATGTTGACTAAATTTTGTTTCTCTTTTTGTCATTAATGCTTATTCTGTGTTTTACTTTTTCAGGAGCAGCAGACTATAAGCATTGCTAAAGCAGGAATTGTCTGCAGGTATTTGTAGCTGGACATGTATGTTTTCATTATCTAAATACATGAATTCCTCAGGTGAATTCACGTATTTAGAATTATATAATTCTAAATACGTGAATTCACTTGAGGAACGACTCTGCTTATAGCAGATAATCAGACAGAATGTTCACTCTTTCTTTATTGTGTATCACCTTTATATATGTTCTGAATTTTTCAAATTTGATAAAAAATATTTCCAATATTAATGATTTAAGACACTCTTGTTATCGTGCTGTCTGAAGTAGTTTGTGCTGACCAAATAATTCTGGCTTTTTCAGCTGAGAAACTCTTTCTTAGGTGGGTATTTTTGAAGATGTGAATAAGCCATTGTAGCCGTTGCCTGTTAAACTGTTTAGATAAAGTTGACAAGTTTTCTTTCAGTGTCAGTTAAATGGGTCTGTTTCGTTTCTACACAATTTGTTTTTTGTGTAGTCTTCCAGCTCGGACATCGATTATTGCAGCTGCGAATCCAGTTGGTGGACATTACAACAAGGCAAAGACTGTCGCTGAAAACCTCAGGTACAACATCGATATGATATAAACATAAATAAAAGTTTAATTAATGATCTTCGTGTAATTTAGGAAATGAGACAAACCGAGATGACACACCGCACCAAATTATATGTCAAAGCACATTAAAAATCAACAACGGCAAAAATATTGTGAGCATAACAATGTCTGTCGTTAATTGGCGGCAAAGAGAACCCTCTTTCGCATGTAGTCATCAGAAATGTGCAAACCAGTTTCAAGATGACATGTTAAAAGAGATCATGTTTGAAACCGTCGGTATTTTGTTCCACAATGTAGTTCTTCTGTGGCATGTTAACCATGTTAATCGTTTTTAACATGGTTAAACATAGCTATACTTTGCATTAAGCAGAATGACATGTGAGTCAGGAGCATGTAAATGAGTCCAGATTGTATATATTTGTTTGTTATGTACTATGCCATGCTACTTGGTGAATGATGCTCACTCAACATTCCATGCTCTTGGTTTTGCTAAATATATAGAAACTCAAGCTTTGTAGATACAACTTTTCTGTTAATTGTATATGTGGCTGTAAGGCCTTTCACCATAGTGGATGGGTATTTTGCCCTCATGACCATTTTTCTGTGCCATGTTATGGCAGTGTAGAGGTCATCATATTCACCATCATCATCATTATCATATCGCATTTCTGTTAACCAGGAAATTTGGTTGACTTATTCTTAGTTTCTTTGGCTGTTTCTATTAGACCAAAAAGCACTTTCTAAACTTCTGGGTTTTTTGTAGAATGGGAAGTGCCCTTCTGTCTCGCTTTGATCTTGTGTTTATACTTCTCGACAAACCAGATGAAGTAAGTTTTTGTTCTTATTATTATGCTTCTAAGACTTATTGATGAATTTGATGATATGAATTTAGATTAATTCATCTTTGTTTGCTTTCTTTGTTTCTATTTCTTTCGTTCATTCATTCATTCTCTCGTTTCTTTTTCCATTGTCTGATTGTTTTCTTTAATGCATGCGTTTTGAGTTTAAGTATTTTCACTGAGAACCGTTATCTGTTTTCATGTCTTTGTTTGTTATTCACTGAACAGGACATGGACAGCATGCTGTCAGAACACGTTATATCACTACATGCTGGAAAGAACAGGTACTTCATCAAATTTTCCAGTTCCAATTCTTAAAACCACTTCCTGTTCCCCAGAATAATCATTATTCAGCAAGGTCATCTGATTAATTATATTATCATGTCATACCTAGAATTGTTCTGGGTAAATAAATTATCATTTTTGGTAGCTGGACCTGCTTTTTGGAACTCTGCGTGTGTGTATCTGCTCTGCTCAGAAAGACTAGTAGAGAAAGTCTACTTGAGATTCATTTGCAATTAATAATATTATTGTGCACATGTATTAAATGTGATGAGACTATATAAATTCAAGTCATCAGCAAAACTTTACCAGCAGCATGCCATTAGCGATTCTTTATTTATACATTCATATTTTTCAAGTAGTATTACACTTCATCAAGACTAACTAAAACCTCTGGGTTGTTCCACCTTGCAGCTTATCTCACACCTTGTTATTATGTTTGAACATGCAAATTAAGACTATAGTTTTATAGTTATCTTGTCGATTTTGCTGTCAGTTTGAGTTTGTTTTCTTTAGATCTGTTGCCAGCACCCCTTCAAGACACTCAATAGTAAGTATATAGTAGAAGAATCTTTGCATAGACATTATCATCTGCATATGCCTATAAATAGTCTGGATGGTCTCTCTGTGAACTTTGTTTGAGCCAAAAGTTCAGTTACATTTATCACATTACTTAGAAACTGTTTATAATTTGTTTGCATTGTAACAAGCACTTTAGGCGATTTCTACTGGGAATCTCTCAAAAGTCTTTTGATTATAGCTCAGAATCTGCATAAGTCTTAAAAAGTATAATTTACATAAAACTACCAGTAACCATTATTGTTTTGTTTCTTTATTGAGCAGCAGTTATGAAAAATGACTTTTAAGAAAAGAATGTATTTGATTCGTAATGTTTGATATTTGCATTGTGGTATGATGCCTCCAATGGAACCTCGAATAAAATCTTGCTGTTTAGAATCTTATATAACTTATACTACAGCTAACTAAAAGATCCATTAATCCCACGGTCATGCACTCTTTTGATTGCTGAAAATAGGTGAGCTACATGATGGAGTCATGTAATACAGGGCTGACAGGGCTGTGTGTAAGTCCTAATAGAAGTGTGATGTGATATGTGATAACAGATAAAGATGTGAAATCTGCTAGAGGCTTGTGCAATGTATGATAGAGGTATACATGTGGTACCTCATGGAAGTGCATCATGCCTAATGGATGTTTCTCAAGTGTTAATACCTGATGTGTAATACCTGATTGATTTCTGTAATTACCTTTCAGTTGATTTCCTTGCTTTCATAGCATTGAAATTTTATGTCATTTAATCGTTTTAATGTGTTTTGTTGACTTTATACGTGTTTAGTTCTCACAGCAGAGTACAGTCCACGAGGATGCCTTGAAGTTGAGTTGGGAGGCAGATAAGCCGCTTTCAGAACGACTGAAGGTCTCCAGGAATGAAGTCTTGGACTTTATACCGGTTCAGCTGCTTAGAAAAGTATGTTGCTTGTGCTGTTGTTATCTTCTAATTGTAATCTGACATTCAGAAAATGCCAAATCATGAAAAAAATTACCAATAACGCTCCCAACTCAAACAAGTTAAATTATTATATCGAATAATTCAGACTCCAGGTGCTGGCGAAACTATGAAAGGGACAAACTGAGCAGAGTATATCATAAAACACACACCAATGACTTGTGCTTGTTCATAGCTGCTTTTTATCCTCTTTTCAATGTTTTGAAAACATTTTAAACTATTGATAGCGCCTTAAACCTGCACTCTCCACATTACAATTATTGATCAAGTGCTGTGATCTTGGTTTACTGTGCCCTAATACTTGTTCTTGTTCAGCTGTTGCTGCAAGTTTTGGTATTTGTATATATATATATATTTTTATTTCTCGCATTTGCTATAGTGCCCCTTCAAGCTCTACCGGGTACTCAGAGGCGCTCCAGACTACAGTGCGAACACTGCATCAGAGTTTCATGCCAAAGCGAGTGAGCAATTGCAAGTGAAGGACTTGTTCATGGTCCTTACACAGCGGCTTGAGGTGGATTTGAACCTGGAACCCTCCGGCTACTAGGCACCAAACCCACCACTAGACCACCACATATATGTTGCTATATCTTTGTTACAGATGAATGATGCCACATTAACATGACTTACATCTGAAAAATGTTTTCAGAGTGCCTCCTATTTAAGCACGTCTTCTTTACTGAGCAGGCATTAATTCACAAATGGTCGTAAATTTTGTTTTCCCGTCAAGTTTCTTGTTTATCTCTGCTGTCAATCTGTTTTTCTGTTGACTTTGCAGTATATCGCTTATGCCAGAAAATACGTCCATCCAAAGATCAGAAAGGAGGCGGCTGATGTGCTTCAGGTTATATTAAATTCATTTAATTATTATGTGCTTTAAATATCAGGACTTGGATTCTGATTTCTTAAAAGACTTTTCTTACTGATTCGTGAATACACACATTGACATGGATTGGGATGCTTCAATGAAGAAACTGATATGGTCGACTCAACCTTCCATTTGGCAGATGGTGTTGGTAAAACGAGTAGTAGGGCCACATATGATGCCGTGAAAGGCTGCCAGACAATTAAATTCAGCTCCTGTAATAGCAGGTTATCCATTCATACTGCAAATTGTAATCATACTGTGGTGTGTCCGTTTGTACTTAAGTGAGGACATTTATTATTATGAATTTACTGATAAATTATTACATGATGTGTCAGTACCATATGTGAAGGAGCTAGATTTTGTGCGGTCTGTAAAATGCCCTGAGTTGTTTAAGAGAATTTTATGGTAATTTAACAGAAGATGTAAGGTGTTGGTTTTTGTATTTTAATATAATGTAATTAAAGCAAAGCCTTTGGGTTCTAAGCAGACGCTCATTAAGCAGTCTCTCCGTTTCTCTATAATTCAATGCAGTAGTCATCAACAGTGTTTGGATTCAACAGTGACATGCTGGCAATTGTTCAAAAGTCTCATATAACCTAAGCAGAAATGATTGAAAGAGAAAATTAATATTTGCAGGCAGTCACAAGCATCTGACAACTAACACCTAATATACATGTAGTCAATTTGGGCAATTACAACTTCTGCACAGTCTCCTTCAACGGCTTCTACATACTTTAACACATTGACCGCCTACACGCCATGTTAAATGACTGGCTGAAGTACGAGTTAACTCGTACTTGGCGGTCAACGTGTTAAAGCATCGTGCATTGCTTCATAACGTTACTTAGGTCGTGTATGTATTTGGTTGTTTTATGCAATATACGTAGAATTTCTATTTGGATCTACGTCGAAAGCATCACACGCAGGACAGCACTCCCATCACAACACGTCAGTTGGAGTCACTCATCCGGTTGACTGAGGTTAGTCATTTGGATCTTATGGTCTCTTGAGCTTGCATGACAGGCAGACATTGTTTTGTGTGGCTTCATTTGCTTAGTCTTGTTGTATGAGGGTGAGTGGAAGGACGTTAAGGGACGTGTGATGTTTGTGTGGTTTTCAGATGAGTTCGTTCTTTATTGTTTCGGTTTTGATGTGTTGGTTTGCTTACATGGTCTGCAAATTTATGCTGGCTGGTTATATCTCTAATGGACATATGATGCACGTTGCAGATTTTTAACCATCTACCAACCGAGGGTATAGGATTTCCTGTAGTGTTATCATGAATTTGTGTTATAATTATTTTCTCTTTTTTTAGTCACCTTGTCTGGTGAAGTTAAGAAAGACTGACTTAAACTTGTAATATGTGCACATGAAGTTGGTTTGATGCCAGGAAGTGCCTTGATATTTACAGAAGTTATGGTTATTATTATATTTACTGACAGTCAGTTTATATTTATGCCTGCAAATGCTAGTTTTCACAATGAGTGTTTTCCAATTTAGGCAAGAACTCGATTGGAGTTGAGAGAAGAGTCGACTGAGGACGATGCCAAACAGGTCGTTGAAATCATGAAATACAGGTGGGCAGATAATTAATTGAGGAAATTGCGATTGTCTGTTTTACTTAGGATGTCGCATTACAGATACATAGACTGTCCAGCATTATGTCAAGGTACCCCTTTATGTGCTGTTGCTTGGTGACATAAAAATTGTAGCTTATTTAACGGACTTGAATCTTTGGGCTAGCTTGGTGGATGGATCCAGATTTGACGAGGGCCTATGACAGCAGAGGCCATTGCCATCGACAGAAATTTGTTTGGCAGGGACCTTAAATAGCATGACACCCATTAAAACAAGCAATGTTGGTGAAAAATCCCACCTGATAAATGATCATTTATGTACAGAACTGGAAACTTCTTATTTTACATCATTGTACATGTTTTTGGATGATAATCGGAATTCCAGAAAGTTTCACATCTTTTTTAGAAAGTAAAAGCATTCAATTGGTTACATTTATGAAGGCAAATTGACAAGTAATTATGTTTGCAGAGTAAAAAATTGCAATTGTAAATTCAAAGCAGGATCTTTAGCATTAGAAACGGAATTTTAAGTTTGTTTGTTTCTTTGTATGTGCACTTGTTATAGCACCCCTTCAAACTCCCTACTCAGAGACACTCCCGACTACAGAGCGGACACTGCATCAGAGTTTCACGCCGAAGTGCTGAGCAATTGCAAGTGAAGGACTTGCCCATGGTCCCTACGCGATGACTTGAGGTGGATTCGAACCTGCAGCCCTTCGGCTGCAAGGCGACAAACATACCCACTACACCTTTGTAGGGTGGCATCTATCATTGAGAGTGAAATGGACATCCACAAAGTGTTCACGAGAGTCCAAACCTGCAACAGAGAGGCCTTGGATTACATCTATACGGTCGCTATGAAAAATGTTTAGACTGGCATTTTCTTTACTTTGATGAATCTGTAGTATTCAGGTCATCATCAAAGATGATTCTGCAGAGTAAATATTCTTGTGTTTGTTTAAAGAGCAATTGTTTACAGCTTTTGACAGGAATGCTGTTTTTTATTAATATAATCGTCTATATGGCTAAATTTACAACACTTTTGTTATAAAACATCATTGTAGCAGAATCTAACATAAAGCCCTCAGGTGTGGAGTTTGTGCATTTGTCTCACTGACTCAGTGTTAAAAACAACCTTGGCCTAATTATATGGTAGCTGGTACCAGTGGCGTAGCCAGGAATTTATTATGGAGGGGGTTTTGGTGGTTTTATGGCCTGGCCGGATGCCCTTTCTGACACCAACCAAATAGTATTACAGTAAATAGAAATGGAATAAAGTAACAAAGGGAATAAAGTAAGAAAAACAATTGTCACTGCAAGCAATTGTTTTGTTTTTTCTTATTTAATTGGATAAATAACCTTTAAACAACTTTTTTCTAGGCCAATGGGGGGTTTTAACCCCCGAAATCCCCCTCTTGTGTACGTCACTGGCTGATACTACTACTGACTAGTGACTATGTGACACTGTGTTTTCATTTATCTTTTTCTACAGTCCTTTTAAAAAAAATCTTGGTGTCTTTCCAGTAGGAGCCACTGCCATGGAATTTCAGTTATGGATTATATATGTCCTGGCTATTCAGTTGCCAGTAGATGGTGTTCTGTCAATGTGTTTCAGTATGATCGACACATATTCCGATGACTTCGGTCGACTGGACTTCAAGCGATCGCAACATGGATCTGGATCGAGCACAAGATCTCAGGTGATGACCCATTCCAGAAAAAGTCTCCTTGAGAAATATACTGAGAAGTGCCTACTGTACTTTCTTTGTACATGAAGCAATGAAAAAGAACTGCTTTCTGAGCAGTGTCCACCGTGTTTTCTAAGTGCTAATTAAATGCATGAATTTATAAATATTACTGGGTCGTGCTTTCTTGTATCTAAAAATTTTTAAAGCGCCTTTTTACAGCATATTGGTGCTGTCAGCACAGAAACCATGGGGGAAAAGAAACATCTGGATCTGCTGAAAAGTGGAATTCTCCTTGATGGACAAACTTTTTCAGTTTCTAGACGTACATTTCGGAGCTTTCTTCATGCAGCTGTTCGACTTGATCAGTCTCTTATGGCATTTTGTCTCATCTTTAGATTTACTTTCTCTGCTGACTTATCGACCAGTGGACTGACTTTCTCTGTATTAACCTGGATATGGCTCGATTATAATTATCAGTTAACCTTTGTCTGATGTTTCTTTCATTAGATAATGGCATTGTAAATGTTTAAACACTCGCTGATTGCTGTTGCTGAGTAGGAAGTTATTAATGCACAATAGATTGGATCATTATGTTAAACTATGCTATATCGATGTATATCATGCTAACTCCGCCTTAGCCGGTCCCAAGCCCGCTTGAGAAAAGAGGTGGGTTGGGGCGTGGGGCTAGCAACCCATCCCTGTAAAAAGAAACTACCGCTACAGAAACGACAAGAGGATATCATGCAGACCACACAGATAGATGTCTGTTCATGTGTTCAATAGCTCTCCTCCGTCATCTTCTTTCTCTTCCTGACCAAGTGCAAAGAAATTAATATGTTCTTGTGCTCTTTGCAAGAGATCAGCAATAATTCTAAATAGATCACAGACAACAAAATGTTCACGTTTGAATATATCACTCTATGGATTTGGAATTCAAACAGCGCCTAAATTATTGTAGTGGGATTCTGAAGGATTATGTACGATTACATCTCTGTGACTGTCTAAACATTTCAGAGTATTTTTGTGATTTGTAGGCAAGACGATTCATTGCTGTTCTGCAAAGACTCGCAGAAACAACAGGAAATTCGATCTTCAACTGGCAAGAACTGAAACAAGTTGTCAAGGTATTTTTCTTAAGATAACTGTTTTTTGCAGCCCTGAATTATGAAAGAGCTTGTGTTCTAAACCGGGTATTGCTTTTGTGTTGATTTTTATCTATTTATCATGGATGCTCACATGATATAACAGGGGCAAGAGGGACACTTCCCTCCTGGAAAAATTGGCATTTTTAACCACTCCTTTTTTAAACAAATTTCTTCTCACTAAAGCACTGCTAATACTCAAAGTGAAACTGAGAAATTTACATTTAGAAAGCTTCATGACAAATATCCATGTTCTTCGTTTTCTGCTTTACATTTTTCAAGCTCTTACAAATTTTACCCTGATGATCGTGTTTTGTCCCCTCTGTGAAAATATATGTCGGCACCCATGCCATCTATCTGTGAAATTTATATGGCACCCCTTCAAGGTAACTACTTCGAAGTGCTCCCAACCCTGGCCTGGTCAGAGGTAAATGTGTTGAGAAAGAACGAAGACTAAGCCTAACCACTGTAACCGGTGTTTTAATGCTAAAGCGCCACCTTGCAACAGTGTATGAAAGTGTGTATGCCTGTATGGGTTTTAAACTGTTTGACTCCTTCCCGTAGATTGAATTTACCCAATTAGCAAGAACCATTACCACTTTAGCAACAAGAGTGTATTAAAAATGGTATTCTAATTGTCCTATTTAATGAAATGGAAAATTTATTTCTCTCACGAATGTAGTTGATTTGGTTCCTTTTTCATTTAGGATGCGAACATTCAAGTACGAGATTTTGAGACATTTATAGCGTCACTGAATGACCAAGGCTTCCTGCTGAAGAAGGGGCCGAAGATATATCAACTGCTGACGATGGCGTAACAACTGCATGTATTTGTTAAGCAAGGAGACCCCAAGGAGATCAATGTCTGCACTGTCTTGCTGTTTAGATGTAATTTCTCAAGATGTACGTTTTACAAACAAACTTAGGAGCTTCTTTGCACGACCCAAGGGAGTTAGAAATGTTTGAGTTCTTTTTGTACACTGAACATTCCAAAACCAGTCGTTTATGTTGATGCACATTGTTTTATTGTGTGCTAAATTTGTGTGGTGTTTGTTCATTTCTCTAGATTGTCCTAACTTTGCATAATCAAACTGTACATGCATGTATGCATTATGTAACCTCAACCAAGAAAGGACCTACTTAGCCTTGTAGGCTCATACAAAATCAGGCAGAAAGTGACCTTTCCGTGAGACCATGAGTTGTGATCTTACATCTAATAAATGCTTCTCAAGCTCTGGCTCACTGCGCTACAAACCAAATTATTTACCGTTTCATAAATTAAGGTTAATTGATATCATACAACAACCTACCATGCTGTTACTTGTATGTGAGGTGCCCTTGTGTTACAGCACCATGCAAATACAAATATATTTATTATTATAAAAGATCAAATACAGCTAGGTTGGTTTTTTATTCATGATTTCCTGCCACACGATATTCTGTAACTTCATGTAGCCTATAAATTACTACAATGTTGGGACATTTGATCCAAAGTATATGGACTTTGGACCAAATGTCCCGAAATTTTAGCCTGATTTCTGGAAGATTTTTTTGTGGTGGCGCCAGGATTTCAGTTTTGGGGGGCTGAATTTGCGGGAGAAAATTTTCCATTTTGAGTCATAAAAATTTCTTTTTTTTGGATCATCGGCCAAAATCTGAATTTCCATTTCCGACGACCTTTTTTATAGTCATTTGGTCGAAATTTTGGGGAAAACTGTCTGACAAACCTCGTGAGTACCTTTAGGGTTATTGGGGGGGGCTAAAAGGGTTAATCGTTCAAATATTTTATTTTTACATGGGGGAAAATGGATGACCTTTTGGGGGGCTTAGCCCCCCTAGCGCCGCTACTGGAAGATTTACCGCTTAATCGAAGTATTAATAGGTCGAGTCCTCATAGTCATAATTAGTGATCTTTCTTCGTCTTCCAAGGTAACTTTGGCTTAGCCTATAGAGAGTGGGTCGATAGATACGGTAGCAAACATATACATTTATACATACATTTACAAGCATTTATAAGTAATTTCTCGAGGGGTGCAGTTTTACGAGCGAACGTAAGAGCTCTTTGCGGCGTTTGCGCGACCTAATTAAGGGAGTTCAAAATGCTTGAGTTTTTGTGTTGTATTTGTACCTGATCATTTATAAAGTGCTTCTAGCAGCAAGAGACTTTCAGAAGCACTCAACTGTTACACTGCACATTCCAAAACTGTAGGCGTAGTCAGCTCTAGAACAGCTGCCTAACCAGTTTCAGGTATTTGGTTGGAAAACCATCTGAGTAGCCTGTAGGTTTCGGTTTAGATATTGCAGAAATCGGTCAATCGTCAGTCAGCGCCCTTGGCCGTAGAGCACTTCAACCGATTGCCTGTTGAGTGTGTTCACAATGCACATGTATTATAAATAAGTCTCGACGTTTTTTCAAACTAAACTTTTATCCAGACTTGTATATAATTATTGTGTAGGCCTATATGTTACGCATGTCCCTCACAAAAGCGCTGAATGCATGATTATAAGCCTATAAATCTAGCTGACAAGTGCATTTTAAGAGGGTTTGAAAATGTGTCCTGGGCAGATCTGAATAGGCCTAAGTAACAGCTGCGTAGTGCTTACGCAGCTAGCGTATACTACTTCAAATAAAAGTTTTATGCAGCATCGGAAAAGGCGCTTAATTTGGGTTGCTGCATTAAACTTGAAGCTTGGTCTCTGACTCCCTGCATGCATAAAATTATCTCCAAACTTGTGGAGCACGCCATTAATTTTACTGACTCGGTTGAATCAAGATTGGAAAGTGTGCCGTGAATAATTAAGAACGCAGTTGATATTTTTAAACCACTTAATTGTTGTTTAGTACCACTATAGTCTGCCTATAGATAGGCCCAGAGCCGTATATTTCCAAGAGTCTGGCCATCTGCAGCTAACGAGCGGTTCCGGTCACTCCCGGGTCTTAGTTGTGGATCACGTGGTTACTGGCCTCCATTTTGTCTCCTTGCAACTGGATGAGTTGTGTTTAGTGTTTACGCTAAATTTTGTGTGAAATATTTGAAATAATGCCTTGTTGCGCTGCCGTTAACTGTTCGAATCGACACGAAAGGGGTTTCGGTTGTTTCGTTTTCCGAACAACAAGACGCGTCGTGATTTGTGGATCGCGAAATTGAAGAGAGACAACTGGAAGCCGACATCGTGTTCAGCTCTATGCGAGGTAAACAGCATAAATTACTCTTGGCCTTCCCAGTTAACTTCATAATTGTATAATAGTCAACTCGTAAACAATCGGAATATCTACAGCGTCCACAAAAGCCAAGTCGCGGGAACCATGGCGATCATGAGGCGTACCCTTGACCCGGCCTGATACTGGCGGGATTTGCCTTAAGTACCTACCGCCAAGGCCGTCTTAAGGTCTTGGTTATTCCTAGGCACTCTTGCAATCTTGAAAACGAAATTACTATGGGAAACGACATTTGAAGACGTTATGTGATTCTGCTATTGCAAATAGCCACAACGTTCAGATAATGTTTACTAGCACATGTGCAGTAGCACCAAAGACCTTGGTAGCACTGCTTAACTTAAACTGATACAGTACAAAATATATGAAATATTTTGCTTTTTCCATTTTCCCGGCCAGTGTTTCAATGCATATCTGATTTTCAGATTACAGACTTGGTGGGCCCTAGACACAGTGCACAATATGCCTAATGAATAGCACTGCCTTGCATACAGCAAACCTTTAATAGATGTTCATATCGATATGTACTCTATGATGTTAACGCAGATACATAAATAAGCATTATCAGTTAAGGAGGTTTAACACATGATATCTCTTTCCTTCCTAGTCTTCCTTATTACTTAATTCCTTAATATTATTATTATTCCTTAATATTACTTCAAAGTCATTGCAATCCGATTGAATGGCGCCTGTTACGAAGGATTGGGTTAACTGTTTTTGGCGTTGGATTGGAAGTGGATAAGCCCATGCCTGGTTGTTTCCTGGATGGATGGATCCAGATTTGATGAGGGCTTATGACAACAGAGGCTGTACACTCTATATTTTTGTGGCCACCTTAATTAAATTTTTGTGAGATATATAAAGATGGTGATTATTTTGTAGGCACATTTCGATGAAAGTCAGTTCGAAAGAAATCGTAAGGACGGATGGAGAAAGTTACGACCCGATGCTGTTCCAACACTCTTCACACACAGTGCTGTGGTGCATGTCAGAAAGCCGCCACTGAAACGCAGCCCATGGCAGAAGATAGCCCGACGAAGGCTATTGCAAAGAAGCGATTGCGTGTCGAACACAGCTACAGCAGGAAATCCTCGACAGACTTCTCTACCGCTACCACTACTGTCACGGCAAGCTCTGGGTCGTCCACAGCATGTCAGCTTCACGATGGTAATTCATTGTCACTAAATTATTGCATTAAAATGTTGTTACTGAGCATACAGGGGCAGAGTCTGGATTTTTGAAAGGGTGCTGGAGGCAGAGGTATGCAGCACCTACATGAATTCATTCACAAATTTGTGCCCTCAACCCATCTAGAAAATGCAGCACGTTACAGAGTGCTGTAAGCTTGTGCAGTGGCTAACAAAGTTTATGGCCATATCATACTTAAAAGAGAACTTAGATCAATGCTGGTCTGCTGAAAATCTAAGATTCAAGGGGGTAATCAGGTGGTGTCTGGAACAGGGTGAAGACCTCTGAAGTTGAAAACATTACGTTAAATGACGACATGTTTCATGCTTGTAGGTTTCTAAGTGTTTAATGTTAGTAATCTATCCACACCTCAGATTCACATGTTCTGTGTGACCTTGCATGCGTGACAAATTTGTATAATGACAATAGAAATATTTAAAAGTAATAAATAATTATTGGTGACTGTAAGGACTTTATGTCTGTCTGTCTGTACCAACTTTTTAAGAAAGTTTAGCATCATGTTTTGTTGGTGTCATGTAGTGAGATGTAGAACAAATGGAGCCTTGCGTGGCTGCCATATAGCTAAATTCGACTCCTGTATTAACTTGTGATCAATCATTCATACTGTATCTGTAATCACAATGCGCTGTGTCAGTTTGAATATTAATAAACGAAGATTATTATCATAATTATTTGCTATCATTATGTTAATTCCATGCAATCATTGTTGTCTCCATGAAAGCCTGAGTTATTTACTTAGATCAAAAAAGGCACTAATTGGACTTGATTATTGTCGTTTCAGTTTCTAACAAGAACGCCACTGCTTTCTCAGACGAGTACCTGACTACATCTGGAAACTTAGCAAAAAGCAACGCAGACTCTACAGGGTGCGCCAAAAAAAAGTAATCCCCTACGGTTTTTTGCCCATATCTTGGCCAAACATACGAATTTTTAAATGAAACTTAACAGACTTATAGGCAATTCATATTTACGTAAAGTGGTCAAATTAGACAAAAAAATATTTCAAGCAGAACAAAAGTTATATCACTTTTAGTGAGGCCACCCTCCGTTGTTTGACGATTCAAAAACGAACCGCAATTTTTTTGATGTTTTTTGCTAATATCATGGCCAGAAGTAAGTATTTCGATATGAAATTTTACAGGTTTAAAGACAATTCATATTTACACATGATGGTCAGATTTCAGCAAAATATTTCAAACACAGCAAAAGTTATATCACTTTTAGTGAGGCCACCCACCGTTTTTGACGATTAAAAAACGTAACGCAGCAAAAAGTAGCAAAAACGTGCTTTTATCAAGTCATATCTCAAATAACTGTTTGGAACTGAACTTTATAGTGATTCACAACTTGTGTTCAATGTGCCCACCACCAGTGTCAAAACTTCTTTTGAGTCTCTTTGCAAAGTTCTTGATGGACCTGTTGATTAATCTGACAGATTTCTTATTTACCAATTTATTGTCATCTTGCTACGTGACTTCTCAGTGACGTGCAGCTACGCTGGCACTCTGTTCCTTTTTTAAATAGTGATAATAATGATCATCTGGCATTATCAAAGCCTATTTGATAACAATTATTTGAGATGAGACTTAATAAAATCGTGTTTTTGCTACTTTTTGCTGCGGTACGTCTTTGAATCGTCAAAAAACGGTGGATGGCCTCCTTAAAAGTGCCATAACTTTTATTCTATTTGAAATATTTTGCTGAAATCTGGCCATTATGTGTGGATATGAATTGTCTTTAAGCCTGTAAAATTTCATTTCGAAATTCTTACTTCCGGCCAAGATATTGGCCAGAATAATTAAATTGGTTTTTGTTACTTTTTTTGCGTCGCGTTTTTGAATCGTCAAAAAACGGTGGTTAGCCTCACTAAAAGTGATATAACTTTTGTTCTGTATGGAATATGTTTTTGAAATTTTGCCATTGTACGTAAATATGAATTGCCTTTAAGACTGTAAAGTTTCATTTAAAAATTCGTATGTTTGGCCAAGATATGGGCTGAAAACCGTAGGGGATTACTTTTTTTTGGCGCACCCTGTACATCCCACTCCGTTACGGCTTCAACATTGTCAGCAGCTGTCACTGCTTCTGATTGTTTAGGTTGTCGCACTTTCAGTCATTCTGTTTCAGCAGCACTAAGGTTGATGGTTAAAACAAACAACTGGGACCGTAACATATTGACTACGTGCTGGTTTCTTGACATGATGAACAAATGGTTTGATTTGATGTCATCGCGTCATCCCATCATTGCAATTAGCAAATTTGATGTTAATCAGTACAAATCCACTTTATCTTTTCTGCATTCGGTTGTTGATGTATTTGAAAGTATAGCTATTGCCAAGCCAGGCATGACGGCTTCTTGGAAGCCAGTTCAGAGTGGTGTTATACTGTCTACGCTGTCGGTTTTGCAGTTACAGACACATTAATACATTGTTTCAAGGATCTTTCCTTCAATATGAATAATTAAACTTTTCTAGGACAAGCTATGTTTATGTTTCCCTTAATTTCTTCTTTGGTGTTTGTCAATACTTGCATATAGGTCTACATTAGGCCCTACGTAATAACATTTAGAGTGTAATATGATACGTTACATAGCCTTATATTTGCTATGTTCATGCAATTTATTCCGTTTGTATTTCATCAGCGCTCATGAATAAGCTCAGCGCTCATGAATAAGCTTGTGCCCTGCACTTGGCTTTCGAGTGGCACTCAATAAATTTGGAGATTACCATTGTAATTTTGCTGTGCATAGTTCTTGCATAGATTATGAAATAAACTTGTCAATATTACTGGCCCACCATGATGCCAATATGCAGATATAAGCTTAGGTCTCTTTCGGGTTTTTCCTTTTTTCTATTATGTAAACGTTTTAATATCCTGTTACTATCCTGTTACTATCAAACTTGCAATATCGACTTTAATCACATGTCATTCCACTATTTGAAGTTGATACTGCTAATATTCAACATGATTGGACTGAATACTGATTTCTTATATATTAGACTTACTGCTATGATCCTGTTTGTCGTGTTTGATTGCATTGCTTGTCACGATTGAATAAAATTTAAGATTTCGTTCCATTTGATAGTGTTGTGTAAAAAGGAGTAGAAGCCTAAGATATAATATAGTCTTCCCAGTCGGTCTGTTGGATTCCTTGCACCAATGACAGTATTATTTATTTATTTAAATTACAAGCGGTTTTAACGTGCACACTGCACAGTCGCACAGAAATGGAGTCTAGCAACACTATATTAGCAGGGTCGGTGGGCACTAGGGTGTCCCACGATTGCACAGAAAAAATATTTTTCTTGAAACTTGAAATGCAGTCCCTCCAAAAAGTTTCATTATGGTCCTATGATAATACCTGCCAAATTTCATGACATTTGAAAAATATTTAGAGGTCCCCCAAAGCTCATACAATTTGTGTAAGTTGTCACAAATTATACATGTACGTACGACGTCTCTTAGTTTGAAAATTTCGGAGGTCCACACTTTGATCCCACTAGCGTGCTTATGTATTACTTAATACCATTATATTGCTCTGAAATACTAAAATCTACAAACATACAACCTTATTGTGTTTGTGAATGAGATTTTTCAAACATAAGGACGACAGTTAAGCTCTCGAACAAACCAAGGATGTAAATCTGTCGTGCGCTGTGATTGCAGGCTGCTACTTCTACCTACGTGACAGTCATCGTTGGAGTGGCTATGCATAAAGTTAACAGATTGCCAGTTCTGATTTCTTCTCTAGTTGGCGGAAGTAATAACATTTTGGTGTGCCAAAGTTGACCTCTGGACCAGGACTGCAGGAATCACCGGTTGCAGTTTGGACCTTTTGGAATCATGGCAGTGTGATACATTAATTATTGGCAAATGCTTTGAGACAACGGCCTTCAATAACTGCATATTAAATAGAGCTTGCACCCTTCTACATCAGCCATCAGTCGTAACATCTTGTTGACATCACAGAAATCTTTTAAGTCCTGTAGCCTGCATGGTGCATTCTTTGCGTCCTTGGTAAAGTTTGTCCATCAATGGTCTGTAATTAAGCTCTGCAAGACATTTAAAGATGAATGTTCCAATCTTGTTCACCGTCAACCAAACCCTGAACAAAATTTAATGCTACTGCAGTCTGCATCCACTAAATCATGGGAATTCATTACTGAACAGCTTCAGCGTGGCCATCCTCTAATTGTGACATCAAGAAATTCCTCAGCTCTTGGTATCCATAGATGGCAATTCGCTAGCAGTTCGCAAGCCTGGTTCACATCACAGAGCGAGTTGGATGGGTGAGACAATATAGATCAAATTGCTCTTTATTTTTTCTTTATGATGGAAACGAGTCACATAATTATACAGTTGACGATCGTAAATTACAGGGCATCAAACTCCAACAATTCTCAGATTTGTGGTTGACATCTACAGTCATGCAGTGTTCTCATGTAGAGTCACTGCTCTTATTGAATTTATCCAAACTTTAGGCTATTATAATTCTGACGATACTGCTCTAGACGACAAGTCTGTAAATGTTGCAACATCATTCTGGTACCTAAGATATAAGAGATAGCAATTCTCTCTGTTCTTTCAGTTATTGTCTCGTCCATGTGGAATAACGGGGGTTGTATCTTCCTAAAAGTTTTCCCGAACTATACTTCGTTCAATGATAGTTTTCTTGATCTTTCAGTGAAAGAGTGGCAAGATAAGCCAATCGTATAAGACCACGGGTGATTTTTCATAGCTTTGTCTGCTTAAATGACCGTGTGAACGAACATGACGCAGCTCTGATACAAAATTTCAGTTCAACAATAACGAAGAGCGGAGACA
This sequence comes from Lumbricus terrestris, assembly GCA_949752735.1. Lineage (NCBI taxonomy): Eukaryota > Metazoa > Annelida > Clitellata > Crassiclitellata > Lumbricidae > Lumbricus > Lumbricus terrestris. The sequence continues at coordinate 14,967,611 of OX457043.1, read as the reverse complement.
ATTTCTCGTAGCCTACAAGTTGTCGAAAAAATATAGGCAAATGTTTTCTAACCGCAATCGTGACAATCTTGCTGACATGTAGCCTATAAATGTAGAACGTAGAACTGAAGAACAATTTGAGGTGTGTGCAGTGATGTAGAATAAGCAGATCAATACGAGAATAGTGAAAAATAGCAGGCCAGACGTTGATTTGTGTGTAGCTGCATTGGGTGTGCAATTAAGACTTCACTGTGTGGTCCTAGGAAAAAATAGGGGGTTGAACCCTTAGCCTCCCAAAATTTTCTAACTATGAAGCAGAGGAAGGTATGGAGGAGCTAAAACCATGATTTGTTACATTATCAAGAGTTTGTAATGACTGCTTCCAATGATTAGTTGTGAGTACACTGATACTGTGAAAGTCCAAAAATCTCGAATTTTTTCGATTTGTGCATTTTTTGAGCCTAGAACTATGCCCAAAATATCCATTGTATCCAATAAAGTTAGATACCTGTAAATTCTACCATTTAAGATCTTTCGAATGGTATTAAATTTGATATAATAGGATGAAGGGTTGAGATCTAAAGGCATTTAGAGGTTGGACACATCAGGCGCAAACTATGTCAATATGGGCAAAATTTGGGTGGCTTGGGGGACCCCTAAATATTTGTGCAGGGTCATAAAATTTTACAGGTGTTATTATGGGACCATATGGAAACTTTTTAGGGGGACTGCATAGAACATTTCGGAAAAAATATTTTTTGGGACACCCTAGTGGGCACATTAAACCGTTAGTTTACGTTGCTAAGTTATTTATAAAACAGGAACAGGAAACATCATTGGGAATAACATGGAACACAATATTTTTTTTATTGTACACAGAACAGAGCACATGGAACATACAAAAACAGGAACACGGAGCATAATTGGAAATATTATAGAACATAATTTTTTATTGAACACAGGACAGAGAACATGGGAACAAGGAACACGGAGCATCATTGAGCATCATAGGGAACATAATGGAACAGAGACTTAGGGAGCTGAGAAGAAGGAACATCACAGAGAGCAGAGGTTAGGAGATGTGCTATTGAGTGCACGGTGGGCACAGACACAGGGAGACGCACAGACACATGGAGACGCACAGACACAGGGAGACGCACATACACATGGAGACGCACAGACACAGGGAGACGCACAGACACAGGGAGACGCACATACACAGGGAGACGCACATACACATGGAGACGCACAGACACAGGGAGACGCACAGACACAGGGAGACGCACATACACAGGGAGACGCACAGACACAGGGAGACGCACATACACAGGGAGACGCACATACACAGGGAAACACACAGACACAGGGAGACGCACATACACAGGGAAACACACAGACACAGGGAGACGCATAGACACAGGGAGACGCACAGACACAGGGAGACGCACAGACACAGGGAGACGCACATACACAGGGAGACGCACAGACACAGGGAGACGCACATACACAGGGAGACGCACAGACACAGGGAGACGCACATACACAGGGAGACGCACATACACAGGGAAACACACAGACACAGGGAGACGCACATACACAGGGAAACACACAGACACAGGGAGACGCATAGACACAGGGAGACGCACAGACACAGGGAGATGCACAGACACAGGGAGACGCACATACACAGGGAAACACACAGACACAGGGAGACGCACAGACACAGGGAGACGCGTCTCCCTGTGTTTGTGCGTCTCCTTGTCAACGTATTTGCAGATCGCCGCCTGGACTAAAAATGGCGTCCAGCAACCACGTGACTTGGCCAACTTCCGGGACACTAGTTGGCCAGACTCTTGGAAATATACGGCTCTGGATAGGCCTAATGATTTTTTCTACTAAGCCTTGCTTAATAATTATTATTAGATATATTATTGTCTCGATCGTTATCGCTATACTACCTAACACTTGGTACCACTTGTTGTGGGTATTGTCTGTAATCTTCATAACTCTTTGTCTGTGTTAATTTATAATTCGAATTAGCTTTGCTTAGTCATTCGTTATTAACGATATCTTTGTTTTCACTCTGCTTATGATCTGTATTTACCTCTCATTCTCTCTCTCTTATAACTCATTTACTGTTTTCGTCTCGCCTATATTGTATAGATATTTACCCCACTCTTCTGTCACCTCCATCTTAATATAACTCCGGTTGTGGTTGCCCAGGTTTAGCGGGATCACTCCCTTTCTGGGCTACGGTACCCTTTCTTAGGAATGTTAATATGAGTGAGCTCGGCGATTGCAGTGGCGCAGACAAGGGGTTTAGGGGTTGATCCCCCATTGGCTTAGGAAAAGTTTTAAAAAAAGATTATTTATCCACTTAAATAAGAAAAAAACAATTGTTCAATTGTAGTAACAATTGTTTCTCTTACTTTATTACATTGTTACTTTATTCCCTTTTTATTTACTATAATACTGTTGGGTTGGTGTCAGGAAGGGTAGGCCTATCCCGCCAGGCCATAACCCCACCCCCCTATCATAAATTCCTGGCTACGCCACTGGGTCATTGCAATAGGCCTGGGCCTAACCGATCTGGTCAGAGTAAGCTACTTACAGACTTATACTGATTTACTATTATAGGCCCAGTGACCGGTAGGACCATATATACTCTTAATTACCAGGTATACATAGGACTATAATCAGCGCTAAGCTCCGATTAGGCCTATATGTTCATCATCAGTAGCAAGAGCAACTTGACACAGAGGGCCACATCGGACACACACCTAGGCTCTATAGGTCTATAGTTTTCATCAGTTTGTTCGTGTGTGAATATTTAGCCTACATTACATTTATAACTGTGAAATTGGGCGCTGTTAGACATAGGCCTACATTTAGACTTAGGCTACATATAGGTTAGCGCTCGTAAATAGGTTATAAGCTGATGCCCTGCGCATGAAAGCTCTGGCTTTCGAGTGACGCTTTAGAAATTTTGGAGATGACGATTGCTTCGAGAGATTTATTTAGGCGTAGCCTACAAACTGCATTCTATCGCGTGACTTGCTATTGTAGTTTGTTACATTTTCCTGCAAGGATGTATGCTGCAAGCTGTCTAGGCCTACGTATAGGCATAATAATAAGTATCATGCATTTCCATTGTGCCCATTTATGCAGCTGTGACGACCGTTGAGAGCGAGAAACGGAACGGTACCAGATAGGGTCTATAACGGGTTTACTATTTAAAAGACTTATAAGATCGACGTAGCTTGGCTATCCTCGAAAGCTCCGGGTGCTCCGCCACTGTTCGTAGTCTACTCTTGCCGCGTCAGACCCATGCCTGGTTAAATGAGGAAGAGGAAGACACTAATGATCTTTGTTTTGTACACAGTGTTGTTAAACTGAAACTAAGCTTAGGTCTACTCTCCGCGAATTGTCTGGATGATTCAGTTTTGACATTTCGATCGACGTTCTTTAGTTTCTTACCACATCATGTCTGCCGCGATTGTTGATGAGCTCCGGCGTAAAGTATCGCAGTGCTGCCGCTGTGGCTCACAAGCTGTACAACCGAAACTGTTACCTTGTCTACACATCTTTTGCCTGCAATGTCTGAAATCGGGGGAACTAGAGCAGCGATACGAGAGATCCCCAGAAGGGTTGACCAGGATGCCATGTCCAGAATGCTCATCGGAGTTTGTGGTTCCACACGAGGGTCTCAGTGGTTTACCGTCGGACATCTTCGTGGAGCGACTGGTGAAGATGCAGAAAGGTCTGTGTGATGTCTGTTCAGAAGACCAGAGCAGCGTCCCATCAGCAAGTAAGTACTGTCTGTCTTGCTGTCGGGGACTGTGCGAACGTTGCGCCATCGAACACTCGAGACAAAAGTTGCTGAAGGCTCATAAGCTGGTCGACTTCAGTGTCCAGACTGCGCTCCAAGAAGCCCGTCTCCATCCATCTAATATGTGCACGAAGCATCTGACTATTCTGTCCACCCAGTTCTACTGCCTGACCTGCCAGCGCTTCGTGTGTACTGCCTGTCTGCTGGAAGATCACATGGAGCACGAGTGGCGCAAATGGGAAGAGGTCGTGGACGAATTCAGAAGCAGCTTAAGGCGGAGTATTGAGCAAGGGTATGGACTGTTGGGTGACGTCGTCAAGAAGAAAGAAGAAACAGTGGACAAAGAGAGACGTCGATTCACCCACAGGACAACGGAAATCAAATCCGAGATTCGTGAAAGGTGTCGAGGACTCAGAGAACTGATTGACTGTCAGGAGAAAGTTTTACTTGATGAATTGAAATCGCTCAAAGAAAAAAGTCAGCTGCAGATAAATGAAGAGATAAGGAAGACATTTGGAAGATATATGGTCCAGTTGGAGACCTATAAGCATTACTGCACTGCTGTCACAGAGAACGGTTCTCCAAATGAAATCGACTGGGCTGTGAACGACCTGAATCTGGGTGAGAGATTCGAGGAGTTAAAGAACCAGCGTGACGACGTCTTAGCATATTCAAATCCCCATTTCGGTTCAGTGGCGTAGCAAGGTCTTGGTGGGCCCCTGTGCAGAGCTTAGGTGGTGGGCCCTTAAATGCTTGAAACCCCATTCGATTTCAAGAAAGAAAGCTGTGCAAAACGCCTGGTTCCTTCACGAAATTTACATATTTGACAACAAAGTTAAATGAAAATAAAATAGCCACATTTTAATTATTTTAGCAAATTTTTCTAATGAAACATATTCTTCTCCATATCAGCAGAGAAAAATTGAACTAGAATACCATACAAAAGTAATCACAAAAATTGCTTCATCTCCTGGAGTATTAATCATCAATCACCCATAGGCCCTACTAGGGCCTACTTAGATTCTCCAAGCTGTTGGGCTTGTTGATTAAAAGAGCGGGAAAATGTAACGAATTTGGCAAGTGTGAAATGACTCAATCAAGTCTCCGGCTAATCTACTACGGGGTCTAAATCCGAGATGCTAAAAATGCTCGTTTGCGCGCCTGCTCTTGTGCAAAAATATCCACCACTTTTGAGGTGTCAAGCCTGAATCCATTGGTGGTGTAACTGCTACCCGTAGACTCTGAAGTTCGAGGCCTACACGGCTCAGTGTCAATAACCATGTCAACCATCTCTGCACTGATCAAACCGGAATTCGATTCTGCCCCCATGTCTGATGTAGTCATCGGTGCAAGCTCGTTCTCCTCAGGCATCATAAATGCGGAATATTTTTTGCATTTTGGCGGTCTTCTTTACCCGTTCTTCTCGTGCTTGTCGCTTAGCAGTGCCACTTAAAAAGCAACAAAGACTTAGGCATAACTGGGGGGGGGGCAGAAAGTGTGCCGTACGAGAGTTTAAAAATATGCAATTTCCAAGTAAATAGGCTATGCAGTTATCTTTTATAAATTTCACATCTAACTACAAAGATAACAAATTTAAAACGCGTCTGCGTAGACCATGAGTCCATGACACAATTATGTTTATACGTCAGTAGCCTAGGCCTACAACTACTTCCGACCAAAAACTGCAAAGAGTAAAGAAATTTGTAATAAGGTAATGTAATCATGGACATTCCGGCTGAAACCCAAAAATTACTGGGTGTGTACGCTGTAGATGTAGGATTGAATAGGCTACATTCTGAATAACCTTAAAGTAAAAAAATGGACTCTGACCCGGGGGCCCCTGACAGCCGGGGGCCCTCGTGCACTGCACAGGTTGCACGCCCTATTGCTACGCCACTGTTTCGGTTCATTTGCAAAAGTTTCTTTCAAACTGCCTGATGAAGACACCACTGCGAAAACCCGTGCCCTCATTGGCAAGTTAACAATTCCGACTGGGTCGCCGAAAGATCCATGTGCAGACCTGTTGCGTCTCGATTCTGGACCTGCAAATACACGTCCATGTGCAGATACCGGTATGGCTTTTCACATTTGCTGCGTGTCTTTCTTTCTCTTAAAATCAAGGCCGGATTTAGGTTGGTGGGGGCCCTGAGGCAAACACTATTTTACAATTTCAGCGTGACAATGTCTGCCGTTTTGCCGGAAATCAACATCAGACTCAGTTTATAATATATTTATATAGCGCTTACATTTTTATATCGCGACGCTGACAATAAGTTACAAGTAGGCCTAATATGACTAATATCTACTATTTTTAGTTTTGTAGGTCTATTTACAATATTTATTACATTCATTTATTTCTATTTATCTATTTTTTTTGTGTTTGGTGGAATTGGTGGGGGCCCTGAGGCAGCTGCCTCATTTGCCCCATAGTAAATCCGGCCCTGCTTAAAATATGCTCCAAGATAGGCCTACTTTATGGCCTGCTAGCCTCATATCTTTTGGAATTGTAGACCTGGCTATAATGTGGAAGTCAATGACTTGTCTAACACGATCAGTGTCTAATCAATTAAGTCTCACTCCTCTTGGGGAGGTTTTATATTGGTGTGCGGGGCAGGAACGAGCGTAGGCCCCTACGTCGGACGGACGATCGTTACGCGTCGACCTGGGAAGGGCCCGGGCTTGGCACTGTTTGGGAAGAGGAAATGTGCCTCTGCCTACCTAATTTGTTTAGATTTCCACATTGTAATAGTAGCATTTTAAGCTGTCGTCTTGCCAAAATTAATCTATTATTCCAATATAAAGCGGGCCTCTGAAAAAATTTCAAAATGAAGCAGAATGTTCTAACTGTCATTTGCTATAAAATTATAGGCCTATAGGCAGAAAATTCCCAAGGTAGGCCTATTAATAGGCCTATACGCTATCATAAAATAATGTGAGTTTATAGTGTTTTGTGTTTTGTAGTACTGCGCTAGAGAGTGGTTTTCCATAATATATCAGTCAGGAGTGTGTTTACATTGCAGTACACCGGCATGCAAGACTTAACACAAAAGGCAAGGAAGTGTGGGGAGTTACGGCGATGAACGGATACATTTACGTCCTAAGTGAGGACTCTGTCTTTATATATGATCCTGAAATTTCAGCTGATCCTGTTAAGGAAATCTGTATACCAGAACAGAAATACTTGACCGACATCGCTGCTTCGTCATTGGACAGTTGTCTTTACGTCACCGATCAAGGCGATAGCAGCGCTACGTTTAAAGGATCATGCATTTGGAAGATAGAAAAAGGACGCGACAACAAGTACAGTGCTTCAAAATGGGCGACGGCCTCCGTTAGACTGTACACGTTGTCGGTGTCACCAAAGGGTCACGTCACTGTGCCAATGTCGTATAAGGCAGTGAACAAGCTGAACGTCTACAGATCAGACGGCGATTTGATGAGAACAATAAACTTAACAATTATGCATCCTAAGCACGCCATAGAACTTACAAATGAGAATTTTGTTGTTTCCTTCGGGACGTTTGAGGCCTACCTCTTTGAAATCGATGGCGGCGGCAAGGTCGTTAGGAGCTTTTTCCACCACCAATTGTCGTTGAATCATCCTTGGCATGTGTCCTTCTTTGTGAATGACGAGCTGCTGATTGCCGACAGCAAAAACAACCGAGTCCTATGGCTGGACTCACATCTGAACGTCAAGCAGGAGCTGCTAACGAAAGAGAAGGACGGAATAATTGAACCGAGGCGAATGTGCTACGCACAACAGAACAATCTGCTGATGATTGTGTACAGCGGAGCAGACGGAAAAAGAGTCGTTGATCTTTACGACCCGAGGCGTTGGCTTAAATGAGACGATACTCATTACAATTTGCAACGAAGAACAACACCTGAAGCCGACAACTTATCTTCACCTATATTTCGCACAGTTATAATCGGAATCGCTATTAGGCATAGGCAGCTGTCACATTGATTTGGTTATGCAACGCTAATATTGAGCCACATGTGACACGTATGTTAGGCCTATAGGCTGCAGCAAGCACACAGCCGAACGTCACAAGCGAATTAATCTAATTTGATAGTGTGCACACGGGATGATGGAGGAGGGATACAGAGAACTTAAGATCGACATGGCACAACGGCGTGAAAGGTGGAGACAATGGACGTTTGGACTTACCACTTGCCAGAGAACCTAAGGAAGAAGAGGAAGAAGAAGAAGAAGAAGAAGAAGAAGAAGAAGAAGAAGAGGGGGAGGGGGGAAGGGGATGGGGAGGAGAAGGGGAGGAGGAGGACGAGGAGGAAGAGAAGAGGAGAAGAGGAGAAGAAGAAGAAGAAGAAGAGGAGAAGAAGAAGAAGAAGAAGAGGAGAAGAAGAAGAAGAAGAAGAAGAAGAGGAGAAGAAGAATAATGGTGTGTATTATGGTGTGCACAGTGTAGCAACTATTTTAACTACTAGGCTTAAGACCTGAGACTCCTGAGTATATGCATGTACGTGAACACAGTTTGGTCTAATTATTATGATAACATGTAAAGATTCAGCGCTGTTCTACAAAGAAGACGTCAATTAACCTCAATTATAGACCTAATATTGATGGGCACCGAGAGAACACACGGTTCCATTAGCCTGGGTGTGATACTCGATTGCACTGAAAAACTGCACAATATTATTATAATCATGCAATAGCCCACAGGCCTACAGTCTATACTCGATTCCTCATAGAATCAACTTGCGAAACAAAAGGCTATCAGATACCGGTAACAATCAAACTATCTTGAAAATGTAAATCTGGTAATGACGTGTTACTGCAAATCTTAACCAAGCAGACGCAGTCAACCAACCAGCCCATGCAGAGACCACCATGTGCACGAGGAGTTGTTGGCAAAGGTCTCCGCAGACCGCTCATTACATGTCTGAGGCAGTTGAATTTAATCGCCACTTTGGTAGCATACCACAGAGTGGCACAGTCATGGGTGCAGTTTGGTTTCGTTCTTGGGGGGGGGAGGCTAAAGGATAACTTGCCCTCCTGGGTTTTGTGCGGACAAGTGAGCGGCCAAAGAACGATCGCCGAGGCGCGAAACGCCGAGAGGGGAGGGATTTGGGAGGGATTTGCCCCTCCCAAAGCAGAATTTTTTAACTTCTACATAGCAGTGGGAGCATTTGAAGAAGCAACCATCTGAATAAAAATTGCACTATTTCGGTGCTGATAAGAGAGGCTAAGACTTAAATAAATAAATTAAAAATAATAACAATTTCTTATTGAGTTTACACATTGTAGTGGTAACATTTCAAGATGTCGTTCTCTCTAAAATTATCCCATTATTTCAATGCTGATAAAAAAGAGTGGTTTAAGATTGCAATATTATATAGTATCATGCTTAGCAACTCAGTTCAGCTGCCGCTGGGCTATTATAATGAATAACTGCAGATGGGAGTGTAATCAAGCCTATACAAATCTTAAGCTTACGTTTTAGCTTTTAAATAAGCTTATTCTTGTTGCAAGAGACGATCCTGGATTGCTAACCAGGACACAATTAGTAGAAATTGTTAGAAATGGTAGGCCTATACAAACCAAGCAAGAACCCCGTAAATGTAATGTAAATGTAATCGCATATTTATATAGCGGTTGTGTTATGGCTTCGACCCTGAGGGTGATATCCTTCACCACCGCTACTCCACGTTTATATTGCGACCGAGCCACCCACAGTAAAGATCCGAGAAATTAATCTCTGACCGACCGGGAATCGAACCCGGGTCGCCGGCGCGGCGAGCGGGCTACCAGCCCACTCGGCCACCGAGGATCTCTAGAGCTCCCGTAGAGCTACCAACATTGTGAAGCCATATGCATGTGGTAGGGCCTACAGCCCTAATGGTGTTTTTACGAAGTGTTAAAGTTAAAGGAATTTTTTAATTATATATATATATCAATCTTTTATTCACCAAAATTAATGATGGTAGCACAATTAATAAAACAACAAAGAAATACAGCATTCACAGGACAGCATATCTGCCTGCATAGCACTAAAGACAGAAAACAGACTAAGTTTCCTTATTATAAAAGTTTGCATGCATAGGACTTCTAGGTTGACCTAAGCCATATATCAAATGTAGGCTACATTCCCAGACAGTGGTGGTTATACACAACAAGAATATATACACTGAAAATAACAAGCGCTCAAACACTTAAGGCGTGTAAGAGAAGCATGATGCAAAACTGACAACAACATTGTTGTGTGAAAGGCATTTCTGGATAAAACGCAATCTTCTGGATAACCAGCAGTCTGTAATATTAATTTCATGCATGAAGTGCAGTACAGATGCAACACTACTAATTTGACAGTAGGCTAAATAGAACTGTAGAGAAGCCATTTGGTTGAAAAAAAATAATGTTTGTAGGCCTACAGAGTTTAAAAATAAATTACACCACTTATTATAAAATGGTAATGCCATTTATTAAGATAGTAAATAATAACATCACAATCCTGATTATAATAGTAAATAATATCACGGCGGTACACTAGTAACATTACAATAATAATATTCATGTAGTAGGCTACATTTACATTGGGCCCAATACAAACAGCAACTCACAAGCAGGTCTACTTGGGACCCTTTGGAGTCCTTAATGATACACGGTCGGTCTGCGGGTTCTTGGTAGAGGAGGCTTAAGCCTAATTAGCCCACTAGCCTCTGATAAACTCCGCCCATGCCCACAGAAAGTCAAATTTGAGGAATTTAGCAATTTGCGCCAAATTTTCTTTTAGTAGGCCCTATGGGACTATATGTACGTGGGAATACAAGACAAACATTGGCGATGCGGCCGAACACGATAGGCCTACTACGCAAATGAGAGACATGATAATGGAAAACTCTTAAATTACTTAACCTACAGGTAGGCCTATGCAATGTATGCATCAGAGACTGGACGAAATTATTAGTGAATGAAAATCGACTGTGCGAGAGAGTAAACTTAAATGAGAGTGTCAAATAAGAATGAGAATGCGGACAAGACTGAATTTTACACAGAGGTTGAACTCCACAACGCGCAGTGCTCCTCTGCAGCTCGTCTATGCCTTGATCTTCATTCCGTCACTCATGCAGCATCCTCCAAATAACCTGAAAACTTCTTTAGACCTGCTCGAGGGAGTTAAAAATGTTTGAGTTTATTTTACACTGAATATTTAAAAAGTCTTTGAGGGTGATGCGCATTGTTGCTTTATCATGCTCTAAAGTTGCGTGGATTTTTTCATTTCTCTATAATTGTTGTCATAACTTTCCGTATCAAACTTTGTAGCCAATATGCATTTATATGTGTGACCTCGACCGAGAAAACGACCAACTTGCCTACTTGAGATCAATGGCTGGCTCGTTACTCGTACAAAACGGCCAATAAGCAACCTTTCCCTAATAGGCCTACCACGAGTTTTGATCTTGCCTCTAATAAATGCATCCGAATATCTGCCATGGCTCACTGCGCTACAAACCAAATCATTTACCGTTTCATCAACTAGGCTAAGGTTAATTGACATCATGCAACAGCCTACCATGCTGTTACTTGTGTGTGAGGTATAGCCTTGTGTTATGGCATAATGGCACCATATAAATATATCTTTTTTACATAAGCTATAAAAAGAACCTTTGATCTTTTGCAAAAAAAGTTACAAAATATCGTCTTACGGAATATCGTCTGGCAGGAAATCACATAGGCTATAAAAAGAACCTTTGATCTTTTGCAAAAAAAGTTACAAAATATCGTCTTACGGAATATCGTCTGGCAGGAAATCACATAGGCTATAAAAAGAACCTTTGATCTTTTGCAAAAAAAGATCAAAGGTTCTTTTTATAGCCTATGTGATTTCCTGCCAGACGATATTCCGTAAGACGATATTTTGTAACTTCATGTATAAGTTACTAAAATGTTGGGACATTTGATCCAAAGTCTATGGACTTTGGGCCAAATGTGACTTTGGGCCAAATGTCCCGAAATTTTAGCCTGATTTCTGAAAGATTAACTGCTTGTTAGAAGTGTTAGTAGGCCTAAGTAGGGTCCTCGTAGACCTAACCGATATTCCTTCGTCTTCCAAGATCAAATTGGCTGCAGAGAAGGGGTGAAATGGTAACAATTAAGCATTAGACCTACATAGCCTACATGCATTTACCAGCATTTATATGTAATTTCTTGAGATGCACGTCTTACGAATGAACCCATAGAACTTTTTTGCACGACCTGAGGAGTTCGAAATATTTGAGTTGTTTTGTACACTGCACTTTCCAAAAACATGAGCAATATATTCTGGCAGTCGTCATGCATGCAGTCATCTCGCAATTTATACTCCCTTGTACAGTGGACAGTGCTCCCATATTTCTTAGAAAACTTAAACATACAGGATCTCTGCTGCTTATTGGTTTTCTCGTGTAAATATTGACTCCTCTGCCTTTGAATTGGTCAAATATCGATCACGAGAAGTAAACTATCTTAAAATGGCTTTCCTCTAATCCTTTCCTTCCTCCCTCCCACGTCCGCATTTGGGTATCTCGTCCCGCCCTTCTCGTTCTTTATCAACGACCCCTCAACCTTGGCCCTCTGAACAGTACTGTCAATATCCAGAGGACCATGCCTTGCTTCAACTTCGTGTTCTTTATTGAGGATAAGGTGAGAATTGCCATAGGCCTACCTCATATGCTTCTGTCGATGATATGAAGCTTAACATGCATGCAGTGTTTAATCTAGACGTCCCTGGGAGAGTCCCTCCCCCGGAATGACATTCACCATAAAAATCTTGAGCTGTTGCTCACATGGATATACACGTGCCATTCCCCCAGAAAAATGCTACACGGAACATTCCCCCAGCCCCGAAAGATCAGGTCACCAAAAAAGGTCACCAGGAGCAAATTTACTACTGGAATTGGGTATGTTTTGGGTAAATTCATGGAGAAAGACTACAAGTCATCAGATTTTAAAGTAGGGAAATTGGTTGTTTTCCAGCCTCAAGAAACCGGAATCCCTTCCCAAAGCAGGGGGACTAGATTAAACATGGCTGCTTTAAGTTTGTCTATAGGATGAGAATTAAGTTAATAGTTGATTGAAAACCGGTAACCGGTTTCAATTATTTGGTTGGAAAACTATATGAGTACAAGTTTCGGTTTAGATATTGCAGAAATCGGTCAATCGCCAACCAACGCGTGTGGCCTTAGAGCACTTCAATCGATTGCATGTTGAGTGTGTTGACAATGCGCATGTATAATAATAAGTCTTGCATTAATTTTTTTAACTAAACCTTGATCCATAATCTACAGGTATCCTGTGTTTTGTGTATTCCACACGTGCAGGTCTACCTCACAAAAACACTGAATTGAATGCATGCATGACCTATCGAGGTGATCTAAACAAGTGCATCTTAACATTCTTTAGGGTTAGTGTCGTCGTTCGGTCCCGGATACTAAAACTTTGCCACCTGACCGACCCTGTACACGACCAATCAATCGTAATTTATATAGCGCCCCTTGAAGGTATCTAGTATCTACTCAGAGGCGCTCCCGGCCGAGATCAAGCGAAAAAACTTCACTCGCCGAAGTTCACACGCCCGAGGCGCCATCCAAAATCATATACGGTGTACAACTGCTGATTACTCTATTAAGTTCATTGTTTTTCAACGGTTAAATTTGATTTGTTTTCATTCTTCTAAAACAATAAACAAGATTTTCTTAGATGTAGGGGGAAGTACCGTAAGATGGGACGGTTCCTAAGATGGGACACAGCCATTATTATTGTTATTCAGCAGAGCTTAGCACAGCACTGCTTAGAGTTGCAAATGACGTATCATCAATACTAGACACGTCTTGTCTTGTCGTCAACCTTCCTCGATCCGAGGGTTGGTCGCATCATGGACGAGCTTCCTCCATCTCTTCCTGTCCCTTGTGTCCACCAGAGTCTGCCCGAGAGTTGATCCCATCCAAGTTCCGATGTTGACAAGCCAGCCCATCTTCGGCCTCCCTCGTGTTCTTGCTCCCGGTACATTTCCCTGTATGATCTCTTTCTCCAGGCAATCTCCGCTTTTTCTCATCAGATGTCCAAAGTATGTGAGTTTCCGTCTTTTAATTGAATCAAGAAGACTTCTCTCCACTCCCATTGTCTCCAGCACCCATTTGTTCGTTTTTCTTTCCATCCATGACACTCTCAAGATTTGTCTTAGGCCTTTCATCTCAAAAGCCTCTATTCTTTCCTCCTCTCTCTTCTTGATCGTCCAGCTCTCGCAACCATAAGTGACCTCATGAGTCGTATCTTTGTAGTGAATTTAATGCCGTGACTAGACACGTACAGCATTTCAACTATTACTAGGCCTACTATACCGATGCTTGTTGCCTTTATTTAATTGATTTTTGAAATTTTTCATGTTCACTTATATAATTTCATGTTCTTCGATTTTTGCACACAGTAAGGTAAACGTTATATATTTATTTCATTTTATGGTGTATTCCTATCATAGCCTTATTATAATTGTTAATTATGTATTCTACATAGCTGTAGGCTGAGTGATGATGAAAATATTTGTTTTAGAATGATCTGCAACAGTGTGCCATAAGATGGGACAACATAAGATGGGATATCACTGTTTAGGATACGATGCTGTGTCATTATGATCCATTTGTGCAAACATAAATACATTCTTTACAAATTGTGAATGGCATTTATTTTATTTATTGATTGTAGGTAATGGCCTATTGCCATTTGGCTCATTTGTGGTCAAACGTCCGCAGTGATCAATCGTCCGGTGATCAACCGTCGGGTGATCAATCGTCCTAGAACCCATATTAGTAGCCTACTTATTGTAAATGGCAACAATAATGCATTTTTGGATAGGTATCAAACTTTACAGCCACCATTTGAAAGTTAAATACATACCGGTAGCCTATGCATTACAACGGTGCGATTTTGTTTAACATATGTGCTGTTTGCCTTGAAAATATTCATCAAAAAACGTAGGGTGGCCTCACTAAAAGTGATGTAACTTTTGTTCTGTTTGAAATATTTTTATGAAATCTGGCCATCATATGTAAATATGAATTGTCTATAAACCTGTAAAATTTCATTTCGAAATTCTTACCTTTGGCCAAGATATTGGCAAAAACCTACTTTTTGTTGCGTTACGTTTTTGAATCGTCAAAAAACGGTGGGTGGCCTTCCTAAAAGTGGCATAACTTTTGCTCTATTTGAAATATTTTGATGAAATTTGACCATCATATGTACATATGAATTGTCTACAAGACTGTAAAATTTCGTTTCAAAATTCCTACTATTGGTCAAGATATTGGCAAAAAACCTAGGGAGGTCTTTTTTTTGGCCCACCCTGTATAAGCGCTAAGCTTCGATAGATTTATTAGTCGCAAGAGCAAACCATAATTGGCACAGATGGTCACATCAGACAAACCATCCTATAAACCTAGGTCTGGTTTTCATCGTTAATTTTTGTTTATGTGCCAATATTCACCTAATACATAGGCTTGTGAGCCTGAGGTCATATATTAATGTGAAATTGCGCATTTTTATACCTACACAGCGCTCGTGAATAAGCTGCATGGTGCCCTTCGTTGGCTTTCAAGTGGCGCTTTAGCAACTTGAGAGATTACGCACGATAGCTTCCAAAGATTGATATAGCCTATCTATAATAATTATGGTACAAACAGCATTCTATTGCGTGGCTTGTCATTGCGATTATTTTAGTTTTCCTGGAGTGTTAGTAGGCAGCAGGCTGTCTAGAGGCTTACGCTTGCGTATACTTTTTTGGGTCCCACTTAAGCCCACGTACGTATAGGCTACAGCTGTGACGACCGTTGAGAGCGAGAAACTTAACAGTAGCATGCAGATAGGTTCTTAACACTACCATGCAGATAGGTTCTATATATTACTCTTTAAAGGCTTAGAAGGTTGACGTCCGTAGCATGGCAATCCTCGAAAACTCCGCTAGGCCTACTGTTCGTACTGTTAGTGCAGTCCTAAGCATGGATCAAGGAGGAGGGCGACGCTAATGATCTTTGTTATCACACAGTCGTCAAGCTGAAACTAATCACAGGCCTAATTAAAGTCTACTACCCTCGAATTATCTGCGTGATGCAGTTTTGACATTTCGATCGGCGTTCTTCTCTGACCAGTGACCACATCATGGCTACCTCGATTGTTCAGCCCCGTCGTGAAGCATCGCAGTGCTACCGCTGTGGCTTACAAGCTGTACAACCGAAACTGTTACCCTGTCTACACATCTTTTGCCTGCATTGTCTGAAATCGGGGGAACTAGAGCAGCGATACGAGAGATCCCCTGAAGGGTTGACCAGGATGCCATGTCCAGAATGCTCATCGGAGTTTGTGGTTCCTCGTGAGGGTCTCAGTGGTTTACCGTCGGACATCTTCGTGGAGCGACTGGTGAAGATTCAGAAAGGTCTGTGTGATGTCTGTTCAGAAGACCAGAGCAGCGTCCCATCAGCAAGTAAGTACTGTCTGTCTTGCTGTCAGGGACTGTGCGAACGTTGCGCTGTAGAACACTCAAGACAAAAGTTGCTCAAGGCTCATAAGCTGGTCGACTTCAGTGTCGAGACTGCGCTCCAAGAAGCCCGTCACCATCCATCGAATATGTGCACGAAGCATCTGACCGTTCTGTCCACCCAGTTCTACTGCCTGACCTGCCAGCGCTTCGTATGTAATGCCTGTCTGCTGGAAGATCACATGGAGCACGAGTGGCGCAAATGGGAAGAGGTCGTGGACGAATTCAGAAGCAGCTTAAGGCGGAGTATTGAGCAGAGTTCCGGACTGTTGGGTGACGTCGTCAAGAAGAAAGAGGAAACAGTGGACAAAGAGAGACGTCGATTCACCCACAGGACAACGGAAATCGAATCCGAGATTCGTGAAAGATGTCGAGAACTCAGAGAACTCATTGACTGTCAGGAAAACGTTTTACTTGATGAATTGAAATCGCTCAAAGAAGCAAGTCTTCTGCAGATGAACAAAGAGATAACGAAGAAATTAGGAAGATATCTGGTCCAGTTGGAGACCTATAAGCATTACTGTACTGCTGTCACAGAGAACGGTTCTCCAAATGAAATCGACTGGGCTGTGAACGACCTGAATCTGCGTGAGAGATTCGAGGAGTTAAAGAACCAATGCGGCGACGTCTTCGCAGATTCAAATTCCGATCTCGAGTCGTTTGCAGAAGTTTCTTTCAAACTGCCTGATGAAGACGCCACTGCGAAAACCCGTGCCCTCATTGGCAAGTTAACAATTCAGACTGGGTTGCCGAAAGATCCGTGTGCAGACCTGTTGCATCTTGATTCTGGAGCTGCAAATACACCTGCATGTGCAGATACCGGTATGGCTTTTCACATTTTTTACATGTCTTTCTTTCTCTTAAAATATAATAATGCTCCAAATTATGTCACAAGATTCATGTCTATGGGAATTATCAGGTCTGGTTACAATCTGACAGTCGATGCTTAGTCTAACGATCAGTGTTTAGGCTATAATTATTATGCTGTAACTCCCTCCTCTGGACGGAAATCAAGGGGTTTTTGGGGGGGGAAGAGTATTCGAAAGAGTGTCGGACGGACGATCGATTATCATCGCTATACACGCAGGGAAGAAGTTTGGGAAGAGGAATAAATTCCCAAGGTAGCACACCATAAATTTAATGTGTGTTTATGTACATTGTTCTGCTATAGAGTGGTTTTCCATAATATCAGCTAGGAGTGTGTTTACATTGCAGTACACCGGCATGCAAGACTTAACACAAAAGGCAAGGAAGTGTGGGGAGTTACAGCGATGAATGGCTACATTTACGTCCTAAGTGAGGACTCCGTTTATATATATAATATTCAAAATTCAGTCGATCCTATTGAGGAAATCTGTATACCAGAACAGAGATACCTGACTGACATCGCTGCTTCGTCATTGGACAATTGTCTCTACGTCGCCGATCAAGGCGATAACAGAGCTTCGATTAAAGAGTCGTGCATTTGGAAGATAGAAAAAGGATGTGACAACAAGTATAGTCCTTCAAAATGGTTGAAGGTCCCTTTCAGGCTCTTCACATTGTCGGTATCACTAAAGGGTCACGTCACTGTGTCAATGTCGTGTAAGACGTGGAACGAGCTTAGAATCTACAGATCAGACGGCAAACTGGTGAAAACAATAAACTTACCAGACAATATTATGTATCCTAACCATGCCATAGAACTTGCAAATGGGAATTTTGTTGTTGCCTTCGGGAAGTCTGAGGCCATCCTATGTGAAATCAATGACAACGGCGAGGTCGTAGAGAGCTTTTGCGACCAATTGTTGAATCATCCTTATCACGTGGCCTTCTTTGGGAATGAAGACCTGCTGATTGCCGACAGCAAAAACAACAGAGTCCTATGGCTGGACTCACATCTGAACGTCAAGCAGGAGCTACTAACGGAAGAAAAGGACGGAATAATTGAACCGAGGCGAATGTGCTACGCACCACAGAACAATCTACTGATGATTGTGTACAGCGGAACAGACGGAAAACGAGTCGTTGATCTTTACGACCCGAGACGTTAACGCGTTGGCTTAAAATAATGAGACGACACTCATTAATTTACAATTTGCAACGAAGAACAACAACTGAAGCCGACAATTTACTTCACCTATATTTCGTACTGTTTTAATCGGATTCGCTATTAGGCATAATATTATAGGCAATTGCCACATTAATTTGATTATGCAACGCTAATAATTGCAATGAGCCACATAATTTGTTATGTGACACGTATGTTAGGCCCTATAGGCTGTAGCAAGCGCCTATTCTAACGTCACGGCCGAATTAATCTAATTTAATAGTGTGCACACGGGATGATGGAGGAGGGATACAGAGAACTTAAGATCGACATGGCACAACAGCGTGAAAGGTGGAGACATATTGGACGTTTGGACCTGCCACTTGGCAGAGAACCGAAAGAAGAAAAAGAAGAATAGCGTGCATAGTGTAGCAACTATTTTAACTACTAGGCTAAGACCTGAGTATACGCGTGTGATGATGCGAACACACTTTGATCTAATTATTATGAGAGATGTAAAGATTCAACGCTGCTCTACAACAAAAGACGTCAATTAACCTCAGTAGACCTCGAGTCCTAGATCTAATGTTGATGGGCACCGAGAGTACACACGGCCGTTCCATTAGCCTGGATGTGATTCTCGATTGCACTGAAAAACTGCACAATATTATTATAATCAATAGCCCACAGGCCTACAGTCTATAGGCCTACTCGATTCCTCATAGAATCAACTTGCGAAACAAAAGGCTATCAGATACTGGTAACAATCAAACTATCTTGAAAATGTAAATCGAATAATGACGTGTTACTGCAAATCTTAGCCAAGCAGACGCAGTCAACCAACCAGCCCATGCAGAGACCACCATGTGCACGAGGAGTTGTTGGCAATGGTCTCCGCAGACCGCTCATTAGGCCTACATGTCTGAGGCAGTTGAATTTAATCGCCACTTTGGTAGTATATACCACAGAGTGGCACTGTCATGGGTGCAGTTTGGTTTCGTTCTTGGGGGCGGAGGCTAAAGGATAACTTGCCCTCCTGGGTTTTGTGCGGACAAGTGAGCGGCCAAAGAACGATCGCCGAGGCGCGAAACGCCGAGAGGGGAGGGATTTGGGAGGGATTTGCCCCTCCCAAAGCAGAATTTTTTAACTTCTACATAGCAATGGGAGCATTTGAAGAAGCAATTGACCATCTGAATAAAAATTGCACTATTTCGGTGCTGATAAGAGTGGCTAAGACTTCAATAAACAAAATTAAAAATAATAACAATTTCTTATTGAGTTTACACATTGTAGTGGCAACATTTCAAGATGTCGTTCTCTCTAAAATTATCCCATTATTTCAATGCTGATAAAAAAGAGTGGTTTAAGATTGCAATATTTATATAGTATCATGCTTAGCAACTCAGTTCAGCTGCCGCTGGGCTATTATAATGAATAACTGCAGATGGGAGTGTAATTAAGCCTATACAAGCTTACGTTTTAGCTTTTAAATAAGCTTATTCTTGTTGCAAGAGACGATCTTGGATTGCTAACCAGGACACAATATTATTAGTAGAAATTGTTAGAAATGGTAGGCCTGCACAAACCAAGCAAGAACCCCGTCGAGCTACCAAAATTGGGAAGCCATGTGGTAGGGCCTACAGCCCTAATGGTGTTTTTTTACGAAGTGTCAAAGTGAAAGGAAATTTTTTCATTTGACAGTAAATAGAACTGTAGAGAAGCCATTTGGTTGTACAAAAATAATGTTTGTACGGTAGGCCTACAGAGTTTAAAAATAAATTACACTTATTATAAAATGGTAATGCCATTTATTAAGATAGTAAATAATAACATCACAATCCTGATTATAATAGTAAATAATATCACGGCGGTACACTATAGTAACATTACAATAATAATATTCATGTAGTAGGCTACATTTACATTAGGCCCAATACAAACAGCAACTCACAAGAAGGTCTACTTGGGACCCTTTGGAGTCCTTAATGATACACGGTCGGTCTGCGGGTTCTTGGGAGAGGAGGCTTAATTAGCCCACTAGCCTCTGATAAACTCCGCCCATGCCCACAGAAAGTCAAATTTTAGGAATTTAGCAATTTGCGCTAAATTTTCGTTTAGTATGGGACTAAGGGTACGTGGGAATACAAGACAAACATTGGCGATGCGGCCGAACACGATAGGCCTACTACGCAAATGAGAGACATGATAATGGAAAACTCTTAAATTACTTAACCTACAGGTAGGCCTATGCATCAGAGGCTGGGCGAAATTATTAGTGAATGAAAATCGACTGTGCGAGAGAGTAAAATTAAATGAGAGTGTCAAATAAGAATGAGAATGCGGGCAAGACTGAAGTTTACATAGGGCCGGGTTGAACTCAACAACGCAATGCTCCCCTGCATCTCGTCTATGCCTTGATCTTCATTCCGTCACTCATGCAGCATATCTTCCAAATAACCTGAAAACTTCTTCAGACCTGAGGGTGTTAGAAATGTTTGAGCTTATTTTACACTGAATATTTAAAAAGTCTTTGAGGATGATGCGCTTTATTGCTTTATCATGCGCTAAAGTTGTGTGGATTTGTTCATTAATTTTCTCTAGGCCTATAATAATTGTTGTCAACTTTCCGTAATCAAACTTTGTAGCCTATATGCATTTATATGTGTGACCTCGACCGAGAAAATGACCTACTTGTCTACTTGAGATCAATGGCAGGCTCGTACGGGGCGTACAGTGTGGCTGGACGGTCATGGACGGCGTCCATGCACTTATTTTAAAATCTGAACGCCGTCCTGCCACTTATTGGCCAGTCCAGACTTGAAATGGAAGGGGCGTCCAGGCACTTCTTTTGGAAAGCTAAGGGCGTCCAGGCACTTATTTTCCACACTTTAAGCACTGCCATGGGCTCGTATAAAACGGTCAATAAGCAACCTTTCGCTATATAATAGCCTACCACGATCGAGTTTTGATCTTGCCTCTAATAAATGCATCTGAATATCTGGCTCACTGCGCTACAAACCAAATCATTTACCGTTTCATCAATCAAAGTTAATTGATATCATACATAGTTGATCGTTGTGCCGTGGCTAAAGCGTTTCCCTGTGTTACCTTTTTTGATTCTGTCCGGGACTTGGGTGTTACACTGGATGAAGAACTTAGTTTCTCAAAACATGTCAATCAGCTGACTCGTGGCTGTTACTACCAAATTCGTCAGCTACGGGTCATCTCTCGCTCCCTATCAGAGAATTCTGCTGCTACCCTTATCCATGCTTTTGTCACCAGCCGCTTGGACTTCTGTTGCTCTAATCTTGTCGGTTTGCCTCTGTTATTGATATCCCGACTTGACCGTGTTCTTCGGTCTGCAGCCCGGTTAATTGGGCGAATCCCTAAATATGCCTCTGTTTCATCATACATGTGTTATACTCTACGCTGGTCCCCTATATCACAGCGCATCGAGTACAGAATTGCTTCACTGGTTTGGCGTTGTCTCCTTGGCTGTGCTCCGACTTATCTTGTTGAGCTCTGCTGTCCAGTATCTGTTGTTCTCGCTCGCAGAGCCCTTCGCTCTGCCTCTAGCGGAAAGCTTTTGGTCCCACGTGTTGAAACCTCAACCTGTCAGCGTCGTGCTTTCTCAGTTGTAGGTCCATCTGTCTGGAATAGTCTCCCGTTGCAGATGCGCCTTCTACCAAGGGTTGACTCATCAGTGTTTTACAGGCTCCTTAAAACTTTTTTGTTTCAACGTGGTTGGACTGGGAGCGCTTCTGAGTGGATTTCTTGAAGAGGCGCTATATAAATTCTTGAAATGAATGAATGAATGAATACAACAGCCTACCATGCTGTTACTTGTAGGCCTATGTGAGGTATAGGCTGCCCTTCTGCTATGGCGCCATATAAGTATATCTCTTTTTTTACAAAAGATCAAATACAGCTAGGTTCTTTTTTTATAGCCTAGCCTATGTGATTTTCTGCTAGACGATATTCTGTTAGACGATATTCTGTAACTTCATGTATAAGTGACTAAAATGTTGGGACATTTGATCCAAAGTCTATGGACTTTGGACCAAATGTGACAATGTCCCGAAATTTTAGCCTGATTTCTGAAAGATTAACTGCTTGTTAGAACTGTTAGTAGGCCTAAGTAGGGTCCTCGTAGACCTAAGCGATTTTCCTTCGTCTTCCAAGATCACATCGGCTGCAGAGAAGGGGTGAAATGGTAGCAAGCATTACATACATGCATTTGCAAGCATTTATATGTAATTTCTCGAGATGCACGTCTTACGAATGAACCGATAGAACGTTTTTCACGACCTGCAGGAGTTCGAAATATTTGAGTTGTTTTGTACACTGCACTTTCCAAAAACATGGGCAATATACATAGGCGTAGGGGACATTTCGGCAGGGGGGGGCAAAATTTTAATTTTTGGCCCAAAAATCTGATGACTTTTTTTAGTCATGCGCCCAAAATCTTAGAATTTCCTGCCCGAAAAAACTGATGACTTTTTTTAGTCATCCGTCCCAAATCTTTGAATTTTCCTGTCAGACTTTTTTTAGTCATCTGCCAAAAATCTTAGGGTTTTCCCGTCCGAAAAATCTTATGACCTTTTTTTTAGTAATTTCGCGTAAATCTTGAGAAAATATAGCTTTTTACCCATGTGTGCCCGAAAAAATCTTCCCATACCTGTTTTGCCCGAAAAAATGTCCCTAATATTTTCCCGTCCGTGCCTATTTTTTCGGAAAAACACATTTGCCCGAAATTTGGGGGGCATTTGCCCCCCGGGCTCCTGCCTCCTGCCTCCTACGCCTATGGCAATATATTCTGGCAGTCGTCATGCAGTCATCCCGCTTAATACTTCCTTGCATGTACAGTGGACACCACTGGACAGTGCTCCCCTATTTCTTAGAAAACTTAAAAACAGACAGGATCTCTGCTGCTTATTAGTTTTCTCGTGTGAATATTGACTCCTCTGCCTTTGAATTGGTCAAATATCACGAGAAGTAAACTATCTTAAAAATTTTAAGATATATATAGCTTACTTCTCGTGATATTTGACCAATTCAAAGGTCTTCCTTTAATCATCTCCTCCCTCCCATTTCCTCATTTGGGTGTCTCGTCCCTCCGTTCTCGTCCTTTATCAACGACCCCTCACCCTTGGACCTCTGAATTGTCAATATCCAGAGGGACATGCCTTACTTCAACTTCGTGTTCTTTATTGAGGGTAAGGTGAGAATTGCCATACCTCGTATGCTTCTGTCGAGGATATGAAGCTTAACATGCATGCAGTGTTTAATCTAGACGTCTCTGTGGGAGTCCATTCACCATAAAAATCTTGAGCTGTTGCTCACATGGATATACACGTGCCATTACCCCAGAAAAATGCTACACGGAACATTCCCCAGCCCCGAAAAAGCAGGTCACCAAAAAAAGGTCACCAGAAGCAAATTTACTACCGGAATTGGGTATGTTTTGGGTAATTTCATGAAGAAAGACTAAAAGTCATCAGTTTTGTTTTCCCGCCCCAAGAAACCGGAATCCCTTCCCAAAGCAGGGGGGACTATATAGATTAAACACTGCTGCTGTAAGTTTGTCTATAGGGTGAGAAGTAAATGGTTGATTGAAAACCGGTAACCGGTTTCAATTATTTGGTTGGAAAACTATCTGAGTACAAGTTTCGGTTTAGATATTGCAGAAATCGGTCAATCGTAAACCAACGCGTGTGGTCGTAGAGCACTTCAACCGATTCTAAGCTTAGGGCCTATGTTGAGTGTGTTGACAATGCGCATGTACGTGTAATAATAAGTCTCGCATTAAATTTTTTAAACTAAACTTTGATCCATAATCTACAGGCAGCCTATGTTTTGTGTATTCCACACGTGTAGGTCTACCTCTGCACTGAATGCATGACCTATCGAGGTGATCTAAACATGTGCATCTTAACATTCTTTAGGGTTAGTGTCGTCGTTCGGTCCCGGATACTAGAACTTTGCCACCTGACCGACCCTGTGCACCAGTGGCGTAGGCAGGAATTTTTCATGGGGGGGTTTATGGCCGGAAACCCTGTTTTTTGCTATTTTCTTACTTAAACGGAAAAATAACCTTAAAAAACCTTTTTTTCGGAGCCAATGGGGGGGTTTAACCCCCGAACCCCCCCCCTTGCCTACGCCACTGCTGTGCACGACGTAGACGGTATACGGTGTACAACTGCTGATTACTCTATTAAGTTCATTGTTTTTCAACGGTTAAATTTGACTTGTTTTCATTCTTCTAAAACAATAAACAAGATTTTCTTAGATGTAGGGGAAAGTACCCTAAGATTGGACGGATCCTATGATGGGACACAGCCATTATTATTGTTATTCAGCAGAGGATGCCACTGTTTAGAGTTGCAAATGACGTACTACCGATGCTGTTGCCTTTATTTGATTGATTTGTGAAATTTTTCATTTTCACTGATATAATTTCATGTTCTTCGATTTTTGCACACAGTAAGGTAAACGTTATATATTTATTTCATTTTATGGTGTATTCCTATCATAGCCTTATTATAATTGTTAATTATTTATTCTACATAGCTGTAGGCTGAGTGATGATGAAAATATTTGTTTTAGAATGATCTGCAACAGTGTGCCATAAGATGGGACACCATAAGATGGGATATCACTGTTTAGGATACGATGCTGTGTCATTATGATCCATTTGTGCAAACATAAATACATTCTTTACAAATTGTGAATGGCATTTATTTTATTTAATGATTGTAGGTAATGGCCTATTGCAGGAAGTCTTGTCGAGGCTTATGGAATGAGCGACAGGTTTTATTATACCCTGCAGGGGCTCAGAACTCGGCATTGACATTAAAAAGTCTTTAAAAATTCCATGATTCAACAAAATTATTGTGTCTGTTTTTGATAAATTTGAACAACAGGACCACACATGAGTCATTCTATTGCAATTATATTGACTGCATATTGAAATTTTCTAAATCTGACATCATGGAAATTGTTGTCCCATCTTAGGAGAATATATAGGTGCTTAAGATGGGACGTTTATTTGGATGCGTAGGCTACTTAATATTCTGATGTGCTATTTGCTGTGTGTATAATTAAGAATTAACAGAAGCTGACGATGTTTATCTTAATTTACTAGCGGTAATTGCGACATTTCTCTTTCATCCTTAGTTAATAAATTGCAATGACCACTAGACCGGTGATCAATCGGTCGATGATCAAACGTCCGCAGTGATCAATCGTCCGGTGATCAACCGTCCGGTGATCAATCGTCCTAGAACGCATATTAGTAGCCTACTTATTGTAAATGGCAACAATGATGCATTTTTGGATAGGAATCAAACTTTACAGCCACCATTTGAAAGTTAGATACATACCGGTATGCATTATAACGGTGCGATTTTGTTTAACATAGTGCTGTTTGCCTTGAAAATATTCGGAAAAGCTGTTAATTAAGTGTCCCATCTTAGGGTACTTTCCCCTATTTCGTGCGTTATGACGTATTTCCGCGGTATTACCAACGGTTAGTAGGCTACTTAATAAAAAAAATAAGTGAAAAAAGTTTGGTGGTCAGATAAAAAAAACAATTAAGTAGGCCTACCGGATCTGCATATAGCAAGTTCAGCCGTGGACTATTCCGTCCAAGGGAACGAACAGTCACAATTAGACCTATATAGTGCCGGCGGTAGGCCCTCTCTTGATAGCATTGCAAGTACTAGGCCTAGTAACCTTTTATAGGCCGTCTATAAGCGCTAAGCTTCGATAGGTTTATTAGTCGCAAGAGCAAAACATAATTGGCACAGAGGGTCACATCAGACACAAACGTATCCTATAGCCTATAGGTCTGGTTTTCATCATTAATTTTTGTTTATGTGCGAATATTGACCTAATACATAGGCTTAGGAGCCTTAGGTCATATTAATGTGAAATTGCGCATTGTTATAGCCTACCTATACACAGCGCTCGTGAATAAGCTGGTGCCCTTCGTTGGCTTTCAAGTGGCGCTTTAGAAACTTGGAGATTACGATAACTACCAGAGATTGATATAGCCTACATACGTAGGCTACGGTACAAACTGCATTCTATAGCGTGCTCCATGGCTTGTCATTGCGATTATTTTAGTTTTCCTGGAGTGCAGGCAGCAGGCTGTCTATAGGCCTACGCATGCGTAACTACGCATTTTTGTTGGTCCCACTTAAGCCCACGTACGTAGGGTGTGACGATCGTTGAGAGCGAGAAACTGAACCGTGCCTAGGCTACCAGACAGGGTCTATAATAGGTCTACTATTTAAAGGCTTAGAAGGTTGACGTCCGTAGCATGGCAATCCTCGAAAACTCCGCCACCGTTCCTAGCCTACTCTTATTTCGATTGGCGTTCTTTCTTCTCTGACCAGTGACCACACCATGGCTACCTCGATTGCTCAGCCCCGTCGTGAAGCATCGCAGTGCTACCGCTGTGGCTTACAAGCTGTACAACCGAAACTGTTACCTTGTCTACACATCTTTTGTCTGCAATGTCTGAAATCGGGGGAACTAGAGCAGCGATACGAGAGATCCCCAGAAGGGTTGACCAGGATGCCATGTCCAGAATGCTCATCGGAGTTTGTGGTTCCTCGTGAGGGTCTCAGTGGTTTACCGCCGGACATCTTCGTGGAGCGACCGGTGAAGATGCAGAAAGGCCTGTGTGATGTCTGTTCAGAAGATCAGAGCAGCGTCCCATCAGCAAGTAAGTACTGTGTGTCTTGCTGTCAGGGACTGTGCGAACGTTGCGCCATCTGTAACGGATGTGTAACTGACGCGTATTGTATTGCTACACTACGTTTATTACTACATATCTAAACCTATAAAAGAGAAATTGTAACTAGATTTGTGGACAATTTTCTTCTTATCCACCCGACCGTGGTTTGATGCAGAGTGCCGGAAGCTCCGACGGCAGGCAAGAAGACTTGAGAGAGTCTGGATAAGAACGCGTTCTCCTGCTGATCGGGCCTCCTGGGTCCGCTTCGTAAGAGAAATGCATACCTCGTACCGTGCCAGAGAACGCGAATACTGGGAGACCATCATCACTCGCCAGTCTAAGGAGCCGAAGAGACTCTGGACCACTTTCAACAGCCTGCTGGGCCGTTCGAGAGAAGGTCGGCAGTCGGAGTCTCCTCCGCCGTTCTCTGCAGAGGTATTCTTGCAACGATTCTCTGCCAAGATGTCGTCCATTCGAAGTCCATCGCCGAATCGCCACCGTCTACGTTCTCTACCACAGAGCATCGGCTTTCTGCACTCCAGGAGATTTCGAGTGAGGAGCTGCGTCGACTCATCCTCTCTGCCGCCGCAAAGACGTGTGAGCTCTGGATTCTGTGCCAACATTCTTGGTTCAGGAACTGATTGACGACCTCCCCCTCCCCACTATCCTGTGCAACTCTTCGATCCGTGAGGCGTGTCTTCCTGCCTCGCAGAAACGCTCCGTTCTTCTACCTGTTTTGAAGCGCGACGGTCTGGATCAAACTGATCCAGCAAACTATCGTCCAATTGCTAATGTTACATTTCTATCTAAGATACTGGAACGCATTGTTGCCAACCAGCTGATTACATATTTGGATATGAATGAATTGATTCCGTCGCAGCAGTCGGGTTTCCGTCGGAATCATTCCACGGAGACTCTCCTGCTTCGACTTTTGTCTGACTTCTATGGCGCATTTGACCGTGGTCAAGTCACTCACCTCGCTCTCGTTGAGGTAAGCTCTGCCTTTGACTCTGTGGACCACTCCATTCTCCTGCAGCGCCTCTCCACTTCTTTCGGCTTAGTGGGCCAGCCTCTTCATTGGCTTAAATCCTTCCTATCTGACCGCTCAAACTGTGTAGTTCTTGGGTCGTCCAGATCTGCTTGGGTCCCTGTCCCTCTTGGGGTGCCCCAGGATTCCGTCTTGGGTCCGCTGCTGTATCTTCTCTATACTGCTGATATCTGCTCCTTGCTATCATCTCAAGGGCTTCTGCACCAGCTATTTGCCGATGATGTGCAGGCCTACATCCATACCTAATGATCCTAATCGGCTGATGCGGTGGCCGCTTTCAGCCAGATGTGTAGAAAAATGGATGTCCTCTCTCTCTCTGGATGGCCTCCAATAGGCTACTCTTAAATCCATCCAAAACACAGTTTATTTGGTTGGGTGGCCGTAGGCAACTACAGGGTATTGACCTTTCCCAACTTGCTCTGCTCTTTCCTCATATCTCCTTTTCCCTCACAGTTCGTGATCTGGGACTCACCCTCGATTCTGAGCTCACTCCGTCCCAGCAGGTGAACTTGGTGGCGCGGAGTGCCTATTACCAGCTTCGTCAGCTCCGGGTGATCTCCCGCTCTCTCTCTCATGATGCGGTCGTCGTTCTTGTCCACGCCTTCGTTACAAGTCGAATCGACAACTGTTGCTCCTTACTTGCTGGTCTTCCCATTGGGTCCTGGGGCGACTTAATTGATCGCGTCTTACGCTCGGCTGCTCGCCTTGTTGGGCGGCTTCCTAAATTTGCTTCTGTCTCTGTCTATATGCGCGATGTGCTGCACTGGTTGCCTGTGTCCCAGCGGATCTCGTACCGCATTGCTGCGGTGGTCTCCCGCTGTGTCTTTGGCTGTGCTCCGTCATACTTGTGTGATCTTTGTTGTCCAGTCTCTGACGTTGCAGCGCGTCGTGTACTTCGCTCTTCGGCTAAGGGTGAGCCTCTGGTCCCGCGGGCTCGCTTGGCTATTAAGCAGCGCCGTGCTTTCTCAGTCGTGGGGCCTACTGTCTGGAACGACCTCCCGGTTACGCTTCGCTCTCTACTTGTGGTCCATCCAGCTAGGTTCTACAAGTCTCTCAAGTCTTTTTTCTTTGTTCGTGGTCGGGCTGAGAGCGCCTCTGAGTAGTTTCTTGAAAGGGCGCTATATAAATGCTCTGAATGAATGAATGAATGGACCGATTT
This sequence comes from Lumbricus terrestris, assembly GCA_949752735.1. Lineage (NCBI taxonomy): Eukaryota > Metazoa > Annelida > Clitellata > Crassiclitellata > Lumbricidae > Lumbricus > Lumbricus terrestris. The sequence goes on along the minus strand of OX457043.1, from coordinate 14,938,297 downwards.
TCCCCAATATTTACAAAAATACCTTTTAGCACCCACGGACAACACTACCGGAGTTCGCGATCCAAAAATCTTACCTTTTCCCGAGTTTGAAACATTTAATCTTCTATCCGAAAGTTAACGCAATATTTAGGATTTGTCGCCGGAAGTTACAGAACCCTTTAAAAAGAATCCATAGATTTATGACGTCATCACTTCTTCACCTCACTTTGGACGGCCGATTTTATAGCGCGCGCTTTCGCAAAATTATACTAAAAAACACTGCTAATAATTATGAACGGTTGATCGCAAGATAGGCCTAATGACAATGAACACCGGTAATTAATATTATATCGTGCCGTCGTATGTAGGCCATCTGGACATTATTTAGGGCGGACGGGTTTAGCCAAAAGAACCAAGATTCACCGACAAATGCCGAGCGAACCCGCCCCCGCAGGGGCGGCTGGGAGATGGGTTGGGGCGTAAACCCTACATTTCACGGAGAACGCCAGGCACCCCAGGCCGGGGCCGGGTTGTGGCCGATAGAAGAAGACGGGGTGAGAAATGCGGAGTGGGAGCGGGGTCAGCGTGGCTGGGGACTAAAAAAACGAAATTTCCCGGGCAACGCCGGGTAATTCAGCAAGTAGGCTACGCTAGGCCTATAAGCTAAGGAACAAGATATGGATAACATAGTAGGTTCATCATGGCTACACGTGGCCTATGCTATCAGTGTCCAGTAGAAGTAACTTTTACTAGAGCTACTATCATGATTATCAAGAGTTATGTATGCCTCTCCTGCATGGTGGGGTCTGGCTAGTGGATTGGACAAATCCCGTCTTGAGGGCCTCATGAACAAACTCAGACGAGCCGGCTACTTACATCCTGATACACTTACAGCAGAAACTTTAGCTCAAGAGGCTGATAAGGTGCTTTTCAAAACTGTTCTGGGAAACGAACTTCATGTCCTCCGTAACCTCTTTCCACTACAACGTGATCCATTATATAGCCTAACCTTAGGGAAAGGGCTCACAATTTCATCCTCCCCAATAAAGACTCGTTAAACTTTATTCCAAGAATGTTATTCAAAAACATGTACTAACTATTTTGAACATAAGCTTTAAGCAGCCATACTGTTAATGTAAACCTACAGCGTTCTGTCTGTTGTTTATTGAATAAAACGAATATAGGCCTACATAGGTACCGAATGCCGCGTACTACATATTGTGCATGTCCAGACTGGCATTCAGACGTCCCGTGGTAATATTAATGTCCAATAGCGATTCAGCTAGACAGACCCGTCACATCCCTCTTTCCTTTTTTAAAGTTAATAAAATAATAGCGATCCCGTTAGACCCGTCACATCCCCGTTTTCTTAGTTAAAGTTAATCCAAACTATTTTTTTTATATTTCCCTCCCCCCCAATAAGTATTGAGTAATTTACACTGTCATTCTAAACTATCATAACCTCTTCCCCTTTTCAAATTTCAATCAAATCTAATAATAATTATTTAATTCTACAAAGTTCGTGAAAGTTATCGGTGAAAAGTCTCTCGCGAAAGTATCTTGAAGTTGAAGGGGCTTCCTTGCGTTTCGCTATAGCATTGTGATGACAGATGAACAGATGGGACTAATGACCGTTTGGCAGCGAGGGTGTTGGAGGATGGTGCGTTCAGTTGCTGCTCAGACGAACGGAGTCTAGAAGGAATAGATGGTGGGGGTCCAAAGGGCGGTCGGTGATGAGTTTAAGAGTGGTGGCTGACTGCGTTTACCGGCCGTGCAGCTGTTGGCGAGTTTACGCCGACTAAGGAAGGGGTTTGGGAAGGGGAATATATGCCTCTGCCCACCTTACATTTTTTATTTCTTCATTGCAAAATGGTTGCAATTTAAGCTGCCGCCTTGTAAAAATTAATCTATTACTCCAATATAAAGCGGACCTCTGAAAAGTTTCAAGGTGAAGCAGAATGCACCGTCATTTGCTATATAGGCCTAGTCAGAAAATTCCTAATTTAATGTGTGTTTATGTACTGTGTCCTTTAATAGGCATATTGCTAGAGTGGTTTTTCCATAATATCAGCTAGGAATGTGTTTACATTGCAGTACACCCCCAGGCAAGACTTAACACAAAAGGCAAGGGAGTGTGGGGAGTTACGGCAATGAATGGCTACATTTACGTTCTAAGTAAGGATTCCGTTTTTATATATGATCCTGAAATTTCAGCCGATCCTGTTGAGGAAATCTGCATACCAGAACAGAAATACTTGACCGACATCGCTGCTTCATCATTGGACAGTTGTCTCTACGTAACCGATCAAGGTGATAAGAGAGCTTCGAATAAAGTGTCGTGCATTTGGAAGATAGAAAAAGGACATGACAACAAGTACAGTGCTTCAAAATGGTTGAAGGTCTCTTTCAAGCTCCTCACGTTGTCAGTATCACCAAAGGGTCACGTCGTTGTGCCAGTGTCGTGTAAGACATGGAACAATCTGAGCATCTACAGATCGAGCATCTACAGATCAGACGGCGAACTGATGAAAAAAATAAACTTACCATATTCGTATCCTAACCACGCCATAGAACTTGCAAATGGAAATTTTGTTGTTGCCTTTGGGAAGTCAGAGTCCTGCAACCTCTGTGAAATCAACGACAAAGGCGAGGTCGTAAAGAGGTTTGCCAACCACCAATTGTCATTGAATCATCCTTGGCACGTGGCCTTCTTTGGGAATGACGAGCTGCTGATTGCCGACAGCAAAAACAACCGAGTCCTATGGCTGGACTCACATCTGAACGTCAAGCAGGAGCTGCTAACGAAAGAGAAGGACGGAATAATTGAACCGAGGCGAATGTGCTACGCACCACAGAACAATCTGCTGATGATTGTGTACAGCGGACCAGACCGAAAAGGAGTCGTTGATCTTTACGACTCGAGGCGTTGGCTTCAATGAGACAACCTTTTGGTGCAAAAATACGGCTAGTGTATTTTTTATGCAGAACATTTACTTAAAACAGAAAGGCGAACAACTGAAAATGTTTACTGTTCTTTTCAAATTAATTTGAGACAAACAACGTTTTAATAGATATATATATACGAGTAGATATTTGATTTGCTACAGACACACACTGTATAGAAGCAACACCGACAGCAATAAGCTTTTTACATTCTGTAGAGTCCAAAAAACCCACCGTACACGTAAAAGAAAGCTGATTCCAAAACAGAACAGTTACTTTTAAAAGAAACACAAAACAGAATGTCAAACGTGAACGAAGAAAACCTTCCGCATAATGAAGCTTTGCTTACTTGTCAAGTCATAAACGATGAGCAGCGAGCGACGGGCTTTCACACATCGGGGCAAACCATAGCTCCAAGTTTCAACCAAAACACATCGAAATAAACAATTGCAAAGAACCAACTAACTCAGATCTCCTGTCAAAAATGCATCAGAATAATTATCATCGTTTAACAAAACTTAAGAGTAAACGAGACACGACACTCCATACTTCTCCTGTCCAGTTCTGGTAAACAACGCAAACATACATGCTGCTTAGCAGAAGGTTGGATGAAATAATGTTCCAATTGGTCTGGGTTAGATAAAACATTAACACTCAACGAGCACGTTAACTAATTAATATGATGCTAATTAACAAAACAAATATGTCCATTGCATTGAAAGGAGGTAATAAGGTCGTGAGGTAAGGGCCTTGGAGTTGGAGTGCAGAATGATCTTACTCGTAGAGAAAAGCACAGTGTCGCACCTTAGCATACTCTAAGATGTCTGGTTTTATTTAATAGCACAGTAAGCACACACACACACATCCATGGAATGATTAGAAAATTTACACCACTAACACTTTGCGAATTAGAAGATAACTCAGGATATCATGTAGCACATTAAGACAACATCTATTCTATATGACAAGCAATAGGTAGCCTCGAATACAAGAGGAAATTTCAAGCAACATCCACTATTCGTTGTTCAACCTGAAAAACGTCTGCTTAAGCAGGCCACTGAATTACGTTTAAGCTTATACAAACAAAATATTTAGTAGTTCAAAAGCTCATTAATCAGGTACTAGATCCTTACAGTCAAAGGTTAGTAGGAACATAAAAAGTAAGCAGCGATAAAATTATTATCAAAGAAATCTTTCAACAAACTCCAACATGAAATAAACATTCGCACCATGATGACCCCCCTGAACAATTTGCGTCATCACAACATTATGATCAAGTTTATGAACTGCATCAATCTGAATTGCATTCCACTGAGATCAGTTTTACGAGATCTTGAAAGGTTATAAAAACGAGTCGGATGTTTCAGTCGTTCAGATTTACTTCATAACAAAAACAACATTAACCCAATAAATAAATAAACTCTCAAGAAAAAGAATAACACAAAAGGCAAGAATACAGCTGACGATCTGAAGACATGCACCAACTTTCAATAATACCTTCTCTACGAGATCGCTCAGAAATAAATACAATGATATACAGTGGCGTAGCCAGGAATTTTTTCATGGGGGGCAGTGGGGTGGCAGCTTAAAATGATGGGGTGGCTACCGTTGGCAATTAAAGCGCGCATCGGCATCGCGAGCCGTACGCACGATAATTGAGCAATTGAACAAAATATTGAAAGTAGTCAGGAGTGTCATGACATCATTGACATGACAGCAATGAGCAATCACATAATTGACATGTCTTAACGACGTTAACGTGTCTTAACTCAGTAACTGAAGAACGAAGTAATTTCAGTAAAAGTCACAATCACAAAATAGTAGTCGTAAGTGAATTTACAAATATATTTTCTTAATTTGTCTCAGTTGAAGCTACAAATATCAGAATGCGAAAAAAATGTTGTCTAATGATCAAATGTCTAAATAATAAATGGCAGTAAAAATTTCACAAACCTAAAATAGATGTATTCTACTGTTTTTGTGATTAGCAGCAATATTAAATTTCACTCTCACTTTGAAAAGCCCAACCAAAGGCCATTAAACAATAAACACATGCAATAAAATGTATGTACGCACATATTAATGACGTAGGGTATATTGCCCTAGACTATGTATTTTTAGATTTTGGATGTATTACAGTATTGGACATTAATACGCATGCAAGCCTCACTAGCTTGTCTGTCCCACAGTGCACAATAGTGGCCTGTCCCACTTTCCCATCACCCACCCTATAAGAAGTTGTACAGGAAGTTGTATAAAAAATAAAATAAGTCAGAAATTATATAACATTCTTTATCACTCGTAAAAGTAAAAAGTAAAACAAACGCAGGGATTGGGGGGGCAGCTGGGGTGGCAGCCCTTTCATTTGGGGGGGCGGCTGCCCCCCCTTGCCCCCCGTAGTTACGCCACTGATGATATAAATTATTAAAACAGAAACACAATCGTGTAAAGTTACCACGGCTTATGACAAAAACCTTGCTTAGTATAGTGTTTGAAACTCACGAGTTTCAAACACTGTACTAAGCAAGGTTTTTGTCATAAGCCGTAAAATAATTCTACAGCTACCTTCCCTCTGTCTCTCTCTGTCTCTCTCACCTTTACCCTCTCCTCTCTCCACAACCCCAGGGCTGTTTTTAAGGAAGATCTAGAACTGCACAACCCCATCTTTCGTTTCCCATCCTCCATGATAAATTACTCTAAAACGGAGGAAAATTACCTTTCAAAACAAGTTTTAATGGAACAGAAATGCTTCTACAACTGCACAAATCCATTCAGAACGGCACATTTTGTGTACAAAAGCCCTGACATCCCCTGCAAATCACTTTACTGGCCAACAGGTCAAGGTAGCTTACATCGTTCGAATAAATGTCAAGAAGCCTCAGTGCATGAAGACAACAGCTCAAAAGACAATGGTGCATTATTTGAGAGATTTAATTCTTGTGCTACACAAGTCTGTACACAAGAATCTGAAATAGCTTAGCACACATTAAAAACAGGCACAGCACTGGCACAAGCTTTCATCGTACGCAAAATCAAGTCTTGAAGCCACACTGTCCTCAAAGAAAAATTATGTATTTTACCAGATTTAGACGGCTGAAGATCATAACCATATTTTACCAACTGCATTTTCTTAAGATCAAAGTCAACTTAACCCTTTATTAGACTAGTATCACTATAGAAACACTATCCATCCAGTGTGAGGAACAGTGACATTTAGCATAATAACTTAACATAATAACTTAAGCATCAAATATAAAACAATATATGCAAGGCAAAAAATGCAGAAACTGAACAAAACTGCTGAATGTAAAGAACAGTTAAAATTGCCTGAAATACAGCACCACAAATTAAGAAAATATTTCAATGAAACCAGGCATCTAAATAGCGTGCATTACGAAACACATATGCACACAGGTGGAGTGACAAGTAAGGTACCCACTTATAAGCAACAACTCACATTTTATTGACAGAAAGTGACACTTAGGTATTTCCTATTCTATGGCATTCACAATATCAACCGCCAACAGGCAAAGCTCAAAAACGTCTCAAAATATTATAATTGCTTTGGTTATAAATCAGTTACCTATCTCTGGCGCAGAATGTTGAACAGAATAAAACAACTGAAGTCAAATGCATTTAATTGAAGAAACGACCCCAAAAAACAGAAAAAAGATTCAATAGATCATAAAAATGTGACTCATTGTTCTGGCGTTGACTAGAGCACAACACAGGACTAGTCAGACTTGTTAATATCTTCTTTTTGGCAAATCGATTTTCACTTTTAGAAATTCGATTTAAAACCAATTATGGCTTATAGGAAATCCAGTTTTCCCAGCTGGCATTAAGATTCATTGCATTCGACGACGTTGACGTAAAATGTAGTTAACTCCTCTCTCATTGATTTTTTTTAAAATTTGACAAAACGCACGATGTTGCATTCAAAGTGCCATATCGCAGCGCCATGCATCCATATCTATCGCATCGTGTGTCAACGACCTCTTATCTCTATATATAATAGGCCAAGGGTAATGCAGCGTCACAATAAGTTCCTAATGGCAGCATTTAACCTTACTGTTAGAACAAATACAGGAATCATCACTTATAATTTTCGGAAAACGATTTTCAAAAATGAATCCAATTATTGGTTTTTAAACAGATTATAATTTTTTTATAAACGAAAATCGGATTTCCAATTATTTTTTAACAACCCTATCTGACTTCAAAGGATTTCGGTATCATTTTCCCCCCCAATACTTGTTGTTTGCATTTCCCATTCTGTGGCATTCACAATATCAACACCACCAACAGGGACAATGCTAAACATAATAGTAAAAATAATGGCTTTGGTTTCAAAACAGCACAGCCCTTCTGCTGCAAAATGTCAAACAGAAAAAACACAATGAAATAACTGCAGGGAAATTTGTTTGATTGAGAATGACCAAAAAAAACAAAAAAATATTCCAAATCGTAAAAAAAGACTCGTTGTTCGGACATTGACTAGATTAAGAGATCAGATTATAGCCGGAGTTCGAAGGATTTCGATATCGTCTCCCCGATAAATGGATTCCTCGCGGCATTTGCTGCCAGTTTTGCCCATTCCGAATCAAAAGGATCAAACGGCCCCTGAGAGGAGGGCGCTTTACTCGCAGTAGTTACAGCGCCCCATGAGCTAGACATCATTGACCCTGGTACGCCCTGAGATGTGGTAACACGCTGCTGATTAAAGTTCGCCGTGGGGTAATCAAGTGAAGTGGTTCGCATCATGCCTGCAAATGGTGATGAAAAAGAAGTGTTGTCCCTGCCTAGAACCGGTGGAGTGGCCGGAGCACACGGCTGCTGATGCTGCTGAGATGACCCCATCACGGCTGAGCTGTGGACCAACGGAGGAGCGCCAGGTCCAGTGGCCAACATGCCATCACGTATTGCGTTCAACCATGACTCGGCCTCTGACGGCCGTGCTGCAATCGTAGTTGTAGGCTGCGTTGGTCCGGCTGCTGCTGCTGCTTGCATCGCTGGTCCTGAATGTGGAATGTTGCCAGTATCTGAAGAGTCAGATATTTACAATTTACATGTAAACAGTATTCGTAGAGATAGCAATTATATATCTCACAAATCTCACACAGTGCTTCTTAATTGTTTAAGAAGCCGAAAGGAACATTGGGACAGAAATTCTTCAGTGCTGAGTTGTAGACATATGGAACGGTTTGTATGATAGCATTGTGTCGGTGGACACGGTCTCAGCGTTTAAAAGGAAGCTAGGAAAATTGGGCTATTAAATGTTCCAGGTTAATTTGCAGTGGTTCTAACACAGACCTAGCATCTTCTGAACCACTTAAAACCCATGTTATGTTATACATTATATATATTCCAACAGGCCACACTTCCCTTCCATGCACTCGACAGGCTAGACACATAAAGTTAGCTTAATAATGCTCTGGCATCGGCAGTAATGAAGCAACTACTTATCAGAGCAAGAAGATGGCCGCACTTATCTGCACACTAAAGAGAAGAAAGAAGAGAGCATGGCCATGTCCAGAGAACAATCAAATGATGGAATAAACAGAACAGTTTTTATTATCATATTTTATTGTCATAATATATTTTATTGCACAATTAAAAGGATGACTAACAGCTTATTTATAGCACTGCAATTGTATGAACCAGTACTTAGGACAGTGCAACTGATATTTGATAGCTGAGGTTAAAAAATACACCAACCATTAAAATAATGCACGATGCAATGGCCAGCATAATCTGCACTCAAAATGTTTTTACAAAAGATATAAATGTCTTCTGTAACAGATGATGCTGAACAATCCTTATAATCTGAGATGCTCCTTACGTCACTCTTAACGCTTAACCTAATGGTTTTGGTGTCGAATTAACATAACGAACCTTGATTCAGTGCAATGGCTGCCTATGATTAGTGCCTATTGGACACGTATGATCCAATAAACAATTAAAGGTGACCTTCAAGCATGTAAAAAATCATTTGCATGGTGTATCAGTTTATCATACGTATGGTGCATCAGTCACATGATATACGATATTGAACGTTAAAGATATTAAATGTCTTATAAGTCCAAATTTGATCACCTGGTTAATAAAGTTTCTAGTATACTTAGGTTTCACTTAAGAGCTGCAAAACAATATCCGGTTTTTCCAGCAATAGCCAAACAGGAAATATACTTCACGAGAGGACCTTTCTAAATGTGGTCTTTACAACACAATCTAGAATGCTTGCTGCCTAAAGAATGGATACAACAACAAAAACTGATTTCTTCATCATACTTCTAAACTGTAACAGTGTTGGTCCTTACAAAAGACCATACCCAACAGCAATGTCATATGTAGGACATCTGAAGCCCAAATTACTATACCCACATGTTGTTGGTTCTATGCAGCCAAATCACCCTTTTGACCTCACAATTAAGCATCTGCAGAGTTACTACACACAGTGCACAGGTATTATCACACTGAAGTAATGAGCATGACATTGTCTCAGGCTACTGTGCATGGCTGTTCTCCTTCAACAGTACTTCCACCAGATGAATTTAAATAAAACATAAATTCTGTCAAACCCTACCTTTCCCAGGTTCTGCTGCATGACCATTCTCCTTGAACAGTGTCTCCACCTGGTGGCCCCACATGACAGTGACTGGCACCGGCTGATGCCGTATGACTTCCGGCATGTCACGTGGCCCTGCCTGACTCGTCACGATTTCGGTGACAGTCGACTGAGGCTTTGCAGAAGCGGAAGAAACGAGACCACGTGACAGCTGGTGACAGATCTGAGAGATGCAATCGATTCTTTCAGCGTTCGGAGATGCCTCCTTGATCGGGCTGACTGCAAGAATATCACAAATTTATACTGCTCTCATTTAAATCAAATACCCGTCGCTGCCCGAGAAATTTCGGTTTTTGGACCACCTCCCACTACACCTCACCGTGCTCCCACTCCCAGCCCCACCAACCCACCCGCTACACCTCACCGTGCTCCCACTCCCAGCCCCACCAACCCACCCGCTACACCTCACCGTGCTCCCAATCCCAGCCCCACCAACCCACCCGCTACACCTCACCGTGCTCCCACTCCCAGCCCCACCAACCCACCCGCTACACCTCACCGTGCTCCCACTCCCAGCCCCACCAACCCATTTACTCTGCACCCAATCCCCACACCGCACCAACCCGACCTCGATCCCCACTCTAGAATGACTTCTAACAAAACAATTATATACACTTGAAATTTCCAGAACTCGTCCGAGTTGTTTCAGCTTTATGATACGCGTCAACTCAAAGCAAACTACTTTATAAATAAGCCTGAAATGGCTGACAAACAAAGGTCCTGTACACTAGCATGCACGAGAACGTTTTTAAATGAGATTTGTATCTTTTGCTATCCGTTACAATACTGTTCCATAGATGCAATATAAAACCTAGATGCCACACACTCATAATTATTCTTACTTGCAAGAGACATCTGCTGACAGTTGTGGTTGATGTTTCCACTGCCTCCTCCCGTCAGCTCTTCCTGACGATTCAGCGTGGAAGGGAGTTCGTCCAAGCGTAGCGACATCTGACGCTTGAACGGCGACGTCTCGTTCAGTCGCATGAAGCCGGAGAAGGATCCCTGGCGATGGAGAAGGTCAACCGGAGCCTTCGGACGCTCCACGGCAAACGGATTCTCAGCCTTCCTCAGAGGAACCGGTTCTGCAAATCACAGCCACCTCTATTAAAAAAAGTTCTCTTTGGAATACACTGTCACCTTCTGTCCACTCCACCCAGCAGTTACAGTGGTTTTGGTAAGCAGTGGGAATACCGTTCCCACCAACTGTAAACCCTGGCTATACCATTCTACAGAAGAGACAACCAGTGGGAATGCCAAGGGTTTTGCTGTTTACAGGGTTCAATGCATGGTGAGCAGCAGTAGGAACACAAGCAAAGAGTTTCGAGAGCAGTGGGAATGCTGTTTCCACCCACTTTAAACCCTGGCTCTACCATTCCTTCTGGCAGTCTTTCTTCTTCCGTCACTCTTACCAAAACCTGCTTGTTCTCAAGAGGACTTACACACTGGGAACGCTTCTGAACAATTTATCATGTACAGTTTACAGATCTGCTCAAAAACAATACAATACAAAATAATCAAACCAGTTTCTGCAGTCCCACGTCTGGTCAAAAGCTAGGACACTTCATGCTTAAGCATCAACATGAAGAGGCTAATAATTGTATCGCATAGGAGAATTTATAAAGCCTCTTACAGTACTAGCTACTCAGCATGATAGACCCAAAAGAAATATGAAAATCTTCAAACATAAGGGATGAGGTGTTATCCTAAGATCTTACTATGAATAGGGGAAAGATCATTCCACATAGAAGGGCCCAAGATGGTACATGGACTTACATTATATAAACCTGCATAATGGTAAAAAAATTCCCACAAGCAAACCAGCAACATTCAGCAACCAAATATTTTCACACAGTACTCAATGTCATTTTGTTCCTATCATTCCTTTAACCCAAAACTAAACTTGACGAATTATTACCTGCAACAATTGCGCTCTGTGGATCGGCCAATCTTTCCGTCAGAGTAGCCGGTCGGAAAGACCCGGTTCGAGTTAAACTTGTTCCTCCATTTTCTGAACATGTGATCGTCATCTTCTCCTTCTCTCGAAGCTGTTTCTTTTCGAGACATATTGTAAATGCACATCCAACCGCATGACTCAGTCGCTCACCCTAACAATGGACAAAACACAACAACAAAAGTGGATACTTCAACTCTTCAAACAATTCATTCGCTTTCACATGAAAGAAAACATTACCACAAAGATGCACAATATGCATTATGCACTGACAGGAGTAAGAAATGCAGAGCACCCTAAATAGGAAAAAAAACTATTTCAAGAAGTCACCAACAAAGGTGAATGCTTCAAATAATTCATTCAGTTTAAAAAAATCAAAACAGCCACAAAGATGCATAATAAGAAGAGCATGAGAAAAACATGTAATACTTCTAAGTATTAATGAAGTCATCACAACATTTGAACAAAATATGAAAGTCATTCTAAGTTGTTTTGAATTACCAAGAAGGGAGGTCTGTTGCAAATGCATGCAAAAACTGACAAAATGGGCTAGTCAAAAATTTACACGAATTCTGTCATATTGTTTACTAATCAAATCAACTAGAAGCACCTCTAGAGTCACTGGTATACATAGATGTAAGGAACAATGCAAATAAAATTAAAAACGGGGAAAAACCTCGCCTTTTTTCAACAACAAAAAAACGACAAAAAAGTGAAAACAAACGGAAACCAATTTGCCTTTGTTACATCCAAAACTTCATTTAAACTTTATGACCTTGGCACACATGAAACGAGTGAGAAAAACAGCAAGAAACGAACGACTCGTGAAAGACAACTTGCTATACAAACCGATTCTTTGACAGCCAGAAAGCCATGACACATCCATCTGCGTGTGGTTCCATCACGGCAGATATACGCAAAGCCCTTGTCATTGTTTCGATCCGGAGCACAAAAGGACACCTTCTCAATTGTCTGATCGACAATCAAACCCTGCAAGCAAGCACAGAAGTACATGTACTATGCTTAGAACCAATGATTTAACCCTTTGCCAAGCAAAGTGCAGTGAATGGAACGGAGAAATTATATATGCCCTTGGTCGCTAAAGAGTTAAAAGCTTCCTTGGTTTTTTACATTATCCAAATTTATGCAAGACAAACATGAACCTTCTGGAATAAAAACTCATTAAAAATTTTCAATAAATTATAAATACAGACTTGTTGTGAAAATAGGTTGGCTCTGCAATGGTCATTCTGTTCAACTGTGGCTTCAGCTGATAGGCAGGAACGCCACTACACAAGATGTCCTTTGACACTTAAGAACAGTGCTGAATTGCCAGTCGCTTTACGCACACTCTCATCACTAAAGCGTTAAACATGTTATCTCTCTAAATACAAAGTGAGGGCAATATGGCCTTTCAAGTTACTAGCCTACAAGACTGGCGGTCTTCATACCCACAAGTAGGAAGCCAAATGCCTTCACATTTAAAATACAAAACAGATTAAAACATAAATTTGTAATTTTAAGCAACCTAAAGCAGCTTGATGACAATGCCATTGTTGTAATCACAATTACACTTATGAGATTATAATCATGACTTTAAATATTACAGACAACTATTTAAACCATTTCTTGACAATAGAATATATGCAGTTTCATCCAATGCAAATGAGCAGAGAAAATCCTACCTTGCTAAGTTCATCGACAACTCTAAGTGCGTCACCGGCTACATAGAGGACAGCTCTTTGTGCTTTGCTTTTACTCTGCTAGGAAATAATGAAGCAAATAGAGCAAAATCTTTCAACATGAAAGACACAAATAAAAGATTAAATAAAAAAATACAATTAATTGTACAAACTAATGGCATCATTCTTGGCAATACTATTTATTAAACACTACTGACAGAAGCAGTACAGCAAGTCACCAAGTGAAACAGTCTATTTAATGGAAGCCCAATCAATTTATATATTAACAGGCAATTTATATATTAACAGTTACAGCTATGAGTAAATATGAAACTTTTAGCAGAATAGCACACACAACAGAACAGAAAATGGACTGGAAGCAAAGTGGGAATGGACTGTCTTTCAGCACTTCCCTTTCACAAGTCAAAGTCACATAAATAAGTGCATTGTCAACCATTTAATTCAGAAGATATCCACCTGCATAGATCTATTAGTGTACATGTACTAAAGTAAGTCTTCAGAACTTAAGTAATGAATCAAGGGACCTCGTAAACAAGTCGATGCTTAGCGCAACTCCGACACTGCTCATACTTTGGCAGTGCCAACCCCATGCCTGGAGACAGGTGAAATTAATCATGCTTGACATTCATTCATTCATTCATTCATTCAAGAAACTACTCAGAGGCACTCCCAGCCCAACCACGAACAAAGAAAAGACACCTGACACAGTGTCACTTAACAGCACCAAAAGCAGTGTCCCAAGTTTCCCTAAAACATTTCTATAAGGACATCCATACCAAGCATTAATGTCAAGCATGAAATATTGCCTGAAATTTTAAAACTAGTACAGCGACCAATTTATTCTCAAATAAATGAAATTACTCACATTTTTAAGAAGATTGATGGCTTCCTCGCAGATCTGTATCCCTCTTGATTCAAACACCTCAATGCAGCCCAGATACTAAAACAAATCATAAAGACACTAACTAAAAAGACAGAGTTTGTTCATTATAATATCCAAAATTCAAAAGCACTACTCTAAAGATAAACATATGGTACAAGCTTATTCATAAAGTGCTGCGTCATACAAGATGAATCTCTCATCTTGAGCAGAGATCTATGTCTGAGACCAGTTATATATTATCATTATTAAACTGTCATATATATATATATATAACTTGTCTAAACAAAACAAACTCTTGCACAAAGTGTTTAACAGGAAAGTCTACTCATAATAAATCTTAAAGAAACAAGTCTTAAGGTTTTTCTTGAAGAGCAATAAAGAAGACGATTTGCAAGTAAAGTCCGGAAGTTTATTCTATTAAGTGGGGCCGGCAAGTGCAATGCACGATTTCCAAATTTTGCGAACTTTGCAAGAAAGAGGAGCAAAATTGTAATCATAATCTCCAAATTTCTAAAGCACCACTTAAAAGCATATGCAGACCCTCTGCTTAATTGTGCAAAAAATATCACTGTCTACCGACGATAGCACTGAAAATTCTTACCCTCAGAGTCATAACAAAATCTGAGTTCTTTTCAAGTCAAGCATTTTATTCATTTAAAAACTGCTTCCTATTTGTCTGCAATGATCTAACAACTGTTTGCTTTCCGTTACGGGGAATGCTCATAATAATAAAAATTTGAAATTACCGAGAACAAATTAAATGGTTTCTAGTAATGGATGTGAATTCTTACCCTAACTTGGAAGCTGCAAGTTCCCTCTCGTACTTTCCTCTCATCCTCCTGCCAGAGGTATGGCTTATTGGACTCCGACACAACATCTTTCTTCTTATGAAGGCTTAAGCCTCGTTTGAATTTATCCATAGACTACCTCACAGAAACTGCAAACAAACATATCTCCAAAATTACCAAATAAACCTCATAATCATCAGAAAAGAAAATTTATAGCATTGTCCAAAATATTAAGGCTGCACACGTATCCCAAAGAGTAGGCACTCAGATATTTCAGACATGCCTGGCAAAGTTTCAGTGTCTCAGCACTTCCAATAGCTGTAAAGAAGTTAATGGAATTTACTGGCATGCTGAACAAGTTGGATCTTAACAAGTTAGACCTCTTAACATATAAAGTAAGCGGAAATGCTGCAAGCCGCTGATGCGATTTTAGTTCTGTGAAACGCGCCGATAAGGGTACTTACACCTAACATGGCAGTTACACCGTTTTATAACACGACTGTTATCTCAACTGAACACCTACGATCTTAATATTCAGCCGGACTACACGCACTTCGACCAAAATTTAATAGAGATAGTGATTAACGTGATTAAGCCATTTCATCGCTTACAGCAGCCTGGGCGCTGAATATACCCCGATCGAGTTGACGCTTTACGAACACGTATCATTCGTGAAGCCTTAGAAAACCTCAGAGTCAAATCCAAACATATACCACTAATTAAGAAAATCCGTAAATAGTGAATCAATTCCACTGATAAACGAGCACGCCGAGAGTATAATCATCACGTCGTGAATCATAATGGAATTCTAGGCACTACCCGCAACTCGCCGGGAACAATTTCATGGAGATCGAGAAAATAATATTTCCTGGCTTTAAATGATCAAAATCTGCTGGCGTTGTCTAACTAAGCGATTTACCTCCGATTTAAGATGCCGAATAAACTGTCTTTATTGTCTATTTCCTCATAATTAATTTAAGAATTTTATCCGAAATCGAAAAGCTCTTGGATTCTGGAGCTCAGTGTTGCCACTGAGGTTTCTGAAATAAACCCAGACTTTCTTCAGAAAAAACCCCAGAAAAACCCAGACTATTCATATAAGCTATTTTAGACCCCTTTGTTCAAATTAAGTTGGTTTTTCGCTTGTTCGCATGAGGATTAACAAAATGTTCGTCAAAAGAGTCGAATAAAATGTAATTACAACTTTAAAACTATCAATTGTCAAAGTTGTCAGAGACTCGGGATCCATACTGACAATAAGCTTAATCGATATACTCATGTGAGTCTGTGCTGCGGGTTGAGTCTACCAGAATTGTAGCCTAAGCAAATAACACACGTGGCTTAAGTTTACAAAGTTTTAAAGTTGTCAGAGGTTTCCAGCCAAATTTTCTTAATACACCAACAATCCATGGAACGTTTTAAACACCTAGAACATTAATACTCTGCAACAATTTGTCTATTATACCACTAGAGGATTGACCTGACCTACAGTGTATAACTGTATATGCATGTAATAGATGTAATACAAGGAAAAAGATGAGTGACCTGGCCTATTTTGAAATGTCAAAATGGTTTATTTCTGTGCATAAATATTCTTCAAGTTATAAATAATTATTTGTGAATTGACAACATGAGATCTTGATTGTGGAGTTTAAAATTAAAATTAGTGAGAACATTATGTATCACAACCATTTTACATTGAATTTCACAGAATATTCATGTGTTGTAAGTACAAAATGTCAACTCACCAAAATAAACCCAGATCTTGCCCCAAAAAACCCAGAAACCCAGACGAAGGCCAAAAAACCCAGATCTAGTGGAAAACACCCAGCTGTGGCATCACTGCTGGAGCTACTACCACTATGCTACCAAAGTGTCAGCGCATGCGCACGAATGAGTGACTCATTCAAAGTCTTGCAAGAAGAGGATACACCGCCTTTAATGGCGGCATCTATCGAAAGCGTCAGGCCGTGAATAGCGCAGCAATAATATTTTTCAATCATTTCATTCTGTCCCGATGAAAAGGATAACCCTACAAAAAGTGAAATTCAGCTATATATGGTGCTCAAAATGTCCTCCTTGTTCACGGACATACGACCGTAGACATAGACGCGACTGTTCGATGATCACCTGGTCAAACACCTGCCACTCTTCATATCAGACGCGCCCTACGCCCCACGGTTATCGATGTCATGAATACGCGTACTTGTTACTCCGGATCGAGGTATGGCCTGCTGGGCGGCCACAGCTGCGGGTTGTGAAGCCGAGTGTCTCCCGGGACAACTAGTACGGCAACTACTACGTCTACGGCCGTGTATTCGTGAACAAGGTCATTTTTGACACCACTTCCTTTAAGCTTTTCCAGGTGAGAAAGTTCTATTTCTCGGTGCTGCATTTTAAACTCTCATAAACTTGATAAACTCACGAATATTTTTAATCGGCTTTAGGAGTTGGTAGTTATATAGTCGCTGTTGTTGCGTTTAAAATATCAGACAAATTCTAAAAGTTTTGACCGAATTATGACTTTTGTATGGTTCCAATTTTCATTGGGACACCGTGTATATACAGGTATGTATGTAACTATCATTTTTGATCATTTATAACCAGAAAATTGTATTTTATCGATCTCCATGAACTTATTCCTGTTGAAGTAGGTATAGTGAATAAACTGATGCCCAGGCTTGACTTTTGAGCGACGCTTTAGAAGTTTGGAGATTACGATTAGCTATGTATGTAGGATTTCTCAGCACCCACAAAAGCTATGTTACAGAGACTGGAGACCAGCTTATTCACCGGCACTATATCAATCAAATACGCAATAGCCAGAGCTGCCCTTTTTGTTCTGGTGAGAGGTCGAAATCTGTGGAGGTCAAGCCAAGGAGACAGCGTGATGCTACGATGGTAGTCAGTGATGATGGTGGTCATGTGGTGGGAATTGATTAGAATTGGGATAGGATACGATGAATAAGCTGTCTGTACTCTCCAGGACACTTTTATTGCTCAGAGATTTATATTTGTGCTTCAACAGTCGTAGATAGGCAGGAATATTTTGATGTTTGGGAGATCACAATTACACTTTAGTTTTAGCAGCAAACGCAAACTATGCTCACAATAAATCTTTTCATTCGATAAGATTGAATAGAAATTGAAATTGTAAAAATCACTCCAGTCTGCATCAATAGCCACGCACGATGAAAACCGGTTACACGCAGCAACGTTCAACTGAATATTCCACTTCAATCTAAATTGTTTCATTCTTAACAAATTGTTCGAAATACATCCATATATCTGGTTACACGAAAATGCTTTCAATAGATACATTGTTATGTGCAAGAGCAATTGCAGTTTTAATGCAGGATACAGCCAGGTCTATAGAATGGCCTTGTTAATAAATCCAGAGAATTGTCTGATCTCGTCGGGCATCAGAGCAGAGAATTCCTTCTTTATGATATGTGCTTCAGCAACTCCGGTCTCAAGAAACACCGCCTGTCGCAGAACATAAAACAGCAACAATTGTTTTGACATACAAAAGAACTAATACTCAGAAATCTATGACTGGAACAGTTAGTTAGCTACATTGGAATGAGCGCATGTCACATGCACAAAGCTTCCAGTATGCCTACTGACGGTGGCGTGTTTACGAGATTTGAATCTTGAGCTACCATGGTCTGTAGTCAGGGACCTTAACTCACATGGCATTCATTCAAGCAGCAGTGGTGAACGATCTCACAGGTCTGATCAATTCAACATGAACATACACGTTTGCATGAAATTTTATATCAAAACTCATTGTTTTTCCATTTCACATACTAACTGTAAATACAACCAACTTTACATGTTTTAACACCAAACAATTATAGTCATAATTAAAATCAACCTTAATATAGTCAAAACAACAATCAAACTCATGCTTTACCACTTTGTAGTCAAAACTACCACTTAACGCAACTACAATGAACCTCATTGTTACACCACTCAACATAGTCATAAGCAACTGCAAGCAACTTACAACGCTACAAGCAACCTCATGTTTTTACCACAATCAAAATTAAAATCAACCTTGTGGCGCTACCAATCTTTATATCCGAAACTACAACTAATTTCATGCACGTATCCACCTGTTTTGGGTAAAAATAACTTAATTTATCCTAGATTTTTAGGACTGAACCAAATTAAGAGCAACACATAATTATTTCAACAAGCAGAATAACAGTATACTATTTTTTGTGGTAAATATAAATCTGATGGAGTCAATTTTCAATTAATCATTGGCGACATTTCAATGAAGTGGATGAATAAGACGTGTTTACCATTTGCGGAGGTCTGTCTGGTAATCCTTGACCGGTAGCGCTATGGTCGTTAGACAGGCAGATACTGGTCACTCTGTAGCGCAGACATAGACCACAGATTAATTAATTAATTATTAATTAGCAAATTCTTAATATGGTGTAGTATCAAAGTTGTAATTACAGACTTAACTAGCACCTCTCCAATACACAAGACAACAAATTTCATGGTCATTATACTGAACTACTCGTGATTATTTGCTTGCTCCCACTTGCCCATCAAAACACCCATCTATTAATCTTTTCTTTCTCATCCATTAATATCATTCATTCATTCATTCACCTAATTGCCTCATCTATGCATTCAAACTAACAACATATGTGGCGCCACACACCAAAACCAGCATTTAGGTGATTTTCCAAGATATTGAGTTTGATACATTATTTCAAAGGCCTGGTCTCAGGCATTAAAATGACACAACAATTATTGCTCTAACTTTATTCCAACCAAAGATGTAAGGAAAATGGCGATCCAATTAAACTAATTAATTAGCCAATCAACTTAATTAAAACAAACTAATTTGCATATCAAGAGCATTCATAGCTCAAAATCTTGTGTTTAAAAAAATTAATTAAAAAAATTATTTATTTTATCAAATTCTGCACAAAAATAAAAAATCACAAACATACTATTTCCCTAAATATCTCTGATGTGTAATTTCCAAATTAATACTGATTTCGGTGTGGACCGCCACATATATGGGGCGCGGTGGTGTAGTGGTGGCATCGTTGCCTTGAAGCCGGAAGGTTCGAGGTTCGAATCCACCTCAAGTCGCCGTGTAGGGACCTTGGGCAAGTCCTTCACTCACAATTGCTCAGCGCTTCGGCGTGAAACTCCGATGCAGTGTTCGCTCTGCAGTCGGGAGCGCCTCTGAGCAGTGAGCTGAACAAGTGCACATACAAACAAATATGTGCAAACCACAAAATTAATGTCTAAATTGATGGCTCCCAACCTTGACTTGGCGATCTGCTCCTTCTTCAGAGCCGAGTCGTCGTCCATGTTTAGATCCCAGATGTGAATAAACGAATCGTCGTCGAGAACAAAGAAGACGCTCGGTCGACTGCGACACCAGCGAACCATTCGAATGGAACGACCGTCGGTCGCGTCATGCCAGGTCATCAGAGCGTGACCTTCATAGGAAACAAACAAGAGGCACTGTAAGGTCAGGCAGAGAAACAATTACGTAAAGTTTTGTTTTAAAATGCTCGCCAAAAACAATCACTTTGTAACATACTTCAAAGATGCTGCTTTAAGCGTTTTGATCCCAATGATTACTAAGCACTTTGCTACGGAAAGTCAACAAATTAAATTCTTCCTTATGTACTTATATGATGATTTCATAATATGTTTTTTACTTACTTACATAAAGAGTTACTAACAAATATGCACATTAACTTACTCTTAATACACACACAGTTACATGCATACAATTGCATATACAACGTTCCATTGCAAGAATAAATTTACAACACTTGTGCAGATGTTATAAGATTGTATGTTGAATGTAAAAGTTGGAGTAGCTCACTTAAATCGACACGAAATAGTCTAATGCTTCCATCAGATCCACCTGCCTGGTATAAACACAAACACATAACTACTATTAATGCTCTACACAAATTTAGAAAGGCTAAATGGCCAATATGACATGTCATAGATTAATGAATGCTCAGCCAAGACTGAATAAAAATACTACCAATATAGTTATCATGCTTAGTCAAGCAATGGACCGCACATCCAGATAGTCGTCGGTGGTAGTGGAGTACTGTATTCCCAGTAACATTGTTTTTACTCAAAAAACTTGTACAATGTACATAGCACCATATACTTAGTAACTTCAAGGCAAGAGCACTGAACAAATTTAAGAAATTTCATAAATAAATTTTATAAACTTCAGCGCACTTGGATCTGCTAGTTACGATTAAGAAATAATTCATATAATTATGCCTGATGAAATCAGGCTTTTTAAAAGCAGACAACCATATCCTAAACCAGAAGGAGACTATTCTAAATTCTGTATTTTAGCATCGCACAAATCTATAGATGTTCATATCTAATAATTACGCATCTTCATCTTTAAGACCACACTTAACTTCATCTTTTTAGATGTTGACTATGGAAATTAGTCACAAACTGGCACTTGTACAGTTAATTTACAAGTGAATAATCTGGTCTTGCTGGTAAGGCTCATCCATGAAACCAACAAAATATCAACAATTAACATTATTCGATCATTTCACACATAGACCAACAAAATTGAAGTGAATGCCTACCAGAAAGATGGAGCTGAGAAAAGGTGAGAAGTCGATGCTTGTAACATCAAATGGATAATCTGTAAACAAAAACGACAAACATATATTTAGAAGTGGCACACATCAATGCATTTGGAAAAATAATGCCTTCAGCTGTCTCGTAAATGATCAGAGATAAATACCAGACAACTCGTCTAAAAAGGCAACACGACAAGATCTCTCCAAAAGGATAATCGTGAAAATAAACTGAAAAATAATAGATATTGTTAGAGTGCAAATTAAACATTAAACTAAATACTCACAAAGCAGGTTTAGTCAGTTTTACTTGTCATTTATAACAAAGTAAATGATTAATTTAGCATGAGACAAATGCCCAAACATATTTAATGCTTCATACAAGCAATAAGGCATACAAAGCAGTGGAATAGAAGCATAAATAATAATAAATAAATAATAATAACTAATCCACACATCATCTTCCAATAATGAAACTTCCAGCGTTAGGCCTTTTCTTCATTCCGTACAAGTCACCGTATTATTTTCGTTAAATTATTATTGCCATTATTGCCATAATATTTTTAACTAAGACACATGTAATAAAATAGGATTTAATAAAATAGGAATATAATTATCAACATTAATCACAAAATTGTTAAATCACGAATTATTTATATTAATTATCCACAACAGTTGCTAAATTGTTTTTTGGTGAGTTTTCATTAATCTCAGACAATAAAAGTGAATACTAACAGACTGCTAAATTTCATAGAGAATGTTTTCTAGGATTCTAACGAATCAAAAGTGGGATGCCTACCAGACTTTGGTCTAAAAGCTTTAGGAGATATGTGGCCACCATGTCTGGTGGCGTGAAGAACGCAGCCCTACAATGGCAAACCAACATCACAAGACCTCTTCGACAGCAAACAAGTAAATTTTATGCATTTACAATTCTTGAAAAGCACTAAAAGCCACCAATATATTCCAGAAAATGTTAACCCTTTACCGACCATAGTGTAGCAAATAGTATGGAGAAATCCTATAACCTCAGTCGGTATAGGGTTAAAAGAGCCATAATAATATTATTATAGATGTTGTCAACTGCAAGCATGCAGGCTTGTATGAATGAATGTTTCTATAATTATATTATGGCATATGCATGTATGTATGCTTGCATGGAGGAAAGTGTATGTGTATGTCTACGCTGTTGGATGTAGCCCCATTTACAAGGATGGCTGTTCTGGTAGAATCCAGTTTTACTATGGATTTGATGCTGGGTTCTGCTTGACCAATTTCTGACAAGGTGTGCTAATTAGGATCAGTCTACACACCTATGCCTCTCTAACTGACCCAATGGTCACATGCACCATTTATATATAGCATATTAAAATTAAGCTGAAAATTCTCTGGTGATACAATAATATATCCAAGGAACTTAGCTTCTCAGTACCGTAGATGCGCTCCAGTAGATTTTGTAGACCAGAGAATGTTCAAAAATGATTTTAAGAAACCAATGAAGTTGTAGCCTATTCAGCTTTGCTAAAGTTCAGTCGAAAACTTTTAAAGTACTAAAACAAGGCAAAAGCAGCAACTGGAGCAAAAAGCCGTTGTTTACGTACAGTCGATGTCGTTGCAACGATGTACTGACTGTTGTCCTTCGGCCAAACCTGAAGGTCAGTAGACTCGAAGGTCGTATCAAGGCCAGAGTTTCTAACACTAGAAAAGAAATCAGAAATACTACAGCCTGAACTTCGCATGTTCAGTGTAACAGGCAATTCATTTTTCTCTTTGACCACCGTCAATAAATGAGAGCACTGACCAAGTGTGTACTAAGCATATTTGTAATAAACGGTAGTTTGTTTTCCTACAAGACAAAAATGCAAGAAATGCATTGGCTGACATTTAGGTTAACTTGGCAATTAAACATCTTGCTGGGATATAAGCAACAGTCTACTGTCATCAACAGAGAGAGGTCAATCTCTTTTGAGGAGATTTCTAACAATTTCTGCACTACATTTTGCTTTAGCAAACTCTGCTGTGAAAATATATACCCAACATTGTCTGTCTGTCTGCCAGCCTGTCTCTCTCTCTCTTTCTGGATTAGTTTAAAAAGTTGTTTTTCTCCAGTTGTCTATAGATATCTTTGCAATGCTATTGAGAACACAGATTGTTTACAAAGTTGTTCAAATAAGAAGCGAAACTACGTTCACACATAAAAATCATCAATGACCAAGATGTAGCCAGCAGATAGTACTAGGAACTCAAGAGTTAAATAAATAATAAATAAATAAGTAGTAGGAGGCAGAATGCTGAGACAATTCTCAGAATTCATCGCGTAATTTACCTCCTTGGACTTTCCAACTTTATCACCGAACTCTTGACTAATTTGACCCGACCTCCTTCGCGAAGACCGAAGTCAGACGTTGACCCAACTGGGTCAGGTCGATCTAGCTCAACCACGACCTACAGAATGCAAGAGAGGAGCAGGATAATCTTAGAATGTAACGTAATCATTTAATTATTAGTCAAAAGTCCACAGAAAGTTTACACGGTCGATGGTGCCACAATTGAAACTAATAGAAGTATTTATGCTGAGCACTGTTTTGCTCAGCAAATGAAAAACATCAAATTTCATTTTATTTCCGTTGTTAACAGTTAGAACACAGACATCTATCTATCTGTGTAATAGATCAGTCACAGATCAGCTTAGAATTACCAATTTAATAATGACTAATAAATGCCATAAAACAGACGTGATTTCTCAACTTACCCAAAGAACTATCACAGAATTTTGTTCAAGCGAGGCCAGTTGAAACGAAAGACATTCTGAAAAGAAAAGGAAGACAACTATTAAAAGACAGCAAACAAATATCTTAAGTAAACTTAAACTTTAAAGGAACGAGTAACTGCTTGACATCTCCTGCGGTTTCATAATAAAACAATGTTGCACGTCAGTTTTGTGAACCAGCACCTTTACAATCTGCTCAACACTTCAATGACGAGTGAGTTAAAAGTGACTGGGAGCCAATACAGTCTGTGGATAGACTTCTAAGAGTACATGATTTGACTATCCAGAAGCAGCATCAATTTAATTTAACTGTAGAACAAAGTTCGCATGTATATCTAAAAGCTTCGTATAAGAAAACATCTCCATCACTTGAGGCAGACGATATGGTAAGAGATTGAGATGTGGCGATGGCAACAGATTACACCAAATATAGAAAATTAACATTTTTAATACAGTACTAGTGAGATACAGTAGTAGGAAACTAAGAATAAACATAGAAATCAGACACCGTCGTGAAGATAAGTGTTCAATATTATTATATCATTTTTCATGATTTTTCTTTTAAATTCCACCGATTAAAATTGTTTTACCTAAACCCCCACACTATCCCTGTTTCGAAAGATTTTTTGTTCTGGCAAATTTCTGGACCGATCATTAAAGTATCATAAGGCAAACAGTTACTAACAAAACCAGTTCGGGCTCCGTAAAAATATTGTCATGTGAAGATGGGCTCGTAGTCAAAAACGAATTGCTAAGCACTTCAATGACCTTCTAGTGATGTGGTTCTGTTTTGTGCATTAATCTTCAAACAAATTTAGACACCACTTTTAAGTTTTATAACTGGAGTATAAATCAGAGCAAAAGCACTGCCTTCTAATAACTTTAAATTCAAAGTGACACACTAAGAACTTATGTTCAATTTGAACTTTTAGTAGGAAATAAGAACAAACTTAATGAAATGTGAATCATCTACCTTCAGCTGTTGTGCTACCAGAAACACTGCTCCTGAAAGCAAAGCAAATAAATATCATTATGTAATAAACGATATCCAAAGGCGTGCATAATACACGCTAGTACAGCCAAACTGCTGCAACATAACATATCAATAGATACTGTAGACGTACATACAGGAACAACTTCACGTTTCTTGGTATTCGAACAGTTTTAACCTAATTAATTTTGAAGAAAGTCATTAACCATTAAAGAAGGGTATTACTAAACTACAATTGTGCTGCAGTGTATAAGTTAGGCCGTCATTGTAAAAACATGGATGCACTGGCTCGTAGCTGAGACGATAGATGTGTCATAGCTGCAACATTTTCTGAATAAGGCTTTGGAAAAGGTAGGAAAATGAATGAAGAATCTCAATGAAGCACACTATTTAGTTCTGCCATATTGGATGATAATAGAAACTACAATTGCATTGTATTGCTCAAAAGAGTTGTCAAGTGTAATATGTAGCATCAATATTCTAATCGAATTAAATCCACAAGCATCATCATCAAGATGTCAAAGTCATCACAATAAATAAGCCATGATGAAATTACAAAAAAAATCAAAATCCACTTTATATTCAGCCCGATATCAAGAGTAATTGTAAACTTGAAATTTTTGCAGCGTCCGCGAAAGCAAAGTTGCGGGAACAAACTTATTCACCAAGCATTGAATAATAAAATATTAGGCAGAAGGGATCAAGATCCGGAGAGTCAGGCAGGCAGGTAGTCCAACAGTCACGGTAGAAGACATTTAGAGTCGTAATGTCAAGGCAGGTGAGAGGAAAAATCAGAGGATTTGCGAAAAAGCACATTTCCAGTTTTGAGTGAAAGAGTAGAGGAAAGATTGTAAGAGGTGAGATTTTTGGTTTTTGAGACAGAATTCACAATAGCACAAACAGCACAAATAAGTGCTTTCAAAATGGCAAACAATAACAGTACTTTGAATAATATACTTCTAATGTTCTGTAATTAGGTCAAAATTAAGACTTGAAGATTACTCTCCACACGATGAAGATCAAAGGATGGATTATATAACGATCCTAACTCACTTTGAAGCGTTCGATACGATTGGGGCAAGTTTCACCACTGGACTGCAATGACTGTCATGCAAATACGGCATGGCTGCAACATGAATAGAAA
Organism: Lumbricus terrestris; assembly: GCA_949752735.1. Classification (NCBI taxonomy): domain Eukaryota; kingdom Metazoa; phylum Annelida; class Clitellata; order Crassiclitellata; family Lumbricidae; genus Lumbricus; species Lumbricus terrestris. The sequence goes on along the minus strand of OX457043.1, from coordinate 14,911,903 downwards.
ATAATATTAAAAAACATGCATGTTATGTACGACAGTATTTGCTCAAAAACAGATCACAGCCATCGTCTTATCGCAAATTCTACAGTGCTTTAAAAATCCAGGTCTGGATTGCCTGGCTGGATGCGTCTGTGAGTTATCGACAAGTCATTCAAACTAGAAAATAATACTGCATTTATTTAAACATAATATTATAATATCTAGTCCGGTCAAAAGAACCTCGGACAACATAGTTAAGACAGACTGTAATCACAAATTGAACTTGTAAATAGCAATGTGTCCAGTCACTTCAGTGAGCTGCCGTACAAGCAAAATTATTCATTGCTTTATTTAACGCATTGATCCTAATATCGAATAATAAATGTTTGACATGCCAATAATTTACAACTCGCTGAAATTTTTGAAGGCCCTGTGACTAGAAATAAAATAACCATTTGCAATTGAGCAACTATAATAAATTTATCTCAAATGACTGACAATTATTAAAAAAAATTCGGCACCCCAACGCAGATGTTTCAATGTTTTCAACCACAATTCTCCTTCGGGCAGAAGGAAACTAGATGGTGTTTAAATGCAATAAAAAGGAAAAGAAATCTTCTGATTAGTCTATCTTAAAGAAATTGTTATGAAAAATGTTTGATTACAAAAGAAAGACTTTTTGGTGACAACCTGTGTTGTACGTAGGGTATCGAAGAACGTATTCGACGTTTTCGTAAGTGACTCGCTTATGCAGGCTGTCTGGCTCTCGTAGATCCCACATAGCAATGACGCCATCCTCCTGTTCAAAACAAGATGAGAATGCATTCATGATCATATGATAAGTCTACTTGTAAAATGTATGATTTTTTTACTGGGTTTCTTAAACAGACTACAATTCTTTTTAAACTGAAGACCTACAATTTTTAAACAGACTACAATGCTTTCTAAATAACCTATTATTCTGTTATTATGGTCGTAATTAAAGTCCCTACTGACTGAGGCTTCAGGAATTGTAAATATCAGCAAGGTATGTCAGGATATCACAGTAGAAGATGACTGTTTTACTGTATTAGACTTTTTAATCACTCTAGAAAATAACAATAGATTAACAACTCATATCTTTTGCGATTCAGGTGCTTAGGTAACAGCATCAGATTCAACACCTTGACCCTAGCAAACCACACAGATCTAATAATAAACATTCAGCTCCTTAACATCCATAACATGGACTCTGCCCAGTGTCCTGTCCTAAATCTGTCATTCAAATTATCCAACTGCCAGTAACAATTTTGTTTATTCATGACAGATGTCAAAATAAACAGATAGATACACCATAAAAAGTGCTTACCAGACCAGCAAAGACGAGAGTTGATTTAACTGGACTGAAGCAGCCACACAACGGTTGAGAAGGACAGACCAGAATTCTGAAGGAAAAAAAAACAGTTGCTCTCAATGTTTTAGCCACACATGCTAAAGTTCTGTCTACTATGACGACTCCTTCATTTCATGTATGTATGTTCGATGATTGTTCGTGCATACATATGTATGCATGTATATATACATGTACTTGTTTGCATGTTTATATTACTTTTGTATTTATATGTGCTTGCATGTATGTATGCATGTACGTATGTATTGTATATACGTATGTACGTATGTATGTATGCATAGATCTATGTCCCTGGTTTTTAAAAAAACACAAAATTATCATGGACCTCTCAACAGTGCTGTGCATATGGCTTTCTAAGAGACTTTTCCAAAGGTATCGCAGACAGATATAATCCATCTTATGCAGTTTTCAGATGCCTCTGACATCAACAAAGGCCAACATAATAATTCTGAGATCTCCTTAGCAGGGTGGAGAATCCATAACGTGGGTGCAAGTCTTCAGAAAGAACTCCATGCAACTATCCAGACCAGATTGTTCACAGAAACATTTCATGTGTGTCTGACAAAATTTTGTGTCCATTGACAGCAAAACGTTCAATAAAACCAACACTATACCCACAATAGCCACATATTCCATGTACTGGGGTAATTATTAACCAAGTCTTCCCACCCCATCTGAGTCAACATTCATAGCTTCCCCATACTAGAGATTCTTAATTTTAGTTGAAGTTACAAGCTATTAAAATTCCATTGGAACCCAATGAAATGCCTAAACCAATAAACAGTATATATTTTGAAAAAGTAATGCATGCTAAGTGCTAGAACAAATCTCAAACAAAGTTCGCTTACTTTTGTGGTCTCGATGGTTCGTAAACATTCCAAACGCAAACAATGCCCTTTGTCTGAAGTGGATTCGATTCTTCTGACTGTCAACAAATCAGACAACATCCTCTCAGCTTTATTAAATCAAATGAATATTTCTAGCATACTCAAAAATAACATATGATTTCGCCAACATATGATGACTCATACATCTACGTAATGCATTAAACAAATACACCTTTGATTCAAATTTAAGCACTAACAGCAAAAGTAAAGGACATTAAATCGGCCAGGCCGACTGTAACAGAAACATTTTATTTCTCAACATGGCAGATCCAACATCAAATTATCTAGAAGAGCAGGTTTATTACAGTACGATTTATCAGTTGTACAAAGTCACCAGACTAGATTATATGTTATATGTCTGGCAAAGTATGATCACCTAAAGAGAGAACTCACATTTTTATCCCGGCGACTGTACGCAGCCACAAGCAAATGATTCTGATCTGGAGAGAACTGACTGAAGATTACATGGCGACCTAGAGACAAAAAGGTTGAATTCACTTAGAAAGTGATTCTTCATCAGTCAACAAGAAATCATTTAAGTAACAGAAGAATATATCGTTTCATTATTGGGTTTGCCACCACAATTATCCATACATCTTTTCATCATAAGCATCAGCTCTGTAAGTCAGACATAGGTAGAAAGACAGTCCCTTTTTTACCAAATGTGACACAGGGGCTCAAAACCCGTCACATGTCGGATTTTGACCTTTTGATTTAGTCATATGCTACAATGACCATGCTCTAAAATGCTTTTAACACAATGAAATTATCTTTTTTCTAACAAAAGTTGTGCTCGTTTGATTCTTTCATTAGTTTATACTGAAAAAATAAAATAAAAAGGTACTGAATATTCGTGTCATCCAAGTCTACTGAATTCACTAAGTTATTATTCTGAAATTTTTCTGGGCATTAGAGGCGTATATTCTGAATCAGATGACCCAAACGGCATCAAAATCGGTTCACTACTTCGCAAATTAGGGCGAATTCACAGTCATATACTGAATTGAAGAATAAACTGCATTCTTTACCCCTCTCGCCTATTTCGGCATCTAGCGCAATATCTAGGAAGCGACAAACGACGGGTTTCGAGCCCCTGCGTCACAAATGTACTAACTTTGCAACGAGTGCAAGACTGCTAGTACAAATATAATTACTACTCAGTACTCATATTCGGAAAAACAATCCAGCCACGAAATAAAAGGACGTCAAAGCATCACAGATAATTAAGATGTCAATTTGTGATGGCAGAGATTTCACGGCTAAAAAGTCTTTTTAACAGCTCAACTTTCAAATATTGGAGAATTAAAAATTGGGGAAAATCAATACCCCCTCTCCATTGAAGAAGATGAACAAGCCAGTCTGAGAGGTAGCTAAGGGTATGAAATGTCAGCAACTTCATTTACTTAACCATGGCATATGAGAGTTGGCAACCAGTCCTCTCCCTCACCATCCTATCTTCCCATCGACCATGCACAGTAGATGCACAGTGGGTGCACTCATTATAGCTGAAGCAGAAATATCGGAACAAAATTTAACTCTGATGAGGATCTGAACCATCAACCTCTTGGGATGACAGTCTGGCACACTAACCAGTATACCGTCAAGTACATGCAACATCCGGATTTCCTAGAAGTCTGCTATTACGAACAATACATCAGTGGTACACTGCTCTGACGTCGTAATTACCTCTCAGAATTGAAACGGAAGTGAGCTCAACGAACGCTTCACTGACTACAATGTTCGACTGTTTGTGTCCGACGTTCTTGTGCATGTACTCCATGTTATTCTCCTCAAGCAACGTTTCAATCACCTACACAACCAAACACCAATGCTTCTTACAAAAGACAACATAGCTAAACTGAAATTGTAAAAAGCATCGTTTATGATTAGAGGAAGATCAAATAGAAAATAATTAACATAATACTAAAAGAGCTGAGCAAGCTGAACTGTTAGTACCACGCTTGCAGAGTACCATTAAGCAGTGGCACTATTTTTGGTAACTGGCCTTAGAACCTGGAATAGGCTACATGTTGCACCCCATCTGGTGATTAGAGGTCGCACCACTATATCAGGGCTTTTTAATGTGCAGTTCTACACAAAATGTGCAGTTGTAAATGAATTTGTGCAGTTGTAAAAGCAGTTATGTGCAGTGGAAATCATTAGAAAAAGGCAATTGCAGGCAGGTTTACCACGGAAGAAGGACATGTGCAGTGAAAAATAAGCAGGAAGGTGAAACAACACAAGTTTTCAAGTCGATGACTAAAAAAGGTCATCAGGTTTTTCGTCACCGACTTGCGATATTTCTGGCAAAAACTTGGGACAAATTTCCGAAGAAACGATTGAAAAAAAGGTCGTAAGATTTTTTTCGTCGCCGACTTGTGACATTTCTTGGGAAGATGTTAAGAAACGCTGAGAAATTTTCGCCAAACAAAGCAGCACTAAAAAAACTTCCTGGTTGTGCAGTTCTACAATTTCTTTAAAAAGTCCTGAACTACATTCATTATGAACTTTAAAACTTATTAGCCACTGTTGGACTGGGAGCGCTTCTGAGTGGATTACTTTGAAGGGGCGTTAAATAAAAACTCCCTAATAATATAATACCACTAACAATAATGAACTTATGGTACAGTATGAGTGTGGATATCATGTTGCCATACGTGAATCCCCTAAAAGCAGCATTGGCCAAGTTAGTGTTTTGATATGTACATTGGTGAGAAAAGATGGTTTCACAATAAAAAATAGTTGAACCAATTGAACCAACAAAATAATAATTGTAGATTTTTAGACATTTATTTAATAAATTAGGACCTATAATAATAGAATAAATATCAATATTTACTTATTTCACTAAGATTGTAGATTGTAGATTGGTTCTTACCCGAATTCCCTTCTCAAGTGCAACATCCCATGGCACTTGGTAGATGTGCTGTCGAAAATCATCCGCACCAGTTGGATCAGAATCACCTTTGGTTTTGAAGAAATAACAAAACAATCACCAACAATCAATTACTTTTTATAAACAAATTTGTAAACACTGGAACATAACAGTAACGGTTTCTAGAATTTTCTTCAAGCCCATTAATAATTAATAGTAGTAGTGATAATAATAATAATAATAACTTAATAATAATAATAATAATAATAATAATAAAGCAATACCATATGATTTCTGTACACATCAACAGACTTTCAAATCCTGACGGATTAGTTCGACTTTGGGTAAAAATTGGATGTCATTGTCAAACTAGGTGAACAATGGAGCAAAGACACTTCAGTATCATCAAGACTCAACCAAAGGCAACCAAGTTGACCACCAGCCCAAACTTCCACATCTTCAGCAACAAACAGAACTGTGTAATGGTCAATCCATCTCTCTGGAATATAACTATTGCCTAATAAGTTACATCACAAACCCTTACATCCCTCTCCGTCTCTTTTCTTTAAGTACTAGAAAACCATTCCATTTGATCTTGCATTGTAACACAGCGAACACCTTTTCGTACACTTTATTTTGCATCAGGGCTTTTTTAACGTGCAGTTGTACACAAAATGTGCAGTTCTAAATGGATTTGTGCAGTTGTAGAAGCACTTCTGCCACACGTTCTGTGCAGTTAAAACTAACAAAAAAGGTCATTGTTCTCCAATTGGAAGTAATTTACCATGGAGGATGGGAAGGGAAAGGAGTTGTGCAGTTCAAAAAATTCCTTAAAAAAGCCCTGTTTTGTATACGATTCAAATCTTTATTTCTAACATAACAGACAGGTGTGTGTGTGCGGCGTCTTAACAACATACACGTAAAAAGTGGATTACCTCCGCAGGGAGCAATTCCAGCCTCTGGTGGATGCTGACTCCATTTGTCTCGAAGTCCTATCTCCTCCGTCTGGATTTCCTGGTCAAGGTTATCTTCATTTGTCTGCACATACGCCTATTCACATAAAGATTTTCACTTACTACCATGTATTATAATCGAATGTAACATCAAACAACATAATGCAACATAATTCATTCATTCGGAAATTTACATAGCGCCCCTTCAAGAAAAAACTACTCAGAGGCGCTCCTGACTCCAACACGCCCAAAAAGAACAGCTTTAAGTTTGCTAAGGAAGGATCCTGGTAAAGTCCCAGGGTGTAGGCACAGTTCTAAAGGAAGGCCATTCCAGACCACTGGACCAACCACAGAGAAGGCTCGATTCTTCATGGCAGCAGTAAAGACACGAACATTAGAGAGGTGCTATATAAACAAACAATATAGGGGTGCTATATAAATTACAGATACAACACAATACATCTCCTGCTCACCTGCATGGCGTTCATTCGTCCGAAACTGTGAATGAATCGGTCGTACTCCTTCTCCGAATGCTGTTCGAAGAGCGTGAACGACACGGTGTCGAATTCGATGAGATTCAGCAGATCGTTTGCTCGCGTTCGAATCTTCAGCGACGTCTTTCCCGTCACCGTTCGCTGTTTGGCCGAGACAAAGTTGATAAACGTCGGACGATCGGCCGCAGGCAACGACTCCTTCTTCTTGCTCGGACGTCTCTCGTCTTCGCTTTTATGAACTGGCTGAAAATTTGAAGAAAAAAACCCAGAACATAATAAGTTCAGATAAACCTATTTTAACAGCATGAATTTTACTTTATTGAATTTATAAAGCACTTCTCACAGCGCACACCAAATGAGGTGCTCGCAGTGCGAAAGACACAACAAAAAAAGTAGTTTTGAGACATCGGAAAGAAGTGCTTGTCAATAACGAAGAACGTACATGAATGCCTCAATTGTGCAAACACAGTGAGCCGTTGCTTAAAAACAACCATAAATTGAAGAATTGTGCATCAAGATAAAACAAATGTTTTGGCCAAACAATTCTTAGCGGGTCGATTTCAGGGTCGGGATTAAGAAATGCGGGGACCCTGTTGTTCGGAATTTTTTTGCGGATCTCTAAAAATTCTGACGACCTTTTTTAGTCGTTTGGTCGAAATTTTCCTAGAATACACCGATCAAAATGTTGATGACCTTTGTTTTGTTTTGTCGAAATTCAATAAATTTTCGGGAAAAAATTTGTTTCTGCATGTGTAGGGCCCCCTAAAGTGTGGGGCCCCTGTTCGGCCGAACATGTTGAACATGCCTTAATCCAGCTCTGGTCGATTTAGACCTTTTCGATAGACTCATTGACCTGCATTTATGTTATGTTTAATCTACAATTTACTGTGCATCATTAATAATAAACTGTATAACAGTGTTAGGCAAATATTGATGTGACATGATGCAAGTAAAAAAAGTCAGCCAGATCAGACTAGTTCTATTACATTAATGGTCGATTCTAGAAGAAAATTCTAAAGTTTATATTAAGTGCAGAACACAATCGCTGGAAGTATAGAAACTGTTTCCATGGGAAGTGCAATCTGGAAAGATATTTTTAGCTAATATCGAACGCTCAAATGTTTCCCAGTGATTGGCTCTACTGCCGTGTACCATGTGACTTACAGACGAAGATAGTAGTCGTTTGTTCTCGTCGTCCAGGGCACGCAGGATATCATCCATTTCTGTGCCACCCTCCGCACTTCGACCACTTGCGCTGCCACTATTTACATCCTAAAACAAGCAGTATCCAAACAATAAGTGAGTCAAAAAATATATATCCTTTATTTCACCAACTGACAACTGCATTTTCGTTTACATGCAAATCAGGAAATAATTGGAACAGAGATATAAGGTTGTCAGAAGGAGTGTCATCAATCAAAGATTCTTCAGCAGCAGAGTATTCTAACTTTTGGGCACTTTAAGTATGACGTCTGTTTTGCCTAGAGGTGACACTCCAGCTAAACAGCCGACATCAGTTTTTCGCCTTCATGGCCTGAGTGAGTTCAACACCTAATGGCAGTTACATGAATTTGTTCCACACAGCCAAGTGCTAAACCATGTAAATCCTCAAAGGATATAATATTCAAATCAGGTTTCAGTGTCTCAGTGCAATACAAAGAATCTTCGAGTTAACTCTACACTTGTTTCAACATCAAAACCACCATTGATTATATTTCTAATAAAAACAAAACTTGATAGCGTTGTCTTGACCAATTTGCTACAGGTCTGATTATTAAATTGAAACTTCATAGGTGCCGTGTGACAATAAAACTATGATTGCTTTATCCAACACGTAACAAAGTCTTTCTTGAAGAACAACCAATTGTCTTACTGTTGGCTTTGGTTTCTTTGTGACCTTTGTTGACTTCTTCTTCTTTTCGTAATGATCACTCGCATCAGAACCGTCTGAACCCCCGGCATCAAAGTCATCCTCATAGGCCTTTGAAGAAACAAGGGAAAACATAAAAAATATATAAAAAATTGTTTAATAAAATATTTTTCATAGAAGCTGCTAAAGGCAGACCACTTTTGGAATTTCCCGATTGCCCGTTGTATAATTAAATTAAAATTATTCATGGAAATAGGGAAAATTATCGGTAAAAATCGGGTGACATGCTTGCAAGGAAATAAAATTTCATAGAACTGTCACTCATTTCGTAGAGAAACTGTGATGGTTTTTGGCCTACCTCAAAATCCTCTTCATAGTCATCATAGTGTTTCTCCTTTACAGACTGAAAATGAAGCAGAAAAAATGTAAACTATGCAGTTTAACATTAACACCTTTTATAAGAACCCCCAACAATTTTAAGAACCGCAAAACCTATACTGACCCGTAACTGCACACTGCTCATATCTCTGGTATTTGCCATGTCCTGATAAACAAATTGCACGAGTAGAGACTAATGAGAATCAACATTGTTGTACTCTACCCACAGACAAGCAGGTGTCCTTTGACTTGTACAACATACACGTGGAGGTATCTCATAATGCACAAGTTTAGGCAAGTAATAAAGTTATAGTGGCCGGCCCCAGATGCTGGAACAGTCATCCTCCCGTCCTGCGAGCAGCTGGCTCAGTTGACTCCTTCAAATCTGGACTTATGACTCATTTATTCCTCAAGGCCTATCCTGCTGTTAGTCTAGCATGTAAGGCACCCTTGTGTTATGGCGCCATAGAAATCGTCACTGTTATTATTATTATTATTATTATTATTATCATAGGTGCGAAGCTCAATCACCTATGCAGATACTCAAACAGCACTGTATTAAATATATTGCTCCATAAATGACACATAGTATTACACTCATGTCTCCCTTTGGAGATATTATGTCTTTTACCTAGAGTTGACTCATCAGTGTTTTACAGGCTCCTGAAGACCAATTTGTTTCACCAAGACTGGACTGGGAGCACCTCTGAGTAGGCTGCTTGAAGGAGCACCATATAAATTCTTGAAATGAAAATAAAAATGAAATAATACATTTATATTATTTGGTAGGCTCATATAAAATCTCTAACAGAATAAACTACTCATTGGTGCACCTGGTCAAAGCAGATATGACTGTTACGGTAGCAAGGCGCAATGTCAAAGTCTAACTTTGCAAGCAAGCAATCATCAGGGCAGCTCACTTCTATGGCTGCAATATTCCCAATTTATAAAATAAAACATAGATAATGTCATGTACAATCCTTTCAACGCTCACCTCAGTCGGCTTCTTTTTTCTGTAATAAAAATTAATAAAAAGCATTACTTCTAAATATTTTTCCTTTTGCGGCTTATATGCAAAAATGGCAATCCAAAAGACAGGTACAATTTACAGTTGAAGATTTAAGATGAAAAAAATATACCTTTTAAATTCCCCGACCAAAACTACTGATTTCTACATCAGACGATCAGTTGATTGAAGCAAGACTTTCGTATATATTCCCAACTTGTGTTGACACTTGAAAGTCATTTATAAAACTGAGTTGAGAAGGCAAAGTATTTCACAGATGTTAAACCATCAAAAATCACTAACCTTACTAGTCCTCAACTCAAATGCATATGCCAGTAACATATAACATAAAATGTGGGGTGCGGTGGTGTTGTGGGCATGTTCACTGCCATGTAGCCGGATGGTTGCAGGTTCGAATCCACTTCAAGTCGCCGTACAGGGACCTTGAGCAAATCTTTAACTCTCAATTGCTCAGCACTTCGGCGTGAAACTCTGATGCAGTGTCCGCGCTGCAGTTGGGAGCGCCTCTGAGTAGAGCGCTTGAATGGGCGCTATAACAAGTGCACATACATACAAACATCAGCTGCCTCCAAATCAACAAATATATCAATCAAAGACAAATTTTGTAAGAAAAATTCTCCTAACCTTTCTTCCTTCTCGGGCTTCTCCGATCTTCCTCTCCTCTTCTCTCTGTCAACATCCTCACCAGCTGCCGTATCCTTCTCCCTGCGATGCTTTCGACTGTCCCTGTCATCCCGTCCACGCTGTTCATCTTCCTCCCTGTTCCTGTCACGATGTTTCTGATGCCTGCTCTCGCTGTCTCCTCTGTCCCTTTCCTCCTTGTGACGCCGATGACGACGTTCAGGATCATCTTCTTTTGACCTTTCCTTTTCATCTTTCTTCCGAGGTTTTGACTCTGGTTCCTGAAATAATACGGGCATGCAAGTAAATACATCTATTTTTATGCATGCATGTGTTCCATCGCATATGTGTCAATGTATGCACGCATGTAAGTATTTATGAATGTGTCAATGTATTCAAATACTTTTTAAGTATGTGTCAATGTATTCAAATACTTTTATGCATATGTCAATCAATAGTCTCAATACATTAAAATATCAAATCACACATGTATGTAAATATACGTGCATGCATGCAGTGAGTTTGTATTTACATGAATTCCCAATTACACAAGACCTGGTTATGTCTAAATCGACATAACTCGCAGCCATGCCAAGACTCCGGATTATACTTTATCTAACACGCCAGCGGCGCCCGCAGGATTTTTTTCTTGTACGCACAGAAATTTTCGAAGGAGGGGCGAACAGGGAAAAATTTTCGTTAGGTCGCTGAAAAAACTGATGACCTTTTTTTTTTTTTTTAGTCATCAACCTAGAATTTTCAAAAAACATACCTTTTCTATCTGCCGAAAAAACTAATGACCTTTTTTTTTTTAGTCGTTAAACTAGAATTTTTCAAAAACATACCTTTTGGGTCATCGCGCTGTACGCACTTACCTATGTGCGTACGTCTGCGGGCGCCGCTGCTGTACGCACTTGCGTAAGTGCGTATGCCTGCGGGCGCCGCTGTAACACGCAATCAACAAATTGTCCATGAACTTGCTGTGTAGCACCACATATTGCTTACCACCTTACTTACATAAAACCTACCGGAATTAATTGGGGAAGTGTGCTGTAAGCCTAGAGGGATTTCCCTTTCCTTTTGACTGCCAATCTTGGCAAAGGTCATTCATTCATTCATTCATTCATTTGAAGAATTTATATAGTGCCCCTTCAAGAAGCCCGCACAGGCTTTCCCACTCCAACCACAATGATACAAAGAAGTTTAAGTAGCCTGGAAAATGCTGATGATACAACCTAGGTAACAGGCATATCTCCAACAGGAGATTATTCCCGACCAATATCTCATACCTGGCTGGGAGAACAAGAACAATGGATTACAAGTGCATGTCAGAGCAAAAATATGAAGGCACGGTTTCCGAATCTACACAAAAGACATCTTATCAACAGATAGACTTCACAAATCTGATGTTTAACAATCAATCAATCAATCAATCGTAATTTATATAGCGCTACTTCAAGGTACCTACTCAGAGGTGATCCCGGTCGAGGGAAGAAAGAAAACACCTGTGCTTTTAACAATGAAAGCATCACTCAGGCAAAGCAGACACACGATACCAGCAATTCCTTAACCAGACTCCGCAATCAGCATTCTTTACAACAGACGCGGGTCGACACTGAACAGCGAATTCTGTCTACGTTCAAATCAGAGTAAAAATACAAATCAAACCAGAGACCGCTTTGCAGCACGTCTGGATTTTTGTGAGAAAAATTGAATTCAGTCAAAAACCGACCTCTGCCTTCGATCTGTGTTTTTCTCGCCTCTCGTCCGTTTCTCGGTCTCCTCTCTTCTTTCCGTCTGTGTTTCTGTCGTCTTTCTTTCTGTGGTCTCGATCTCCACCATCTGCTTCCTCAGCCTACAGAAAAGAACAAACATAATCCAGCTCCAGCATGACCTCAATCACAATCCATCCGGTTAGATTCAGCATCCATCTCCAATACTAACAGCCACTTCGTCAGGCAATCCCGAGAGCCGTGCATTGGCAAGCACCGTTAGTCACTTCATTTTAGATTTTGAACATAAGGGCAAGTTCTCTCCAAAGTTTGCTTGTTTGTTTGTATGGGCACTTGTTATAGCACCCCCCCCTTCAAGCTCTCTCTGCTCAGAGGCGCTCCCGATTGCTGCACGGACACCGCATCAGAGTTTCACGCCGAAGCGCTGAGCAATTGTGAGTGAAGGACTTGCTCAAGGTCTCTATGTGGTGGCTTGAGGTGGATTCGAACCTGCAACCCTCCGGCTGCAAGGCAACGAACATACCCACTACACCACCGGCCCCCACAAGTGCAGTCCCACGACGCATTAATGCACAAATCGGCCTAACATGTGACTGTACTCAACCTGTTTAATCAAACATACGAAATGAAGTTTTTAGCCGAAATTACAGGGAGGACGAGTAGAACAAAAATCTAGAAAAATCCTTATGCACAGTTTGTTTTGAATCTGACCTTTGGATTGAAGGTCCAAGATGCTAACTACTAGACAACTGTGTGCTTGCATTGCATGCAATAACTGATTATAATAACTGGCAGTTGCCAATCTATATGGTCACTGAGGAAAGAATAATGGCAATATGTTTTACTTCACGGCGTTTTCTTTCTTCTCGCCTCTTGCGTCTCTCCTTGTCATCCTAACAATGTTGAGAAACAAAGTGCTGTTATTTCAAGAAGAACCTTAAGCAAAAATTAATGAGCTTAAGTACTCTTAGACAGGACAACAGAATATATGTTAAAGTAATGTTGTTCACTGTCGTAAATAACAAGATATTTAGAAGCTCAACACTGCATGTTGTTCATGTGCAAGCTGATTAACTAAAATTAAAAGTTGTTTAACAATACTTAAAGCTCATCTAACTAAACTTAAAACTCATCTAACTAAACTTAAAATTCATCTAACTAAACTTAAAACTTCTTTATTTCAGCTTATGTTTGTTAATACCTCTCTAAACTTGCTTTTCTGAACTGTGGCAGGAGTAATATTTTAGCATTGACACTTTAACAATGAGCATGAACTGAAAGTGACTGGAAAACAATGCAGATTAGCATTAAAGATTTCTAATCACTGCACAGTGCACAGGAATTCACATATCTTTGTTTTTCTTCAGTAGCCTTCACATATCTTTTGTCCTTATTCACTGGCCTTCACATATCTTTTGTCCTTATTCACTGGCCTTCACATATCTTTTGCCTTTATTCACTGGCCTTCACATATCTTTTGCATTTCATTAGTGGTCTTCACATATCTTTTGTCATTCTTCAGTGGCGTTCACATATCTTTTCTCTTTCTTCATTGGTCTTCACATATATCTTTTCTTTTTCTTCACTCTTTCTTCACTGGCCTTGATGCCTTAATCTGCAAAACAGCCTCCAAATGTCTTTCCTTAGTGATGATATTACATCACTAAGTAATTGCAAGAAAAGAAGACAACGTATGATGAACTAGCGAAAATTGAGACGGCAGAATACTTAACGCTAATATTCAGAGAACTAAATACCTCCTCATCTCTGTGCTTGGATGAGCTTGCCTTCTCCGAATCGCGACTCTCCTTCGGTTTAGATGATCTCGATTTATCTCGATCGTTGTCATCTCGAGGTCTTCTTTCTTTGTCATCTCGGTGTTTCTTCTCGTCATCTCGATGCCTTCTGTCGCTGTCATCCGGAGGTCTTCTCTCCCGGTCATCTCGAGGTCTCCGTTCCTTGTCATCTCGATGCCTTCTGTCACCGTCATCTCTGTGCTTCTTCACGCTTTCATCCCTGTGTCTTTTCTCTGGTCTGTCTCTGTCATCGTCTAAAAAACAACAGAATGACCCAAAACGTGAAAAGAATCTGTTGATTTAGACAATGCATCTTTAATATCATTATCATTTATTAAGATATTCATATCTCATTCACTGCGCCTTCATGAGGCTATTGTTAAGGCACTATATAAATGTCCATATACATACATACATACACACTTTTATGCAAACCAGTTTTTTAGTTGCTGGGGGAGTCGGAGATTCAACTTTCAACCCCATGAGTAAAATCACTGATGTTTGGGTCAGAAAACTCAAATATCTGATGAGCAGTTAGTTGTTTTGAGTGCAACATATTAACAGCATTATATCTGACCTGTGGTCAGGTACTTTGGTAATCTGTGAATTGTTTCATCACTAAGCTCTTTATGACAGCTTAAGCACTGTGAAAACCTAAAACAATTGTATGGCTTTGCTATGTCTTCTATCAACAACCTACCCCTCAGCATATTTCGAGTAACTCTCAAAAGCGCTACTCTAAAATTTCCCTCTGAAATTGTCCCCACTTGTACCAATGTGGCTTCAATGTCTTCCTCTGCAATCAGTTTCCAAATAGCCAAGGAGGTTAAATCATCAAAGCCAGTACAAGGTCGGTTTTGAAAAGGCTCTCAAAGATAGCAAGATGACAAGCTTCCAGCATAAATAAATTCCAGTGCTCATATATAATTTCTATCTGCATATTTATTTTATTTCATAATTTGGCTAAAACGAGGATGCCCAGAAGGGATGGACAATCCCGCTAATAAAAAATAATATTGTACATTGTACAAGAAATAAAACACACATAGCGCATGTCAGCCAGCTCATCAATTGCAAGAACAAAAAGATTAGGAAAAAACTTATTAAATTTAAACAATCAACAAATAGATTACAATGCAGCTAAATCAACAAATACAACAACTCTTAACTAATGACTTAACTAATGACTTAACTAAGGGCTTGGTGGAACTACTGAGCAGAAACCCTCACCATATAATCTCAGGATGTGTTTTAAGTAGATATCCATGCATCGAAGTTTATGTCTAAATAATCTAGCGTTAAGTTGAGATTGAAGATACGTGGGAAGAGAGTTCAAAAAATGTGAGCCAGTATATTGTATAGAGAATAGACGAGTGTTGGCATGTGTGTAGGAAGGGTCATAAGCAGTCAATTTTCTAGTTGGAGTGACGATCAAAGGTAAGGATAAAGAATTCATTAAATACAATTGGTAAAAAGCCAAATTCTCCCATTTTCAAGCTTGCACCTAATTTGATCAATTTTTAATAATCCAATTCTTGGAAGTACAGAGCGGTGTAGGCTCGGCAAGGAGTATTAGCCATATAACTGATTGCATATTTTTGAAGTCCTCCTCATTACACAAATTAATGACAGCACAAGATTTGAATGTCCTTAACTTATAGTAAAGAACCAACCACCCTGATTCGTTCTTAAATGAATGTCGAGAACTAAGTATGGCATGAAAGTATGGTAGGATTGAAGAAGAGAAGAGCAGGCCCTGACACTGACCAATAGAGGCAGCTCAGGCATTCATGGTATAAAGTATTAGCGACTTCATTTTCTTCACCTCAGCATACAAAGGCATGTTTCATCTCAGCGACAAATTACAGTCAGCATATTTGTTATAGCTGAGCTGGCTACCAGGCTACCTAGGTAGAAGATAGCAAGGAAATCTTGAAACAAATTTTTGTTCTGATGGGGATTTTCCTCAACCTCAGATCTCTTGGCAGACCATCCAGAACACCAATCACCAGACTCTCCTCTAGAGACCCCTCCAGTAAGAGAACTGCTCATTAGTTTTATTTCAACCCACTATTAATGACCTGGAACCAAGTTCAAACACAAAAACAGTATTCTAACATCTAGAAAGCCTTAGCAGAAACGTTTAAACTCAACTGTAACTGAAGCAGTGAAGCAATGAATCTTTTACGTAAAGTAGTGCAAATTAAAAGAACGCGAATTTTGCCGCAACTTGCCTTGTCTCTTGGATTTGCTTACACTCGTTTTGTCATCTTTCATCGTCTGAAGAAATAAACGCAAAAGCAAACTTTTGGAACAATCATGCGAAAGTGGCATTAATTCAAATGCTACTTATATCTATATCTAAAACTATGTATAAATTAAGCATAGCCTAATGTAGACACAAGAATAGATCTAAGAAAATAGACAATGCATTCAAAACAAACCAAATCAATAAAAAAACAAATTGCTCTTCAGAATTTAAAAACCTATCAAACACATTCCAAAAAAACAATAACAGCTTTAAAAATAAGGAAATTAACAGTCACTATAAAAAAAGACACAGTGACACAATTTAGCTCACCCTAATATGCCTTTCAAGTTCGCTAGCTTTCCAAGTATCCTCTTTATTCTAAAATGTGCATATAAATTAAACTGGTTTATTTGAACTAGTCTGATATTAGAAGTTCATCAAATTTTCCTACTAACATTTTGATCATGGGAAATAATTTGGAAAAAACTCACAAATGTGCCCCGGACTAAAACTTTAACTTCAGTCAAATCAATCACTATTATTCAAAACTTTATCTTTAGATCACACATTTTCTTCAAGCAAATGAAATTAAATGCAATTAACTACAAAGCACACTGATGTTTCTGTTTCATATCACTCTGGCTGACTTATTTAGACAATTCATTTTTCCCCATGCCACATTGACTTGCATGTGGGAATAAAAAAATCTATGGCATATAGAAAAAGGTAATCTACTGTGTGAGCATCCATTATTTTAAACTAAATATTATGGCCTGCATTTCAGAGTAGCAAATTATTTAAATATTGACACTTATATACATTTTGCATGTGTACACAAGAATACAAGTTTGTAAGTGAGCATAATTATGACAAGAAAAAAATTATTAGGATATATATATATATATATATAAAACTAAGCAGGATGCTCAAACTGGTCCTTGGTTACAGCTTTCCCTTCTCAAGTCAAATAGAATTTTATAGATCTGTTGCCCTGCCATCTTTAACACATTTGTGCAAAATGTGCATGCATTTATCTGCGCTCGCATCTCGTATAGATTACTGTAACATGTTCATCATGGGTCTTTTCAAGATGCAACTCTCCCTTTATAACTACCATATTATGTATTACCTCAAAAAAGTATGATGATGATGATGATGGTGCTCTGCCCGAAGGCAGGTTCATTGGCTTTATGCCTCTGGGGATGAGATGAGTGAGGTGGTTTCCCGTTGCCTTCCTCACAGACAATGATGGGTAAGCAACTTGCCCAAGGTCGCTCCGCAGGAGCTTGCGCCCCTGCGTCCCACACGTGCTAGCCCGAGATATCTAAATCTCTAAATGTTAACTCCCAGCCCGGGGCTTGAACCGCAGTTCGTTGCAACCAACAGACGAATGCAGCTGCCGCTTACCGGTGTAGCTAACTAGGCCAGTCAAAAAAGTATAGACTATGTTAATTATGTACTATACACGGAAATTATAACTGTTATTTCTTTGTTATCAAAGCCGTTATTTCCGTTTTGGTGCTAAACAGGGTTGTCAAGTAGCTGTAAGACCTTCAACAAAGAACCTAATCAGGTGAACGAAACAAAACAGACGGTGATGCCAAAAGAGAAGTCTGCGTTTGCTAAATGTCGCATAAGACTTAACCCTCTTACCCCGAATGGCCGCTATAGCGGCTTGGTGGTCTTTGACAAATACCCGTAAGGCCGCTATAGAGGTTTCAACATATAAACCGTATCCCCGTAAGGCTATTATATATATATATATATATATATATATATAAATATATATATATATAAGGCCATTATATATATATATATATATATATTATAATACATATATTATATATATATATTATATATATTATATATAATATAATCTATATAATATATATATAATATATATATACATATTATATATAATATATATATATAATATATATATATAATATGTATATATATTATATATATATTATATATATTATATTATATATATAATATATACATATTATATATATAATACCCAGTGGTTATCTCTACTCCCACATTTATATATAATATATATTATATAATATATATATATTATATATATTTTATATATTTATATTATATATTATATATATATATATATTATATATATTATATATATATAATATATATATAATATATATATTATATATATAATATATATATATTATATATATTATGTATATATTATATATACAGGGCCGTCGGGTGGGCGTTCCGCTTGCTGTAGGGCTATCGGGGTAAGAGGGTTAATATCCACAAGATACGTCCATTTCACTTTTCGCTTTCAATGCAGATGTTTACATTAGCAACCATAAAATTGCAACAAAATGCGACAGAAAATCACCTTAACGGGCGACATGGCAAAATTATCATCAGCAAAGTAGTTATTTTCAATGTAACATAAGCTCCATAAATATATGTCCACTGTAAATTTAGGAAAATGAATTTATTTAAAATCAAAACAAAACCAGCGCCGCGGACTTGAGGTATGCGGTGGCTGCGCATGCGCTGATTAACAGCAGACTATAGTTAATGTTGTTGAGTAGCACTTAATGACGTAACTGAATCAGCTGGCGGTAAAATTTTGAGACTAAGTAAGTATGCAACTGTTTTGCAAACGCACTGAGACAGACACAGACAGAGATCGCGCAATAAAATTATAAGAAACTTGTTGAGATGACAGCTTAAAATAAGATGTGTTGTAGGGCCAGGCAGTCCCTTCATGCCTTCCGTGTAGGCCTACCACAGTATAGATAACAAACTGTGGGCCTACTCACTGCTCATGGTCTTGCTGGCCTCAAGCTATACGACGTGGTACGAGCTACTACGCTGCCACGTCTGCATTATGCAGCTCCTGCATGGTGGTGGATATACTGGACAACAGGAAAAGGTTCCAAGTCTGATGAATAGGCTTTTTCGTCAGCATTATCTTCCTGGTGATATTCCAACATTTGAAGAATTGTGTCGTCATACCTGTGGTCATACTGATACCTGTTTGTTTTCGGCGGTTCTGATAGGCTACGACCAGGCAATGTCCTCCACTATAGTTGCTCCCCCTAGCGAAGCAAACGGGTCATAACTTGTGCGCCCCAGACAACTATAATTTATGTGACCTGTACAAGAGCTGACAATCAGATGAGGAAAACATTTTAAAAACTAGATCGTAAGCTTTATACATACTAATTAGGCTACTTTGTTTTGTTGATTTTTTTAATGTCTTATGTGAATTTTTTTAGTGCTGCTTAAAAATTGTAGCTGGTTATAATTTATCAAAGAATATACTTACCGGGTATCTATAATTACTTACTAACTTAAATATCACCATTATAGCCTACAGCGTGGATCATCCTTAAGCGTGGATATTAACAAAGTTAAACAATGGGGACACTTTTAAAGTCATAAATCACGACTTTCAGCACTGAAAATAATGATGAGTCATTTAATTAAAAATAACAGCCTAAATGTTAGTATTGCAACGTGGAAATTTTAAAAAAATTCAAGATTTTATCGTTCACAAAACCGCTAGCAAACAACAGTCTGCATGAAACGTGCCCTAGTCGCTGAAGGAGCTTACGACGCTCCTCAGAGTCTCATACCCCTAGTCAGTAATCGGTATGGGCTTTGTGCAGTGGTTAAAGTGGTTTCGATGAGCAGTTGGAATACCAAATTTGTGAGCAGTGGGAACGCTGAAGAGAGTTTTATTGGAATGCCCGTGTTTCCAGCGTTCCATGGCATGCATGGTGAGCAGAGGGAGCGCAAGCCAGGAATTTCCAGAATAGTGAGAACGCCGTTCCCACGCGTTCCCACCGACTTTAAACACTGGCTTTGTGCCTTCGGCATTTGCAGCTTCGCGCCTTCGACGCTTGCGAAATGAGCGCCCTCAAGAAAAATGTGGCTGTTGCACCGGCGGCGGCGGCAGTGACGGTCACTCACTGCCTCAGCGGGCGGCGCCCCCGCAGTCGATCGATCGAGTAGATCATAATTCGGCCAAGTCGAATCGATCGATATAACCTCGACTCGATCGACTTGCAAGTCGAGTCGATCGTGAGTCTTGCCAAGTCGAGTCGATTCGAGTTGATTGCTGTTTCATCGACTCGACTCAGAAATAGTTTACTTACTATATCTTGAAGTCTAAAAAGCGACCTACATGATATAATGACGTAGTTCAGTTTTAGCACGCAAGTGCAGCGCTAATGAACCCTTTGGCAGCTGGCGATTGCGTGTTAGTGGAACTGTGAAAGTTGACTATAGACGTACGTTTTGGATATTAGTTGAACGAGTACAGGGGCGGATACAAACATTTTGGAAGGGGGCAAAAAAATTTGGTCTTGGGTCGAGAAAAATTTTCGTTGGTCTTCCGCCAAAAAAATTCTAAAAACCCGTGGCAACTTCGGTTATTTGAAATCTGATGACTTTTTAGTCTTGTGCTACTTTCTCTCTCACCTATCTTCCTGTTGCCGTTGCGCTGGTTTACAGCTTTTTGAAACCTGGAGGGGGAGGGGCCACGTCCTATGCAAATCTCTTAATGGGGTGGGGATTGGCCCTCTTGGATTTACCTCTGAATGAACATGATACAGATCTACTATTATAGGCCTGTATACAGGGCCTAAAGTGTGACTGAACGATCATGGACGGCGTCCATGCACTTATTTTAAGTATATGAAAGCCGTCCTGCCACTTTGGCCAGCACAGACTGGATAGGTAAGGGCGTCCAGGCACTTCTTTCAGGAAGGTAAGGAGCGTCCAGGCACTTATTTTCCCACACTTTCAGCACTGCCTATACAGATGCTTATTTTGAGAATATGAAGCGGGACCTTTTATGACGTCACTTCGATTATGATACGATTCTACAATTAAATAGGTTCACTGAGAAAACGAAATTAGGCCAATTGTGACGTCACTTCGATCAGGATACAGATCTACTATCATACAATTTCATTAATTTTGAGAATACAACACTAGGCCTATATGCCCATTGTAACGTCACTCTGAGTATGATACAATTTTACTATTATATTATAAGTTCACTTCGAGAATTAAAAAACTAGGCATATTGCGACGTCACTTCGATTATGATACAATTGTACTTTTATAGAAGTGCATTTTGGGAATATAAACAAGGCGTATTGCGACGTCACTTCGATTATTATACAGATCTACGGGTAGGATAATTATTACGTTCATTTTGCGAATATAAAACGGGACCTTTTATGACGTCACTTCGATTATAATACAATTCTACTATATTAAATAAGTTCACTGAGAAAACGAAATTAGGTCTGTTGTGGCGTCATTTCGATTATGATACAGATCTGCTGTCATAATTATTATTTAATTTTCGTTATACAAAACTGTAGCTCTTTTAACGCAACATCGCTCTGATTAGGACACAAATCTATTATTGTTCGCATAGGCGCAACCACCCTATGGGACCCACGGGACGCGTCCCCCAACTTTTGAGTGGTCCCCTAACTTTATTATTATGGTCCCCCAACTTTTAGGACGTGATTCATTTGGTCCCCCCAACTTTTAGGACGTGATTGCACCTATGATTATACGTTCAGTTTGAGAATATAAACCTAGGCCTATTGTGACGTCACTTCGATCATGATAGAGACCTACTATTAAAGAAGTTCATTTTGAGAACAAACTAGGTCTATTGTTACCAACTTGGATTATGGTATGCAGATCTACTATTACAGAAGTACATTTTGAGAGTATAAACTAGGCCTATAATTGTGACGCCACTTCGATTATTACACAGATCTACCGTAATAATTATTGAAGTTCATTTACAGAATCTAAAACGAGGCCTATTGTGACGTCATTACGAGTACATTGCAATTCTACTATAGGCATATATATTCACTGAGACATAGGCGTACGGGACATTTCGGCAGTGGGGGGCAAAAAAAAAATTTTGCCCGAAAAATCTAACGCCCTTTTTTTTTTTTTTTTTTTAGTCATCCGCCCAAAATTCTTAAGATTTTCCCGTCCGAAAAATCTGACGACTTTTTTTTTTTTTTTAAGTCATCCGCCCAAAATTCTTAAGATTTTTCCGTCCGAAAAATCTGACGACCTTTTTTTTTTTTTTTTTTAGTCATTTGCCCAAAATTCTAAATTCTTACGACCTTTTTTTTTACCCCTGCGTGCCCGAAAAATCCCTCCCGTACCTGTTTTGCCCGAAAAAATTTCCGAAATTTTTTGGCCCGTCCAAGCCTCTTTTGCCCGAAAAACACATTTGCCCGAAATTTGGGGGGCATTTGCTCCCCTGGACCCCCGCCTCGTACGCCTATGCACTGAGAATACGAAATTAAAGCTTATTGTGACGTCAAACAGATTATGACACAAATCTATTATCGTATAATTTCATTTTGAGATCACATGATTGCAGTGGTGAGCAGGAGACAAAACTAGGCCAAGTCGAAGAAGTCGATCGAGTCGATCGTCGGCAAAGCCAAGTCGATCGAGTCGTCGAGAGGTCGGCGATTCGACGAAGTCGATCGAGTCGATCGTCGCGCGAGCCAAGTCGATCGTAGCCCACGACTCGATCGACTGCGGGTTGCAATGCACCCCTGAGAGGGAGGGTTTATAGGGCTTAAGCCACCAAACCTAAATTCCTGGCGCCGCCATTGCTTAGAATTCGTCCGTTGCTTAAGCATGTTAGGAAGCAGGTCCGCATCTGGGTGCATGGGGGCTAAGCACCCGGACCCAGACACACATAATTATAGCTTGTTGCTGTTTAACGACACTGCCATTTCAAAGATGATTGGTGTCGCCTCCTCCTTTATTGAGGCTTTGGACTGGCACTGACACATAATTAATTATTTGAGAGGTCCGCAGTTAAAGGTTATGTGCACGGTGGACCAATGGGCTGTCGCTGGAATCACAGTGGGTCAGCTGTTCAATTAGGTGGACTTTGTGCCAAGGTCAATGGAAGGATCTTGGCTTTGTGTTGTGTAGGCCATCCTAGCGACTGCTACAATAGCCCTCCATGGTCCTCGAGCTTCAGCCGTTCTTCTCTTGCTCAAGTGTGCTGACCCGGCCTGATCGCCTGCGGTCATCGGTGAAGTCTGAAGTCGAAACCGAGGTGAAATCCGAGCTGAAAGTCTGAGCTGAAATCGTAATTCGGAAACCGAGTTACCGAGTCGAGTTCGAGTTCGAGCCATATTCGTAGCAGTTCGATTCCAAGTTCGAGTCCAAGTTCGAGTCCAAGTTCGAGTCCAAGTTCGAGTCCGCGATTATTATTTTGGTCTCGACTCTCGAAACGGACTCGAATACTCGACAACTTCAAAAAACGTTTAATTTGCGGTATTCTCTTCAATTATTCAATAGGCCTACAAGAAAAAATAACCCTGCAGTAGGCTATAATGCTTCTGGCGTATAGTATTAGGCCTATTTGTTTCTGATTATATTGTTTCATTTTGGTAGTCAACTAATTTTAATCTAATACAGAAATAGGCTAATGAAATTGGCCGAAAATGCCCAGGGTGCCCGTATGCCGAATTCCACACGTACAATGTCCATGCAGATATCTTTCTACTTACGTAACGGTGTCACGACAACTCGTCTACCGACAACTCGTCTAACGACAAGTGGTCCCCGGACAATTCGTCTACGACAACTGGTCTACAGATAACTGATCCAGCGTTTGAGAAATGGAAGCTGGCTGAAAGTTTTTAATAGGTGAAATGGAAGTTGGATTGATGAAAAAACGCAAGAGAAATGGAATCTGGATGATGGCTCTTTTACAGGTGAAGTAGAAGCTGGATTGACGAAAATAGCGTATTAGAAATAAAAGCTGGATGAAAGTATTTCTTGATCTGAAATAGAAGTTGGATTGATGGAAAAACGCTTAAGTAATGGAAGCTGGATGAGAGTATTTTTTATATCTGAAATGGAAGCTGGATTGATGAAAATAACGGGTGAGAAATAGAAGCTGGATGAAGGTATTTTTAGATCTGAAGTAGAAGCTGGATGCATGTCGAATTACACGAATAAAATAATCAATCCAGCTTCCATTTAGGCTAAAAAGCCGTTTTCATAAATCCAGCTTCTATTTCATCAATACTATTCGTCTGTAGACCAGTTGTCGTTAGACCAATTGTCCGGAGACGAGTTGTCGGTAGACGAGTTGTCGGTAGACCAGTTGTCGTGGAACCTTACGTAACACAGCAGACACACTTTGTATTGGGCATACAGCTGCATACAGCAGGCGACATTGATTTCCCAATAGCCTCACCTGTAAATCGAAAACAGCAAGCACGAACGACGCTGTTCGTAGCTAGGTTACTTTCACATTGCCAGTCCTATGGCCGAAGGAAAAAAGAGGCGACACATAGATCATTAATCATCTTAGAAACCATATTGATATGACACAATTGACACAGTGTCGTCAAATAGCAACAAACAACGCATAGGCGGTTTCTGTGTGATTCCAGACGATATACTAGGGTCGATTTTTGGTCGTCACAGACGCCACGGCCACTCTTGCTTTCGCGACCTTCAAGTTACTGCCAGCTCTGCGTTAAAAGCTAAACGCAGAGCAGCTGGCGTTGTCCGAAATCCTGCGTCAGTTAAATTAGGACAACTGGAGAAGCGACAGATTTTTGCCATCTCATCAATAAATAAAAAATAAGTTAAAAAATTAGGCTAATAAAAACAAATAAATAAACAAATAAATAAATAATTCAATGTATGTATGAATTAAGCAATCAATCAGTCAATCGATGCATCAATTCGTCGACTTGAAGCAATTAAGCTGACACAACGCAACTTCAGCAGATGTCACGAAATCTATACCCGTATTAATCGTATCACCAAATGAAAAAAAGTGGAAAAAGCCACTTCCGCTTGTATTTATTTTTGCAAATTAATTTTCACCTGCTAAAATTTGTTTTGAACAATGACACTATAGACCGGTTAATTCCATCCGGGAGGATAGAATAATTCATCCCCCCGGATAGCTTTCAGGAGATACTCTATTTCGTGTCACAGGCAATTAATCAGTCGTAACTGTAACTCAGTCACAGGTCACATTCTGCCAGACGCCAGTCCCAGGCCTGAATAAAGGAGGAGGGCGACACTAGTCATCTCTGATATGGCAGTGTCGTTACACATGTAACAAGTAATAAGCGAGTCGCAATTGCAATGACGGCGCCAGGATTTCGGGGGGGGGGGGTTGGGGGGATGAAAAGTTTCCATTTTAGCCGTCAAAATTTCTGACGACCTTTTTGATCATTGGGTCGAGATCTTTTCATCAGACAAACTTTCTGACAAACCTCGTGCATGGGGGCTAAAAATTTCATTTTCTCATGGGAAAAAAATTGATGGTCTTTTTTTGGGGGGGGGCTTAGTCCCCCTAGACCCCTGTCGCTGCCACTGCGTAATTGCGATATCGTGTTTTCTGCAACGCGCAATAAGCCAACTCGAGGTAAGCAGCTATTTCACAGGCGCTCAGTCAAATCAGAATCGATAGACAGAAGACCAAAGTCATTTCCCGGTCGAGATCAAAACGTTCATTCAAGCAGATCCGCTGGCATTTGGAAAAAAAACAACGTAGCTACAACACTGGAAAGCGGCATAACATTTGTTTCAAATCACTCGTTGTAAAGAAATTCGCAGACGATAAAATGTTTTGCGTATAATTATCACAATCCAGTACGGTAGTCAAGATCCTGGTCGCAGGACAAGTTTCAGTCCTAAGTAAACTCAGATAGAAAATTCGCATCATTGCTTTCAGAAAACATATATATCCTATATATATATATCTATGATATATATATATATGTATGTATATATATATATATAATATAGGCCTATATTCAGACAATTTTTAGAATCAAAGCCCAATCTTTTGCAATAATTGTTAACTGAATAATTAAGCAGTTTTGTTGAAGGAAGAAGAGCTGTTGTTGAAAATTAACCTAGAAATAGCCAACAGGGTCTTATTTACTTCGTTTTCATGAATAAATCCATCCGCCCATTTCCATAAATTCTTAGGTGGAGATTTCAGTATCCGTTGTCTTTCATCGTCGCTCACCTTTCCACCGTTGCGTATTCTAAACTCATACGACGACCAATTCACTCTAACGTCTTTCAATTCGACTGCATGATATAATATGCCGAATCTTGGAGCAATACGAGGGTAAAAGAAACCCCACGATCGAGATGGCCACGCCATTTCAACCAAATGAGACTTCTCAGGCATAAACATCGACCACTGTAACGCCGCCCCGTCCACTCCGATCATCACCTGAGATATACATGCCAATACAATCTGTTTGCGAATCGGAAGATTATCAAAGTCTATTACTCGCACGAATTCTTTTTTAAATCCACTCTCCAAAACCCATCTATGAAGATCTTCCATGTTGATTATTCGTCTGTGTTTTCTGTAAACAAGCGTAATGTATTCCGCTTTCTTAACACATGTATCCGAAAGATTGTATTGCTTGATGATGTGATTCACAATATCACGAAAGTTATTGAGCTCGATTCTGCTTCCAAAGACCGCGCTCTTGAAACAGGTGTTGCGGGGTACGTTGTAGTAAACGTCGTGGAATCCATTCGTGAACAGAGTTCGAACAATTTCGTTGTATGTACTGAAGTTTCGACAGAAGGGATTGTGGTTCGTTTTCGGGGTATTATAGATGACGAGATTCCCTGAGCCTGGATGGAGTCTGTTGGTGAGGCGGATGACACTGTAAAGCGGAATGTACTCCTCTTGGAAGAAGTGATGCAGATTACCAGGACATCGCGGAGACACAAAATAGGCCGCGTTATCACTCACTGTCCTATTGCTTATTGGCAGAGGTTCATTTTTGAAAAAGACGTTGTAGTAATTCCACGGGTGACCTGGAGGTCCAGCGATGCTGAGTCTGTGATTACCAAGGCGCGATTGATTTCGATCATAGATGACAATTCGTTGGGTGACAGTGAATGATATGCCGTGAATGTTTATGGTAGACGGTGTCGGAAGAGGCTCGAGACAGACGTTGAAGAAGGAGAAGACACCACCAAGAGCTACAGGTTTGAACACATCCATCGCATGTTCTCTTTGCCCTTTCTCTTTCCCACCATAGGCTCTCTGGAGTAGATGAAATACTTTGTTTTCGGGGAAGACGTGGAATATTCCTGCATAGAGGAATAACGTGATTAGGAAGACGATGAAGCATGTTGTGTATTTGCTGCCGTTAACGTCCAGTACGTTCACCATGGTTCAACCGTTGATCTTTCTCTATTGAAAACGACATGAAAAGTCTGTCAATACGTTCAGTCTTTCGCCAACAAACAATTTCAATCATAAAATGCTAAACAAATCTAAATGCTTTTCATAATGATGGAATATAAACACAAATCTGGAGTACAAAACGAAAAGAAAAAGCTAATAAATTTGAAAAGGCAAAATTTGGTAGTCGCACACCACCCTATTTCAATTAGAAATCTGAGAAGAAGACAAATCAAAGCCTGTATTCAATCCTACATCGGTTGATTCTATTGAAGTAAACGTGCAATGATGATCGTAACTGAATGAATGAAAATGAAGTTTGTGGTGTTAGCATTGTAATTTCAAAAGATGACATCATTAACAAGACTTAAGAAAATGCTGAAATTACATGGAACTGTTCAACTCTAAAAAGGCCTGATTGAGATCGTATAATTATACTAGGATACCGTACTAGGTTTATATAAGAAACGGTCCAACAAGACATCCGACAATTTTCCAGGCGATGAAGAAAGAGCATTTCCGAAGGGCATCTTTTAAGTTTCGCAGACAAAATGGAGAACTACCAAAATATCATAAACGATTTTGCTGCAGTTAAATCCAAAATTGGTACTTGTTGATTACCTATTTACCATATAACCTATTTGAAAATTATATTCTTATCATTAACAACTGATTAAAATCAGAAATGTATTCATTATCTTACATTCGTGTTCACACTTTGTTGTTTCTTTTTGCTTTTATTCAAATTATTGGTCACAAAGCCTAAAGAGAGTTCAGGGCCCGTGAATTCCCTGCCCAGGGGCCCGGAATTGCTGTCGGCGGGCCTGGAGCCCTGGACAGATCGAGTCCCCTCTAAAGTCTCCCCCGGAGATTTTATTTCGAAACAGACTCTCCCCCGGCGGATCTGTTCCAGAATGAATTCGCACACTGGAGACTCTATTCTGAATTAAAGTCTCCTGGGAGAGAGAATATTTCCTCGGCCTACGAAACAAAGTCTCCCCCGTTGCGCGTGAAATCGGCTACAGTCGCATGAAATTTATAGATGAGCATATTAAACCGTTAGTAGGCCTATACGTTGTTAAATTATTGAACACGAACATATATATATATATATATATTATATATATATACTTTTTCATCAGAAATGTCATCCAATACAGATTTTCCGCCAGGGGATACTCTGTTTCGGGGGGGGGGGGGAAAGAAGACTTTGTATCGGGGAGAGGCTTTTTTATCTTGACACGGGCGCCAAATCGGTCGCGCCAAGACGGCAGCGCCAAAACGTCACGTACCGACAGACGTGGGCTTTCAGATGTAGCCTAAAGACAGGATATTTATATCAAAGCGGTTCTCTCCATTTCAAGTTGCAACAACACGGATACAGTTTATTGGTTAGCTAAATAAAACGGCAAACCTTTGGGGCTTAGTGCATAATAATTATCGTTTCATCCAACTGTCGAAATTGTTGTTTGAAAGGTGGCCAGCTGGAAGCCGATACAACTTTTTGCGGTAGATCTTCAACCAGGCGTTGAATCGATGGTCAACTTAAAATGAACTCTGTCTATGTCAATACTGTCACTATTATTACTAAAATATCACTATTAGGCTATTTCAAGTACAATATTATTATTGTTTCTCTTTACCTGGGGTAATCATTCGGTATTTTAAATAAATTATAAGGACAGAGTATTCTTAGATGGTTATTGGCTAGTCACTGGCCCATTTAGCCACATCGGTAAGAGCGATGGCCGCGTATCTGTACGCGACTCTGAAAGGGCCGCGGTTCGCTTCCCGAAGGTGGCTTATTTAAGAGATATAAGCTTAAATCTCGGGCTAGCACGGTATGTGCCCGGGAACCTAAATGTCGTGGCGTCCAATCATACGCGCGAGGGTGGTGAAGGATCTCACCCGATCAAATTCATTGAAAAATGAACATGTAGGGTCGAGTCCATAGACGGCCGCTATATAAAAGCCGATTACATTTACATTTTAGTCTTTGTTGAAATCATGCTGAGTGCCAAAGGTGCTGCGAAATGTCACTGCATGAAAACGATGAATAGCGTCAGGTAGCCTAAGCGCTGGCAGAGAAATTACAATTTCTCTGTTGCCTCCAATGCACAGGACCATATGGCTGTGCCAAGATTGTTGAAGAAGGCGCCAGACCTTCATGATTAGCTGGGTCAAGAATTTCGGAGATCAAGGACGCAAAGCAGTATGTCTGATCCTATGGTAACTCGACCCGGGCCACCATGGACTACTCTTACGGACAACTCTTTTGACTCAACGCTGCGCTCGTGAATAAGCCGGTGCCACGCGCTTGGCTTTCGAGTGGTGCTTTAGAAATAGGAGATTATGATCACAATGTCGGCGCCACATAATAGAGTGTCGACTATCGATCCTTATAACAGTGTCCCCCTAGAGGCCTAGATGAAGAAAAGTTGGAAAAAGCCGCTTCCGCGTGTGCATATTTTTGCAAATTAATCCATATGCTTTGTTTTGAACATCACCACTAGCAGGTGTTTTTATCCCCACTAACTAACTTTGGTTGCTTTGCTTTTAGAACACTTAGAACATTTATAACACTTATAAGAACAGTTTGAGTCACTAACTAATTTCGAGTTGCCTTGCTTTGAACGCTGCTTAGAACACTTGAAACATTAATTATTAGTCACTTTGAATTCTGATTACAGTAGGCCCCTATAGATTTATAAATTTATACATTGTTGGGTTCACTTGCTCTAGTCTAGAAGATGATGAGTAATACTCAGGTCCGTAATGTAAAATAACATCGATTTATTCAATAACAGAGCAGTCTGACAAGAAGTAGGTTAACGTTACCCAAAGCTGACATGAAGTACGACCGATACAGCTGATTCGACAGAGCTGACGTGAAGACACACCAGGCTAACGGAGCCCAAAGGAAGACGGATGTAGGCCAGTTCACCAACGAGGTGGGACGGCAATCGAAGAAGACAAACGTCGTAGAACACGAACCACACGCCACGCTCAACAGGAGTCGAACACACACCACAGAGTAGACCCACGACAAGAAGCAAGCCCCCACAGTAGTAGCCCTTTAAATAGGCCCTGCCCTTCCCTCAACTCCCACATAGTCAAGGAGAGTCCAAGTAAGGAAGCCCAGAGGGGTAATAGGTAGCTAACACTCACATACCCCCCCACCAGAACATGAGGAGTCCAACGGGGACGACGAACTATACGAACAATGCTACGCCTAAATGCAAAATCACTCAGTACAAGCCATTACACGTACTAAGCAATTCAGCAAGACTTAACTAAATAATGCATCGCACTCATAAATAACGTAAGAGTCCGATATAATCATGATCTGAATACACAAACTTCATATAACCCAAATCCTCAGTTCACACGTAATCACGATATATATACATACACATCAATAGTTCAAATGTCCAAAAAACTATATCTGAAACACAAGAAAAAATTTGGACACCAACTGGTGTATCAAAAATGAACCAAAATGTATAATGGTCATCGGCACAAGCCACCCTACACTACAGACACACTGAAGAGTTCATTGCCGAAGAATTCCGTGCTTTCCTTCTATGACAGAACGTTCCATTGAAACTGTTTCTGGACAGTGTTTGACTTTTCCTGACAGAATGTTCCATTGAAACTGTTTCTGGACAGTGTTTGACTTTTCATGACAGAATGTTCCATTGAAACTGTTTCTGGACAGTGTTTGACTTTTCATGACAGAATGTTCCATTGACATACGACGAGGATAGACGTACCAGAGAGCATCTCTAGCACGCCCGACGACTCCGCTGTGAGGAGACAAGTGGAGACACTGATTGACGTGTGCCCTCACCCGCTCCCACTCACATTACGCAGATGGACGACTCAGAATGTCCGGCAGAACATTCCATTCGCCTGGACGATGTCTAATGTCCAAGTTGTACTGTTCAAGCTCCAAACTCCATCGCAAGAGCTTCATATTTTTGTTCGCCATCTGATGGATGAACTGCAAAGGTTTATGATCGGTGAACACCAGGACGACTGCGGATCCAAAGTAGACACTAAAGGCCCGCAAGGCGACCATCAGTGCCAGCGCTTCCTTCTCTATGGTCGAATAGCGAATCTCCTGCGGCAGCAGCTTCCGACTCAAATAGCAGATCGGGTGTTCCAATCCATCCTTCATCTGAAACAAGCACGCTCCCAGACAGAATTGAGAAGCATCAACACCCACACAAAACTGTTTAGTAAAGTCAGGAGGTATTAAGATAGGTCTAGAAGCCAGACGAGATTTTAGATCAAGAAAAGCAACCTCCGCTTCCAACAACTGATTCACCTCTTTATCCACCCTCGCCATTTTCTCAGGATTTAACCTGTAAGGGTATTGTCGAACAGGGCGAGCACCTTCAACCAAATCAATTCTATGAGACACCATAGATGTTTTACCCGGTACTTCACTAAACACATGTGCAAAGTCATGCAAAACATCCCGCAATTCCGCACGACATTCAGCAGACACTTCACATTGTAAGACCTTATCCTCTAAAGTCACATCATTCATCCTCACATCCGGATTTACCACCAACACAGAAGCCACCACCTCCTCATTCGGTCGCTCATACACCACATCCATACGATCCACATAGCGCTTCATCAGATTCACATGTACCACCCGTTCCGTTTTTCTTCGATCCGGGGTACTCACTAAATAATCGACCGGACCAAGTCGACGTACAACCACATACGGTCCACAATATTTGGTCTGTAAAGGTTTACCCACCAACGGAATCAAGAGTAAAACCTTTTCACCTTCCTCAAAAGACACAGCACGTGACTGCTTATCATACAGTTGCTTCGATTTACTTTTCGCATCAACAGCATTTTCACCAGCAAGTTTCAATCCAACACGCATACGTTCACGTAATTGTAAAACATAGTCAATCACGTTCTTGCCAGACACTTCATGTACAACATCTTTCGCCAACCATTCTTCCTTCATCAATTGCAACATGCCACGCACATCTCTGCCATACATCAAATCAAAAGCAGAAAAGCCAGTACCCTGTACCGGAACCTCTCTATATGCAAACAAGATCCACGGCAACATTGCATCCCAAGAACCCGGATATGTTTCAGCCAACGCCTTCAACATATCTTTCATAGTACGATGAAAGCGTTCGCACGAGCCATTCGTTTGTGGTCTATACGGACTAGTTTTCAACTGCACAATACCACATTCATGCACAAACACTTGCATCAAATCAGACATGAATTCTGAGCCACAATCAGATAACAATTCTTTCGGAAATCCGAAAAGCGAAAAAACTTCACACAAACATTTAGCCACATCCTGCGCCGTATGATTCTTCAACGGAAACGCAAATGGAAAATGGGAAGCCAAATCAATGACCGTGAGAATAAACCTATTCCCCGTTCCCTCACATACACTCAATGGGCCTACGATATCCATTGCCAAGCGTTGAAACACTTCCTCCATTACAGGCATACTGACCATGGGCGCCCTATAATTTCTGTTTCCTTTGCCTAAGCGTTGACACCCATCACATGAACGACAATACTCACGAACGTCTCGATTCACATGAGGCCACCAGAAATGCTTCGTCAACCGATCCAGTGTCTTCCTAGTACCCAAATGCCCAGCCGCTGGTATATCATGGGCCACATGCAACAACTTCTGTCTTAAGTCACGAGGCACAACTATTTGTACCACACCCATTCCTAATGGTGTACACTTCTCCTCCCATCGACGCACCAAGACCTCGTCCACCAACGCATACGGTTGTACACGCCCACCGACAGACACCGTCTCGTCGACTTGTGCATACAATGGTCTCAATTCAGGACACCGACGCTGGCGCAATATTAATTCCTGTCGGCTAACATATAGCTCCGATCTTTCTGTCACAACAGATTCTGTCGCTGCAAATAAACTCGATAAGTCGCCTTCATCGAAATTCATTCGTTCAACTTGTCTGTCAATTATTTCACCTGGCGTTCGCTCTTGGTCGGCCGACTCCGTACTTTGACCCACTATCTCCGACTGCTCGGGCGCCGCTTCACTGCACACCGCCGTCTCCCTCTCACTCTGTCTCACTGCATGTGCTCTAGCCTGTGCACGAGTCGTCACCGCGACCTCCAACACCTGTCCTGCCAGCGCTGTATCATTACCCACAATGCAATGCACCCCAGCCATTGGAAGTGAATTCATTAGACAGCATAACACCTCACCTTGAACAAATGCACAATCAACATTCACTTTCACCAGAGGACATTCCACAATAGAACCAGATATACCTCTGAGTAACCTCGTTTCATTCATGTGTACAAACTCATGCTCATTCAACCATTCATTAGACACCAAAGACTGCAGCGCTCCACTGTCCCTCAAGAATACCGCCTCCTTTCGTGCACCCTCATCATCAATTACACATCCAATCACACAAAATGGTGCATACAGTTTATCAACAGATTCAATTGGCTTCGGAAAACTCTGTGGTTTAACAGGCGCCGAAACAGTCTGAACCAAACCCACAGGTTTCGCACCCCTCCAATTTTCCATTTGAGTCCCCTCCTTTCGTTTTAATTTCCAACAACTGGCCTTCGTATGACCTGGCGCTCTACAAAATGCGCACGTGACCGGTTCCCCAAAACCAGTGACGTCATCATTTTCCCGCACCGGCTTATTAAACCCATACGTTCCTCTTTGAGGCGAACGTCTACCCCAATTTGTATCACGACGCGTACCATCCTTGTACCCCACGCCTTGACGCTCCCATACATCTTTCTTCTCACTTTCATCAGATGAGAATCCTCGTGTACGGTCGAAAAAATCCCTGCGGAACCCCCCAGAATAATGGTTCGGCCCCTGCTTGTATAACACTGCATATTCATCCGCTAAACGTGCAGCACTTGCAACAGTATCAGGACTCTTATCTATCAGCCACCTGTGTACTTCAATAGGTAACGCTTGTACAAACTGCTCCATGAGAATTACCTCTTTAAATTTTGCTAACTCCTCCCACGAGTTTGTACCCTCAATCCATCTCTGAAAAGGACTCTGCAGTCGAAATGCATAATTCGCATACGTTTCCCTCGGTTCTTTTCGCAACCCCCGAAATTTCTTTCGATAAAATTCCGGAATACGTTCGTACGCCGTCAATAGCGCACTCTTCACAATATCATATTGGACGCACTCCTCCAACGATAAAGCCGCAAAAACTTTCGCCGCCTTCCCCGACAACTGTGGCTGTAGGAGGGACGACCATTTTCCCATCGGAATTTGATGCAACGTCATTGCTTGCTCAAACGCCGCAAAATAATGTTCGATATCGGCCGAATCAAATTTTGGCACAAATTTCAGAGCTGCCCCAAAACGCAAATCCTCATTTCCATGCGCTGGTCGTTCGACAGCACCACCTCCTTCTATCCTCCGTCCGTCCATTTCTAATCTCTGCTTCTCAAATTCCATATTCATTCGTTTCTCCTCCATGTCAAATCTCCTTTTCGTCTCCTCTGCTTCAATCTGCATTTTCTTCTCCTCTCTCTCTGCTTCAATTTGCATTTTCTTCTCCTCTCTCTCGGCTTCAATTTGCATTTTCTTCTCCTCGAATCTCATTCGCTCCTTCTCTCTCTCCCACTCTCTGTCCTCTTTTAAGTGCAAGCGCTCTAACTCGGCCTCCTCTTTCTTCGCCTGTGCCTTAAGTTTCCAAGCTGCACTACCCAATTTCGGTGACAATGGTTTCATAGCCATTCTCCTCACCTGTGACCTAGACACGTCCTCCACTTCCTCACCATATGTCTCACTCACCAGTCGAAGTGTGTCACTTGGTATGTCTCTGACATCCCCAAATTCAGGAATTAACTCCTCCTCTAACGACGCCATTTTACCTCTACGCCCTGTCGACTATTCGACGTGCAGACCAACGCACAGCGCAAAAATTCACCCACGACAGCTCACTTCAAAACTGTCTCGACCAACTTTACAAAACTCGCAAAACTCAATATCGCAAAACGTCGAAATTTCCCGCACTAATTTTCCCGACCTAATTCGCCAAAAACAACAACCATTGACCTGTCTTCACGGCCAACCACCATATAACACTTTTCCAACGGAATTACCACCGTACTATTCGCTAAATTTCACGGAAACAACGCCCCTTTTTTGACGCAAATTTCAAATTATCGTGAAAAAAAAAATCCCGAGAGACCCCATCTGTTGGGTTCACTTGCTCTAGTCTAGAAGATGATGAGTAATACTCAGGTCCGTAATGTAAAATAACATCGATTTATTCAATAACAGAGCAGTCTGACAAGAAGTAGGTTAACGTTACCCAAAGCTGACATGAAGTACGACCGATACAGCTGATTCGACAGAGCTGACGTGAAGACACACCAGGCTAACGGAGCCCAAAGGAAGACGGATGTAGGCCAGTTCACCAACGAGGTGGGACGGCAATCGAAGAAGACAAACGTCGTAGAACACGAACCACACGCCACGCTCAACAGGAGTCGAACACACACCACAGAGTAGACCCACGACAAGAAGCAAGCCCCCACAGTAGTAGCCCTTTAAATAGGCCCTGCCCTTCCCTCAACTCCCACATAGTCAAGGAGAGTCCAAGTAAGGAAGCCCAGAGGGGTAATAGGTAGCTAACACTCACAACATGTAGGCCTATACATGTTTTCGTATAATTATGCGCTAATTTTGCTATAATTGGTGCCACTAGTCTTGACAATAATTATTATTGCCATTGGTGGCTCTGCCTCTTTCAGGTATTGTCATCAAGACTAGTGTTGGTCTGCATCCGACTTTATAAGCTTACACAGCAAGAAGAGAAATAGGTTGACAGAAACGAAAGGTAGGCAATTTGAGACGGTTGAAGCACGTCGAAGCTCTTGATTGTACAAAAACAACTGTGCTTGGGAATAATCATTCAAGAATGTGCAGCCGAAGATTCTAAGTTGAGGAGGACGGTCAGAAGTCAGACGAGGTGACTAACATTAGCTATCGAATATGACATCAATGCGCATGACCATTTTCGGTTATAGAAACCTTGAAACTTTCAATAGGCCTAATTAAACTTATTAAAGCTATTGTTATATGCATAACTCAATTTTGCACAATTCGTTCAGTAAAATGTTAATCTTTCTATTCATAATAAATGAGAATTAAGCTTAATGAATTTCTTGCATAACATGATATTTTGCGAATAGCCTCGTAGGTAGTTTTAATATTCGTTAATTTTCGTGAATATTTGCAAATCTTAATTATTCGCAATATTCGAAGACAAATTCATCCTCACGGATGGCTTTAGGGGAATAAAATATCCCGCCACACAGGCAGAAACCAGTATAGGACTATAGGACCTACTTAGATGATTTTCTCACTTCTGCTATTTCAGCACCAGCCCCCCGTTGCAACGGCATATCTGAGATGATAAAATGACTCTACCAAGGTGCAGTCGCCAGGATTTCAGTTTCGGGGGCTGAAGCCTCGGTTAAAAATGTTCCATTTTCGCCGCAAAAAATTCTGACGACCTTTTTATTTTAGTCGTCACCCGAAAATCGTGGATATATCAATGTAAAAAAAATCGGGTGGCCTTTTTTTAGGGGGGGCTGAGCCTCTTGTAGGGGGGCTTAGCCCCCAGCCTCCCCCTAGCGCCGCCGCTGCCAAGGTGTCAATGACAACAGCATTCTTTTACCAGACAGCTACCGCTTTCCCGTGGGATAAGGATACCACCGTCTGGGCATGTACCGTCAGGCCTCTGAGTAAGTCGGCTGGCTCTTTTTTGTCGCAGGGAAGCCAGCCGTGAAAAATTCAATTCAAACGATGTCGTTTGTGAGTGAGTGAGTTGCTACCAGACCGTGAGACATGAAAGGCCACGTCAGCCACCTGCCAACAATTTTTATCCACGCTTCTGTAAACGTGTTGTCCTCGATAAACATGAATCGATTATGTTGGACCCGCTTATAATAACATCGCTCTTTAATCTCTTTTCCTCCCTTTCCTTTTTCTCTCTCCTCCCTCTTCTCTCTCCCCCTCCCTCCCCTTGCCCTTTCATTCCCTCCCCAACGGTATGTCATAATTTTCTGTACTGTGCCTTCCCCTCGTCACGTTGTTCAACGCGCCACTTGTTTCACTAGTTATACTTTCTGACTGTTCTCACGAATTCTGTTTGTATAATTATGCCGAGTTTGCGCGGCTATTATTTTTTATTCGCTTTAAAGACTTATAAAAAAATTAATAGTCTCATGTCCAATGCTTCCTTCAGTCTTAAGTTGTCACTAATGGTGAAGTTCATGCGCGAGTGACTAGTAAGCTGACAACTCTGTAGATTTGACAAACTTAGGTGTGTGCGGTTGGCTGGTTCCCTTGCGCACACAGTTTTGGAGTGCAAACATGAAACGTTTCAAATGAAACTTTCAGGGATTGATGGAAATTCATTCCCCTGCAAATAGGAACATTTTCACAGAAAATTTTCAGTCGGTTGCGAAGTTATCGCATTTTATCCGGTGGCACTTTTTTTAGCCACCCTGTATAATTCTACTACCTCGCTTTTGAATTTATAGACCTACGTTCTGTTATAATTGAGATCAGTTCAATTGCACACTGCAGTTGTGCAAGGTCTCGTCCCCATACAAATCTTTTCCTGCATCTAACTGAAGTTGTTGTTGTTGCCAGAATTATTTTTCCAGTTCGCTTTTTATTTATGCCAATAAGGAAAATCTGCCTGAACAAAATGAGTTCAAAACTCTA
Source organism: Lumbricus terrestris (assembly GCA_949752735.1). Classification (NCBI taxonomy): domain Eukaryota; kingdom Metazoa; phylum Annelida; class Clitellata; order Crassiclitellata; family Lumbricidae; genus Lumbricus; species Lumbricus terrestris. Next base: position 14,873,624 of record OX457043.1, on the reverse strand, counting down.
AGCTAATAATTATATTCAGCATTGTTACCTTTCAGAGTAACAATTTTAGTGGTTTAGTTTCACATTCGTTTATATTAAGTAAGAAAGTACGAACCCCTTAAAAAAGACCGACCAACACCACGACGCGGTGATGGGTGACAACAATCGATAATTATTAGGATAGGGTAAATCGATATCCATGCCTGCACACGACACAGGACATCAGCGGTGAAGGCTGTGCTTAGATGGACAGGATCTGCGGGAACCACGAATCGTTGGCTAACGTGTGCGCAAAAGTCCGGCAGCAGTGGCAGGCCTACAGGTCTTGTGGCGTGAGTCAGAGGGAAGGCGACTGTTTTTTCGCAGCAGCAACGACTGGCACAATCATTGAAAGTGAGTGATCAATAACAAGTATCGCCCACTGCGAGGTTGAAAGACGAGGGGACCTAGCTAACACCGTAGGTAGCGTCCCAGCTAGCAACATGGACAAAGAGGAGATCGTACACGGTGTGGTACCCGAGGCAAGAACGCAGAAGAGGACGTTTACGGGATGGATCGCCAATGTCCGAATCTGGATGGAAATGTTATTCGAACGGATCAAGGCAGAGACAACAGGGCCGTAGCTAGGGGGTGTTTTGGGTGTTTGACACCCCCGAAATGGAAAATGTAAAAAAATAATATAATGCATTTACTAGCACATGATGGAAAAAACCATGAAATAAAGCCATGAAAACACCCCAGAAATGAAAAATGTTAAAAAAAACAATGCATTCACTAGCATATAGCGAAAAAAACATGAAATTAGGCGAAAATGGAGTGAATGACTAAAAAAAAGGTCATCAGTTTTTTCGGATGAGAAATTGGTGACATTTTCTGAAGATTTCGGTCAGCAATTTTTTCGGACTGGAAACTGAAAAAACATCCCCCGAAATCAAATCCTGGCTACGGCCTTGAGAGACAATGATAGAGAAAGATGAAGAAAAAACTTGTATGTGAAGCGACCAAACCTCGAACCGCGGAAGGTTGGAGACAAGACAAGACATGTAAGCAGGGGCGGAGACCTAGTGGGGACAGGGGGGACGGTCCCCCCAATGAAGGTGTTGGGGGGGACGGCCCGTGCATCCCCCCAATCGTTGAGCGTCAAGACTTAAAAAAAGGTCATCAACTTCTTTTTTGGCGGCGAAAATAGAATTTTTTTTCCAGATTTCGTCGATCGTCAGAAATTTTTGACCGGCAAAAGATGACAATTTTTCTGAAACACTCAGCCATTCGTCCATCAAAAAATTTCGCGTCTTTCCGTCCCCCCCCCAAGTCTCCGCCTATGCATGTACGAATAAAACTCATTAGGATCAAGCTCGCATGTCTCTAACCCAAGTCATGGATAGTACCTTATGTTTTTTAACAATGAACAATTCAACGGCGAGTGAGCACAAAACGTGACTGCGAAGCAATGCAGCCTATCAATGTTATATGAGACTTAGGTTTTATTGCTGTGAGGGAAAATGTGGAAATGTTTTTCTAAATTAGAGATTGGATTATTGTAGGCCTACTTTGTAATAATTACTGGCTGACCCTGTATTCTAGAATATCACCCTATGCGCCTAAGATATAGCCTAGACTATTACTATTGCATGTAGGCTATAACTTGTTGTTTCGTAGTTTTACGTAAATTGACTAACAATGTTATTATGGAAAAGATCGGAAATAATTAGGCTATTACTATAGAATGCAAGTACCAAATGGTGGATAAACGATTCAACGTGTTATTATTAGCCATCCCTCGAATAACCTAACTAATTTTTAACAACTCAGTTTCTTACTTAGCCTATAGGCATAAACTTTTATCCGGCAGAGCCATCAAAAAGAGCAAAAATAATCTAAGCACTTAATTGGACGCCAATGGCAACTGCTTGAAAAAAGATAACGTTAAAACTATGGCTGCGATTTTTACATTTAATTAATTGATTAATATTTGAAATCTCGATTAACTTTAGCTTTCGATATTAGTCCTAGCTTTGTCTGATGAACCACCGAATTTATTTCATGATGTCTGGCTGACATTAGACTGATGTCAGGCTGACATTAGACTCCAAGCAGCATTTAGAAAGTGGAGATCGTGCACGATGTGGGTACCCGAGGTAAGAACGCAGAGTCCCATGTACGATGATAAACGTTCGATTACAAAATTGATGAGCGATCATAGTGCATTTACGCTAAATCTAAATATGCCGACGGAAGGATCCAGGATGTCGACGAAATGTTTGGTTTTGTAAAAAAGGCAGTAACTCATTCGGTTCCTATAATATTTCTGATAGTCTTTCACGCTTTGCTTGACGTAGACGAAATTGATCAAATTTAATCGAAAGTCTCAATTAAATTATGGAGATTTATCCATTTTAAATTGTCTTTATTCAGCACAAGTCCTATGTAAAACTGATGAAGTGTAGTATACCTGTATTACAAGAAATTGGTTGTCGACTGTGTAGACCTATAGACCCTTCGTAGTGCAAAGACGCTGACGTGACTTGCTCTATTGGAATCAAATTTTTTAAAGACACTGTCACGAAGACACGGAGGCAACAATGTAGGTTAACGTTTGCGTATACACGTTCAATCGTGGGAAACTTTTTATCACCGCTCTTCGGTTCGAATTTGTAATGCTTTGAAACCGAACTGAGATGAATGTCGTTTAAACAGACCAGTCGTTCGCCTGCCTCACAGCGAACGTTCATTGTAAAGCCTGCGGCAGAATAATGATTTTTCTTCTGTCACGCTACTCACAGTACTCAGTCTGATGAAGATGTTAACAGTCAACTCTGTATGACAAATCCGTTGACAGCAATGTCGTGCGTGTTGAGGCCTTTAGGGTCGCTCTTCAGTTGTCATTTATCCAAGAATATAACATAGTCTGACCAGTCCTTGCGGATAAATTGCTACGTATACATACATGTACATACATACATACATACAATGTATGTATGTATGTATGTATGTATGTATGTATGTATGTATGTATGTATGTATGTATGTATGTATGTATGTATGTATGTATGTATGTATGTATGTATGTATGTATGTATGTATGTATGTATGTATGTATGTATGTATGTATGTATGTATGTATGTATGTATGTATGTATGTATGTATGTATGTCATACATACATACATACATACATACATGCATACATGCACACATGCATACATACATACATACATACATACATACATACATACATACATACATACATACATACATACATACATACATGCACTCATGCACTCATGCACTCCGATACACTTAGGCCTATAGAGATATGCAACGTAACTACTCAGAGGCGTTCCCGACTACAGAGCGGACACTGCATCGGAGTTTCACGCCGAAGCGCTGAGCAATTGAGAGTGAAGGACATGCCCAAGGTCCCTACGCGGCGACGTGAGGTGGATTCGAACCTCGAACCTTCCGGCTTCAAGGCAGCGACGCCACCGCTACACCACCGCGCCCCACGTAAGGGAGAATGTCCAGAATTGGGTAAACTCGTAATCGTAATAGTAAACTCGAAATTTCTAAAGCGCCACCTGAAAGCCAAGCGCGGGGCACCAGCCTATTCACTAGCGCTGCGTTGAGTTAGAAGGGTTGTCCGTAAGAGTAGTCTGTGGTGGTCCGGGTCGAGTTACCATAGGATCAGTGGGGCGGAACAGCTGCTAAGGCGGGTGTCATCTGGGTCGGGAATTGGAGGGTGGAGGATCAGATGAGACAGGGTAAGAGTTCGTGAAAAGGAATGTCTTAAGTTTTGAATGAAAAGCCCGAGGTGTGATGGATAGAGGAGCCTGAGAAATGTGGTGTGTGATTAGTCAATTATTTTAGTCAATGGGTCAATTTTTACATTTTAAGGCATACAATCTGCGTTATTTGTAGCACATGTATATTGTTGCTATTGTCCGAAACAGCAACGTTTCATGAACCGGAAATAATTTCATTGAAATATTATCACAAGAATAAACCACAAAAATTCAAAAATATCCTTAGTGGTTAGGCTTAAAAGTGTCCCAATGCAGGCCGCTATGTGGAGTATTGGGACAAACAACTTATGTGTTTCTAATTATATCTAATAGAGTATAATACATGTAGATCATAGGCCAATTGCTAATATATAAATCAATAATTAGAGATTGATTAAATAATCATATTATTATCAAAATTTAATCAATGTAAACAAACTTTTATTGACCTATGCAATCCTAATTAATTAATTACAAAGCTATCTGTTCAGTTAGTAGTTAAGTTTAATTAAGATTACTGCATAATTTGTAAATGTAAAGCGCAGTGCGTCTTGCAGGCGTTTAATTAAAGAAAAAATATTATTATTATATTATTATTTATAAAACATAGCCTTACTGGTCAATTTCAAATGATTGAAACGTAGCATATCTCTAACCATGCTGATAGCATTCTAGCCTACTTCAGACAATATAGGCCTACAGTAAAATCGTTAAAGTTTAATTTCTTGTGATGAATTTCGTGCATTGGGATTGTCCCAATGCAGGCCATGAGCGCATGTCCCAATGCAGGCCATCAATGGCCAGGGCACTACTTTTAAGACAATAATAAGGTGCTCAGTGAATGAACCTGAAGTTGCATCATATGCTTTGCAATATACTGCCCTATATAATTTCCTGGTATTTTAAGATGAATAAGCACTGGACATTTAATTCAGGGGTTGAGACCGCGTGAGTAAAAAATTTTTTGCCGAAAATTTAAATTTGCAGTATCTTTGGAAAACGCTGTATTCATTGCGGCGTAAGACGTATGCTCGTTCGCCAAATCAAGTACGTTCCCTGGGTGTCGCCACACGCGATAATAAATAGCCATAACTTATAGATTCTGCCATGCCCCAATGCAGGACCTGTCCCAAACATAGCCATTCTCCCCTACGTCGTGTAGGCTATTAGGCCGATATGCATAATTAAGAAATTTGTATCTAAGGGTGGTCTAGTGCCGACTCAGGACCTGCTCAAGACCAAGTTAAGACACTTCATTGTAGGCGCCGACTCCTTCGTAGTTTTGTGTGCGAATGCACACAGAGAGAAAGTTCAATGGGTGCTATATTTGTATCACTTATTTTAACGAGTCGACAGATCTATTCTATTACCCGTTTTATTGCTTATTTTCTTGGGTTTATAGCCTTATAGACCTGCATGTACACACTAGCAAGTGTCGGTCACCGACTGAGAGTAGGCCTAAGTGTTGGCCCTAGACCTAGAGGCTAGATAGGACACTTCAACATAGGTGCCGACTCCTTGGGAGCCTTGTGTGCGAAAGCTCCCAGTGAGAAAGTTCAGTTGGTGCCTGCATTGCCTTGTACACAGAAGAATTCTGAAGTTAAACTCAAAATTTGTTCAGTAAATTCCATTGTTCTTACTGTTCTTCCGACAACTCGAGGAGCATGAACGCAACTACGGTCTAGAAGTTGGGATGGACCAGTTAAAACGTAGAGTGAGGGAAATGCGAACGCTGAAGGCGCAAAGCCGTGATTTCCAAAAGCAATAAGACCCTAACTATTGTAGACCCTGTACACGCTGTAGGCGTACATTTCTACTTGATTTCATTCTGAATAATTATTATCCGACCGCCGGGGGACCTTTGTGCAGCCGGGGGTCCCTGTACAGTGTACACTGCAGATTCTGCACAATCCATTGCTACCGCATCGCTCTACATGCAGAATTGAATACATTCCGAATAATTTCCTAAAGTAAAAAATTGCTCTGACCGCCGGGGGCCCTCTACAGCCGTGGGCCCACGTACATTGCACGAATAGTAGCGTAGCAATAGGTCGTGCAGACCTATTGCTACGCTACTGCAAACGTCATAATTATAGCCTATGGCTTGACCATCGTCGTTCCAGTTACTTACCGTTACATAAAATGGTCTCACGCTGTCCCAAAAATTGAGACCTACAGTTGCAACCAGCGGCACAATGAGAGCCATGGCAGCTGGAGTACAATGAGGGTGAGTTTCGCATTGAATAGAAGACGATAATTTTTATTGACTCTTCAAAGATTCTTGACGTCATTAAAAGTATAGGCTAAAGTCTTTTGTTTGGTCTGTGCGCTTGAAAAAAATGGCACTGTGTTTATATCAAGTCCATCAAACCATGTTTCAATGAGAGCCAAAATCACCTCAGGACAGGTAGGCCTAAAGTTTAGGACAGAATGAATCTGTAATAGAATCGAGACAAGTACATTTTTCAAAGAACTTCCTAAATCGGGTGAGAAGAATTTGAAGTAGTAGCCTAACCCCTAATAATTGTCAATTTAGACAACAGTTGCGTTGAAGGAAGAGCTGTTGAAAATTGAGTTGGAAATAAGCAGCAGAGTCGCATTTACTTCGTTTTCGTGAATGAACGCATCTGACCATTTCCATACTTCGTGAGGTGGAGCCCTGAGCAACTGTTGTCTTTCAGCATCACTCACCTTTCCACCATGACGTTCTCTTAGCCCAAACGATGTAAAATTTACTCTAATGTCTCTCAACTCAACTTGGTGATACAATATACCGAATTTGGGAATGTAAGGTTTGTAGAAGAATCCCCACAATCGAGAAGGCCACGACATTTCAACCAAATGAGACTTTTCGGGCATAAACATCGACCACTGTAACGCTGCTCCGTCCACTCCAATCATCACCTGAGATGTACATGCCAATTCAATTTGTTTATGAATGGGAATGCCATCAAAGTCTATTACACGCACGAATTCTTTTTTAAATCCTTTCTCCAAAACCCATCGATGAAGATCTTCCATGTTTACAATTCGTCTTTGTTTTCTGTAAACAAGCGTTATGTATTGTGCTTTCTTGTAAGCACAGGCATCCGAAAGATTGTATTGGTTGATGACGTGATTTACAACATCACGCGGGTTTTTGAGCTCGATTCTGCTTCCAAAGATGGCGTTCTTGAAACATGTAAACCTCGGTAGGTTGAAATAAACGTCGTGGAAGTCGTTCGTGAAAAGTGTTCTCAAAACTTCGTTGTATGTTCCGAAATTTCTACAGAATGCATCCTGCGGTTTCGGAGTAGTATAGATGATAAGATTTCCAGAACCTGGATGGAGTCTGTTGGAGAGGCGGATGACACTGTAGAGCGTCATGTATTCCTCTTGGAAGAAGTGATGTAGATTTCCAGGACATCGTGGAGACACAAAATAAGCTGCATTATTACTCAGTGTCCTGTTGCTTATTGGAAGAGATTTATTGGTGAAATGGACGTCATAGTAATTCCACGGGTGGCCTGGAGGTCCAGCGATGTTGAGTCTGTGGTCGCCAAGACGCGATTGATTTCGGTCATAGATAACAATTCGTTGGGTGACAGTGAACCATGTCCAAAAGATGTTGACCGAATGAGCTGTTGGAAGAGGTTCGATACAGACGTTGGCGAATGTGAACACACCATCAAGAGATACAGGTTTGAACGCATGTATCGCATATTTCTCTTTCCCACCATAGGCTCTCTGGAGTAGATGAAATAGGCCTAGTTTGTTTTCTGGAAAGACATGAAATATTCCTCCGTAGAGGAATAACGTTGTTAGAAAGACGATGAAGCATGTTTTGTGTTTACCAGACACCTCGTTCAGCATGGTTCTACTGTCAGTCTTCCGCTAGGAAATAGAAATACAACGCAACATTAAAATAATATGCAGGTACACTGCGCGTTTTTGTATGCAGGCAATCCCTCGAAATTATCTTTACCAAACAGTTTTGACTTACTCTAGGTAACAGATTTTAATAACATACACGTAGACCTAAGTAAGGAACATTAGGAACAGGGGCATAATTGAGTTGGAAATAAGCAGCAGAGTCGCATTTACTTCGTTTTCGTGAATGAACGCATCTGACCATTTCCATACTTCGTGAGGTGGAGCCCTGAGCAACTGTTGTCTTTCAGCATCACTCACCTTTCCACCATGACGTTCTCTTAGCCCAAACGATGTAAAATTTACTCTAATGTCTCTCAACTCAACTTGGTGATACAATATACCGAATTTGGGAATGTAAGGTTTGTAGAAGAATCCCCACAATCGAGAAGGCCACGACATTTCAACCAAATGAGACTTTTCGGGCATAAACATCGACCACTGTAACGCTGCTCCGTCCACTCCAATCATCACCTGAGATGTACATGCCAATTCAATTTGTTTATGAATGGGAATGCCATCAAAGTCTATTACACGCACGAATTCTTTTTTAAATCCTTTCTCCAAAACCCATCGATGAAGATCTTCCATGTTTACAATTCGTCTTTGTTTTCTGTAAACAAGCGTTATGTATTGTGCTTTCTTGTAAGCACAGGCATCCGAAAGATTGTATTGGTTGATGACGTGATTTACAACATCACGCGGGTTTTTGAGCTCGATTCTGCTTCCAAAGATGGCGTTCTTGAAACATGTAAACCTCGGTAGGTTGAAATAAACGTCGTGGAAGTCGTTCGTGAAAAGTGTTCTCAAAACTTCGTTGTATGTTCCGAAATTTCTACAGAATGCATCCTGCGGTTTCGGAGTAGTATAGATGATAAGATTTCCAGAACCTGGATGGAGTCTGTTGGAGAGGCGGATGACACTGTAGAGCGTCATGTATTCCTCTTGGAAGAAGTGATGTAGATTTCCAGGACATCGTGGAGACACAAAATAAGCTGCATTATTACTCAGTGTCCTGTTGCTTATTGGAAGAGATTTATTGGTGAAATTGACGTCATAGTAATTCCACGGGTGGCCTGAGATAAGAGGGGGTAATCTGAAACCTTTACACTGGCACACCAGCGCAACACACTGTATAAATTTTTAGATGCATACATACGCACATGCATGCAGCCATGCATAGCCTATATAAAAACATGCATGCATGTATACGCGCTTAGGCCTATGAGCATTCCACACATGTATATTTTGCGTAGGAATGTGTGTAAGCCAATAGCCTAATGTGAAAGTAGCCTCCAAAAACACATATAGGCCTACTCGTGTATACGTGCATGAAATTTAATTATACGTACCTATTTACATGCTAGAATTCATGGTCCTATAATTATGGTCAGAGATCAACCGTTTTCGTAGGTCCTACCTGAGGTGATATTGTAAATATCTGGTTCCGTTACCGACTCTTTCTCTTCGGCAGTCGCTGGATAAGCAACGTATAGGCTACGTCAAAGTACTTCGTTATAGTCTCTTATTAAGGAGGGCTCTTTTATCGCTAATAGCTATCCATCTTTTGTATGCCTTCTTTCACTACGGACCTTCTTTCACCACATTCTATACTTAACAGAGAGTGGGGAGTTCAGTTTGTCTCGATACAATTACCAATGAACTCTGGCTATATACATGTAGGCCTATATATATTTCCACGTGTTGAGATTCAAGTGTTAGACCAGTGCTTTCATGAACAGAACATCGTGGCAGTTGAACGCATTCCATTGATTGTCTCGATTGTCCCTCGGCTATTATTTAGCATGAAAAATTGGACCAATCTTCGCCTCATATAGGGCCCACGTCGCTGGGCCCAATTGCTTGTACTGGGTGGCTGGTCAACTTTAGTGGGGGTATTTTCTGACGTCACTGACCCAGTGGGCCGATTTCTGTATAATTATGCGTTTCATTCGTGTTCATCGGTGTAGTTATTTAAAGTGCTAACATACCATGACATGACTACCATGACATGACAAGGGTTTTAAGCGCTTCCAACGACGAGCGTGCAGTGTATACTAGAACCACTGCATGATGACTAAATAACTTAGCATGGAATGCTCAATTAGTAGCCCATTTTCCTAGCCCCCCTCTTAAACCCGTTACATTGTTCACTTAGATAGTAGGCCTACTGTCATCCATTCCACAAGTCCATAACTTGTACTGACGAATTTCTGCCATAACGTTTCTTTTGGCTTCCTACATATAAATTATTTATATCCATGTAATCGAGTTGCTTTGTTTGTTGCTAATTCAAAATACCTCTTCCACCTATAATTAAGTGCGTTCTTTCCAGTGATAGTCGTGTGATTGAGAATCGATTGGATCTCATCTGGTCCACCTGGTCTTCAGTGTCATCAGTCCACACCTTTTCAGACTTTCTTCATAGCCCAAATTCCTTTGGCCAAATTATTTTCGTAGCTCTTCAGGCGTGGACTCCATGTCTGGATGCAGTACTCAAACTGTGGCCTAACAAGTGATTTGTTTAGCTTCAGCATTGTACTGTGACGCTGCACTGCTTTCCTCTTATTGATAATCTACACCAGTCTGACGACAAGGTGAAAATTGCGATGCTTCTACGCAGCAGCCGTTCGGCAAAAACGGTTTGATCATCAATCCATTTCGATTCACATCAAATTTGTTTGGTTTTCTTTCTCATTCTACCGTTAACCTCTTTAACAAAGTTTTTCTCTTACCAAATTCTGTGAAGTTCTTGCGGCAACTCGCACTTCAACCTCGAACGACAATACTGTGAAAATCTTGATTAAAATCCTACATTACCAATACTTCATATCTACATGTAACAAGCCTAGGCTACGATGCACGCAGGTGCTCTGCAGCTGCCTGAGTTTTTAAATATTAGGTTACTGTGCAAAGACTGGTTGAACTACCTGGTCTTGAATGAAACGGATATACTTATTGCTTTTAGCGGCTGACATAAAAATTATCTAGTTCCCAGATGTAACGCAGAGGGTTGCGAGGTTCGGCCTGATCTATTCACTTAGACGAATGTCGTGAAATACATACTGAATATTTTTTTCGTATGGGTCATTAAACCATGACGACCATGGGCGCTGGCAGAAAATTTTGCAGAGGGCAAAATTTTTACGACAGTCACGGTTAAATTTTTTAGTAGCAAGAGCTTAAAAAATGCAAAGCTGGAAATTAAGAATACGTTTTTTCAAAGAGGTCTCGTATGCAAATTTCTAAGTTTCATTTTGTTTTTAATTTTTGATATGAATAGTTTTCATAGAAAATTGTTAAAAATAAAAAGCAGAAGTTTCCGAAAGGTGCGCTATATAAGTCCATAGAATGGACGAATGAATAAATGAAGGAAAAATAGGTGTCAGTGTTCAAGGGGCAAGTGTTCCTCTGGCTGCTTCTAAAGCGCCACTCGAAAGGCAATAGCATTGCACCAGCGTTTCACATGTGCTGCATCGAGTCAGAAGCCTATTTCAAAGTGTAAAGTGTAGTCAGAAAGAGGTCCGAGTCTGGTAGCCAGATGACCAGAGTAACTGTTAATGCAGGTGTCATTTAGGAAGGTGGAAGATCCGAGGATCAGGTGAGTGTGAGTATCAATTCTTTTTAACATATCTCTTTGTCAGTTTTGGGTGTAAATCTGGAAGCGTGATAACCAGAGCCCCCTATCCAAGTTTATCTACAGTTTGACCTCCCTGGATTCTGTACTGGCAGCCTGCGAATTGGACAAAATTGAGCCTGGCTTATAGCAGACGTGGATTATATAGTCTAAGTACAATGATGGTGAATAAGCAGATCTCTATAGCTGTTAACATAATTTTGTTATATAATGGGTTCTGATGTTTTGCCTTAGACTTTATACCTACATTCATATTTCTATTGCATCTATGCATTTGTTTTCAAATCGTTGTTGACCACTTACATGCAGCTGATGTCGAAACACTTGGCCGAGTGATAGGCTAACAAGAGTAAAGGGAAAGAAGTTTTAAAACATGGCACCACTGAAAGGTTACAGTTAGGCCTACATTCTAATTGTCGGAAAACCTAACTTGTATAGGCTACCATAGTTGATATAGGGTCTAAATGTAGCTCAACATAATTATAAGGGTCTGAAAGGGTTAGCCGTGTATTTTACTACATATGCCTAGGCCAACGTTCATAGACTCGCCCATACAATTCGTCCAGGTCTTTTTGAAAGTGCAGAATGTAGTGCAGAATGTTGGACGATTTTTAATATAAATTATATATATATTATACGCATGTCCTGTAAAGTGCCACAAGTCCATAGCCTACAAGGCCCTACACCATATAACGTTTGGCTATTTCAGCCTAAACCGAGAGCAGCGTTTCATATGTACGAAACATCGACACACACAGCTGAAGATCCTTAGAAGTAGAGACACAGCGCGCGTCCATGTATCTTTGTTAGTTTGTAAGTGTGCATGCATCGTCAGAGGTCATGTGACTGCGTAGATTATAATTATGCTTGCTTTAAAGCGTCTCCAAAGACCCCTGCGGTGGCATCTCTATTATTCTGTACAGCCATATCAGCTGTTCAAAATCACGCAAGCATGAAAATCACAATGTCTCTGTTTCTGTCGTATGAACCAACTGCTGTGTATGCTGGGCCGCATTAAGGCTAGTGCGGACCCGTGTCAGCCACCGGACCACCGGCATATAAAAATACCATGTTTGCTATGAGTAAAATATACGAGTCGACACTGAGTCTCGTCAACAACGTGCAAAGCTTAACTTAGAGACTCTAACTCAATAGTCCCTGGAGGTTGATTTGCCTCCTCTGTTCAGGACCTTGGTGTTACCTTGGACCAGGAGCTCACGCTTGCGGCTTACGACACCCCGTCATAATAGGCCGGTCGAAATAGCCCGGTCAAAGCAGTTCCGTCAAAATCGTCCATCGACAAAATAATCCCGTCAAAATCGCCACCGACTAAATAGCCCCGTCAAAATAGTCCGTGAAAATAGTAGGCTACCGACAAACATGGGCCAAGTTTGGTTTCCGTTCTTGGAGGGGCAAGTCCGGGAAAAGATACCATTTACACGGTAAAAAAATAATTTGGGTCTTCTTGGGGGGAGGTTTAGCCACCCCCTAGCCCCTGATAAACTCCGCCCATGCCGACAAAGTCGCGCAAGATCAAGCAATAATCTTACACAATGTCTTGTAGGCCTAATGTCAAAGAAAGCGATGCAAAATAAGATATGGCTGCATAGGCCTATTTAAACCTATACCGGTAGACCTACTACAACAAAGCGGTTAATTATTGGAAATCGTTTCATAGATGCTAACTGGCAACAGCGATCGGATCGCTATGAACAAACGATTGTCTGAATGAATATAAGAAGACCAGAGGACATTGGGAAACCTACTTCTACGTAATTTACAAAACCTCAGCAGTCGTCGCGAAAGAAGAAAAGTCAACAAAAATACTATTTCTCTAATATCTCTGATGTGCAATCTCCGACTTAGCCTAATGCTCATTTCGGTGTGCGGCGCCACAAATATGACGGCTCCATCAAATATTTCCTGTTTTAAATCAAGAACGCTTTAACAACGTTAGGCCTGTAGTACTTTCGTTCCTATTTTTAAATAAAAACATTTTTATATTGCATAGGCCTATTTGTAGTTTCCTTTATGGGTTTTAAATACAATAGTTGTAACCGCGTTACTAGTATAGTAGGCTATCAAACATTTAAGCCATTGTAGAACTGCGTTGTCTTTGGTGTCTCTGATGCGTGTGACTATAATTATTCTCGGAGCTGTTTTTGCGGAATTACGGGTTATTTCGACCGGACTATTTTTTGTGGGGGGAGGGGAGGTTTACGGGGCTGTTTTGACGGGTCACCCAAGATTACGCAACACATCAATCTACTGTGTCGTGATTGCTAATAATATAACAACACCAACTGCGTCAGCTTATGGTGGTAGGCCTATTTCCGTTTCTGACTCCTACTGCTGCTGCCACTTTCGTCCATGCCTTTCTGGTCTCTACATGGACTACTGTTGCGTCCTCTAAGTTGGACCCCCAGATTGAGTGTGTTGATCGGTTTCTAAGCGTAAACGTACGTCTAATTGGTCATATCGCTAAAGTTGACCAAGTCACTGGCTTCATTTCTGGCTGGAGGCCTTCGAAATGTGGACACGGAGAACAATGACGTGAATCGGTTGGATGGAACATAATGGCAATTAAACAAATGAAGAAAATGACAGGGATGCTGGGAGAAGAAAGAGCCCGGATGGAATGCGCACAGCAAAAGAGCGACAGAGGAAATTTAATAGTCCTATCCTGAATGTAAATGCAAATGCAGGCTACTCAGATTTATATATTATATATGGCCTCGATCCTCTTCATTTTTTCATTGAATTGATCGGTGTGATCCTTCACCACCGCTCATCCGTTTGAATGGATGCCAATCCAAATAGGTCGCCGTGTACACAGACCGTATTATAAACCGAGATTTAAACTAAACCCTCTTCGGGAAGCGAGCCATAGGCCGCACGCTCTCTGTCACAGAGTTGCGTGAGACGCGGCCAAAGCTCCTACCAATGCTAACCGGGCAAGTGCACAGCAGCTAGTCTAAGTGAGTAGGACACAGGCTGAGAGAGAGTAGACGCACGCATCGAAGGAAAATAAAGGGAAGAGACGGTGACAACTGGATGTGGAATGCTCGAAGAAAATTAATGGTCCAGCATCGAGATGAATGGTGACGTTCGAAGCTTCTTGATATTATCACATGAGGGAGTTTAAATAAGTGCGATCGAAACCAGATAGGCCTCAGAGAGTTCCCATTGAACCCAGTGGCGTAGGCATGGAAGGTTAACCAACCCCATTGGCATAGGAAAAAGTTTTAAAGGCTATTTATCCACTTAAATAAGAATAAACAAAATAATTGGTTGTAGTAACAATTGTTTTTCTTACTTTATTCCCTTTGTTACTTTATTCCCCTTTTTGGTGTCAGAAAGGGCATCCGGCCAGGCTATAAAGCCCCCAAACCCCATCATAAATTCCTGATTACGCCACTGATGTGACCATAGGTGAACTCGATTCGCTGGAGCAACATTTCATGCTCAACCATGTCAAAGCTGGCGAGGCATCATAAAGGGGAGGGCCATTGTGTTATAGTGGAATAGATTTATTGCGTTTTGTCTACAAAGTTGATAAATGTAGACCTACGGTAGTTATTAACCTCAATAGTCAAAACCAACACAAAGACCTAAGCTTGTCCGCCACTCGGCTTTCAGGAAGAAGGAAACGGAATATTAATTCAGTTTCAACTTTCAAGTTTAATTTCAGTTCTAGTGTGAGCGTTCGCTTTATCTGTAGCTATATGGTTTTCAGAACCTTCCAGTTTCAGTTTTGGTGTGAGTTAACTGAGAAGTAACGGTAGCCTACTTTAAAATTAGAAATAAAATTAGGCTACTTTCAATTTCAGTCAGAAGTATGTGGCACCGGCTACTTTTCTTGGCGTCACCGAACCGCAATTTATCTACAATGAGCTGTAGGCCGGAGTCCATAATTTAAAAAAGGGTCCAACTTTAGAAATCATTTGCTGTGTCGTTTTTTGCTACTGCTGCTACCGTTCAAAAAGACAAATCTTGAGGGAATCAATTATGCCATTAATATCATCCATCTGGCCTTGTCGATTGCTTGAGTGTCACTTGATGTTATATGTTCTACTTTCCTCATTTAGAAACAACAGCAACATTCTGCAGGTGCACATTCCTTGTGGTCATCCACAGATAAGATAACTTTACATACATGTACAATAATCGGTGAAGGACTTCGCCAACGATCAGTTTAGGAAAAGCAAGTGTTTCTCTAACTAGAATGAAAAAACATCTAGATCTAAATCACGATCGTCTACATTGGAAATCACAAATCTATACAAAATAATACTAGCGTTCACTAAATTCAACAAGTGACATCGCAAAATAATCGCCAAAGTCGGCCTAATCTAATTGTTAATGTGTGTAGGCTAGTTTAATCTGCATTTTCCCAATGGCGGGTCAGCAACATCAAGTCATTCCATGTCGCCACTGGTAAAAACAATAATAACTGGTACTACGATGCGAGAACTAGGCCTAATCTACAAAAGGCTTAAATGAAAGGGTAAGCCTAAATTCAAATCTCTGAGATTTCTGAGTGTCACACAAAACCGACATCGCAGAGTCAAGTTTTGCGTCCAGCGCTATTTAACACCTCTTCTAAACAATTTCTGAATTATATCGGACTTCGCGAGATCCTGCCAAGCAGATGACACGATGTTACGGTGGACAACTGGACATCGTCGGTGGTGTTGACCGGGGAGTGGTGCAGCGGGTGAATTAGGGTCAGAAAAGTTCAACGTTGTATGACGCAGAGACGAGACTGATGGAATACGGAAGAGGATAAGTGAAATGTTTCGAGTCGTAATTTAAACAGGCATTTTCGCAGGTCAATACAGAGTCAAGATCACACAGGGTAGCTCAGAGTCCACTTAAATCCTTCGTTCTGGCAACCGGGCAGGAGGAACTTCGAGTGGAATCAGCAGATTCTTTGTGACTTTGTTGGTTGGTACCGGTAATTTTTGCAACTCTCTTCGTTGAGCAGATATCCCTCTCGCATAAAGTCTCTATCGATCAATCTTTGCAGCAAATAATAAGGCCTATTAGGCTTATTGTCCACTAGTGCGGACTGATGAGCTGTTGAGAATTGAGCGGGATACAGCTAGCAAAGTCTTATTTACTTCGTTTTCATGAATAAATCCATCCGCCCATTTCCATAAATCCTGAGGTGGAGATTTCAACATCTGTTGTCTTTCAGCATCACTCACCTTTCCACCGTTGCGTATTCTGAACTCATATGATGTAAAATTCACCCTAACGTCTTTCAACTCAACTGCATGATGAAAAATACCGAATCTTCCTATATAATGTGTGTAGAAGAAACCCCATGCTCGAGAAGGCCACGACATTTCAACCAAATGAGACTTCTCAGGCATAAACATCGACCACTGTAACGCCGCCCCGTCCACTCCAATCATCACCTGAGATGTACATGCCAATACAATCTGGTTGCGAATCGGAAGGCCGTCGAAATCAATGATACGCACGAATTTTTTTGTAAATCCTTTCTCTAACACCCATCGATGAAGATCTTCCATGTTGGCAATTCGTCTGTGTTTTCTGTAAACAAGCGTAATGTATTCCGCTTTCTTAGGACAAATATCCGACAGATTGTATTGCTTGATGATGTGATTCACTACCTCACGTGAGCTATTGAGGCTTATTATGCTTCCAAAGACGGCGTGCTTGAAGCAAGTATTGCTCGGCACGTTGTAGAAAACGTCGTGGAAACCGTTCGTGAAAAGTGTACGAACAATTTCGTTGTATGTACTGAAGTTTCTACAGAACGTGTTGTGATTCGTTTTCGGGGTATTATAGATGACGAGATTTCCTGAGCCTGGATGGAGCCTATTGGTGAGACTGATGACACTGTAGAGTGGCATGTATTCCTCATGAAAGAAGTGGTGAAGATTTCCAGGACATCGTGGAGACACAAAGTAAGCCGCATTGTCGCTGATTGTCCTATTGCTTGCTAGGAGAGATCCATTTTTGAAATGGACGTTGTAGCAATTCCACGGGTGACCCGGAGGTCCAGAGATGTCAAGTCTGTGGTCGCCCAGACGCGATTGAGTTCGGTCATAGATGACAATTCGTTGGGTGACAGTGAACGATATCTGGTGGACGTTGACTGTGTAAGGAGTTGGAAGAGGTTCGAGGCAGACGTTTGAGAATGTGTAAACGCCATAAAGAACTGCTGGTTTGAACACTTCCATCGCATGTTCTCTTCGTCCTTTCCCACCATAGGTTTTCTGTAGGAAATGATATACTTTGTTATCGGGGAAGATGTGGAATATCCCTGCGTAGAGGAATAACGTGATTAGAAAAACGATAGAGCATGCTCTAGATTTATTTGTGCAGCCGTAAGCCTCGTTCACCATGGTTGATTCGCGAGTCTTGCTCTAATGAATTGACATACAATGTGGCAGTGAAGTAAGTACACAGTACGTCTTTGTATGCCGACAGATTGTTTGTCTGACACGTATTTGAAAGGAATTCTGTTTGATGATAAAATTCTGTAGTAGGTTTGGCACTTGTCACGATGTGTAGTCAGCTGTAGCGGAAGAGATTGATCTACAATGTAACATTGGCCACTTTCACACCAAAGTTTATAATATATCTGATCCTAATCAATCAATCAATTAGTCAATCATTTCAATCAATCAATCGGTGTCCTTTATTTCAGCCAAATAAATGTGTAAATGACATGAAACGTAAAATATTTGAGACGGGGTGCTTACCTCGCTCTCCCCCAGAAAATTGACTCATCTGCAAGCATCCGGGCAAATAGTATTGATTATAGCCTAATTGGAATATCGCTGTGATGCAACCTCTCATGACTGCACAGAACATCATTAAAACTATATTAATAAAAAAAATTGAAAATATCTCAGCATCACTCTGGCATAGCGTCACGGAGACTTGCTTATTCAGCGGCGTTGTATGTACATATATGTATATATAAAATTATATATTAAGCTTATATATTACTATCAGATCCGTAATAGCCAGGTTTCATGGGCGGAGTTTATCAGGGGCTGGAGGATAAACCCCCAAGAAGCCCCATAGTCATGTTTTTTTTTACCGTGTAAATGGGTTTTTTCGGGCTTAGTCCCCCCCAAGCACTTCCAACTGATGACTAAAAAGTCATCAACTTTTTCGACCGAAAACCAAAAAAAATTTCGGCGCCGCGCCTTCTGGACCAAATTTTTAGCCCCATCCCCCCCAAAAAACCGTAACCAAACTCCGCCCATGCCAGGCTTCCTTTTGTTCATTTTGTTTTGTGGCCAGTACATGATCTATAGAGAGATCAAGCCGTAGGCTATATAGAGAAACTTTGATAAGGAGTTTTATTTATCACTCCTCGGGATTTCCACCCAAAAACAGACGTCTCGCCTGTTCAAAAAGGAATTCGTACGTACCCCACTCATATGATCATCGGATCCTTCGTCCTGCAATCCTAAACGAAACCCTCATTAACTGCTACTCCCAGAAGGCTACTCTTGCCTTCTGGCAACCGGACTCGGACGGTCGGACCTCTTTCTGACTATCCTTTGAACGCCTCTCTAACTGGATGCAGCGCTCGTGAATAACCTGGAGCCCTTCATTTGCCTTTCGAGTTGCGCTTTAGAAGTTGATAAATTACGATAACAACACAGAAGTAGCGAGAGGGAGTACTTGCCCCTGAAAAACTGACACTTACTTTTCATTCATTTATTCTTTCAATAATTCATTCCATGTATTTATATTGCGCACCTTTAAGAACCTGCTTTTTAATCTGTACTACTTTTGATTTTTAATAAATTTTACTTCGCGCTAAAGGAACTATTCAATATTCATATTTAAAAATGCCACACAAAGTAAAACTGAGAATTTACTCTAAGAGCCTCTACGATTAAAAAAATACCCAAGTTCTTAATTTATTGCATTGCATTTTCAGTCTCTTGCTCCTAAAAAATTTACCCCGTGACCTGTGTACATGTATGTTGCCCTCTAACGGAAATTTTTTTGCGGGCGTCCATGCTCACATTTTGACACTCACAACTAATCCTGTTGATATCCGATCAGGACAAGCTCCTCGTATCGTAATCTTAATCTCCAAACTTCTAAAGCAAAACGCGACAGCAAAGCGCAGGGCACCATCTTATTCACGGGCGCTGCGTTGATTCAAATGGGGTGTCCGCAAGAGTATTCCAGAGGAGGTCCGGGTCGGTCACCATAGGATCAGAGTAGGCGGAACAGCGGCTAAGGCGAGGGTTGTCGGGGTCGAGAATTGGAAGGCGGCGGATAAGATGAAACAGGGCCTAATGCTACTCTCTTCGCGTGACTAAGCTGAAGTTCTGCTACCGGAATTTTTGATTGTGGCGTCGGACAGAAGCTGATGCCAGGTGAGTGAGTGCAATTGAGATGAATGGACTGTTGTTATTCATAGCGTCTAGCATACCGCATCCCCGAGGCGTAACCGAAAGGGGATCCTTCTGCAGACGGTCGGGACGAACGTAGAGAAAAGCAGTCTTACAAAAATAATCTTATCACAATAGTCTTACAAAAATAATCTTATCACAATAGTCTCACTCGTCATAAAAACTTTCCGCAACGGTCGACTGCTTCACATATTCAGGACGATCAACGAATCATTGCTTGTGGACAGTTGCTCACTGGGTGAATTGCTCACTTGGTGAATTGCTCACTTGGTGAATTGCTCATTGGGTGTATTGCTCAATAGATGAGTTGCTCTCTGGGTGAATTGCTCGAGAAGTCAACATTGCTCGCAAGACCGATATACCATTTCAGGAATTATTAGAATGATTCATCGCCAGGCAGCAGCAAATAATAATAATTATAATAATAATAATTCAATTCTGGAACGGCCCTCATCCAAGATGGCGTTTACTCTTAGATTTTTGTCAACAACAGGTTTTAAATACGTTTTTTAAAGCGTTATCCGCTAAATAACAGCACCGAGCTTTGGCATACAGACGCATTTTGGGGTCGGGTAGGCTTGAAGCTGCTGGAAATCCTATTAGACTAGCATTTTAAATCAATTTTTAGCGACGAATTGAACGGTGTGTGACGCTCCTCGCTGCCGGCGTACGCCTATAAACCGAATCGGTCGCAGGTGAGCTGAAACAACAGTCTTGTACGTATAAGGCCGTGACTGAGACGTGTGCATTCCTCGCCGCACAGAGGTCCGATGAGCAGTTGTGACCAGCGGACTCCAGTTCGGACGTCAACCTCTGGATCCTCACAGAAAGCGAGAGGAACCTGCAGAGTTTGTCACGTGCCTAGACTGCTCCACCTCAAAGATGGAAAAGTCCATCTGCACGGTCCGAGGGCTGATCCATGCCCAGGTTCTAACAAGTCTCCTCTCGCGAATCAACAGTCGGATTCAAATAGAACTACGATCATCACATCACAACCTGACCAGCACGACCCGTCAGGTCGGACCAATTCGTGCTCTAGTCAAACAACCGTTTCAGAGAACATAACATCTGCATCCAACGACAGGCACCAGTCACCGTTATCCAGCCTCAACGAGAGTGCCAGACATCCATCTCTACAGACAAGAATTCTACGCCACATACCAAAAGGAGCTAGAACATGCGCAGGTCAACTATTAACCAACATCATCAATCGGCTTCTGGCGGACCCCACTCGACCCGAGCACTGGAGATGTCTTCTCTGTTTCGCCGCAATCATTCTGGAGCAGCCACGGCATGGAGGAAAACGTCACAATCTAACTTCCACTATCAAAAAGAGAACAATGGAGTTTTTTGACACATGGAGCAAAAGAGCGGAATCAATCTTCGGTGATGAACAACAGCCGTTTGCAAAAAAGAAATCAACCAGAAGCGACCACACCATTGCAGCGGCCGTCTCTGCTAAGCTTGAAGACGGAAACATCAAGGCAGCTGCAAAGATACTCTGCTCAGGGGAGACACCTGCTGAAATTTGTGAGCAGACTTTTGCAGAACTTCAGTCGAAGCATCCGACTCCTTCATCCGACCGCCTTCCGACCCCGTTTTCAACAATCAGCGAACCACTTCAATTGTCAGAATCGGACGTAAGAGACATCATCCGCACATTTCCAGCAGGATCCTCGGGTGGCCCGGATGGATTACGGCCACAGCACCTTCTTGAGCTGACGAAATCGATGGAGGCTGGTCCAGCCCTCATCTCAGCAGTTACAGCTCTTACCAACATACTACTGAAGGGCATATGCCCACAGGAGATCAGACCGTTGCTTTTCGGTGGCACTCTGTTCGCTCTCAAGAAAAAAACAGGTGGTCTGCGTCCAATAGCGATTGGTTACCTGTGGCGCAGATTGGCATCGAAGGGAGCAAACTCTCACGCAGGACCGACAATAACATCTTACTTGTCACCAAGGCAACTCGGAGTGGCAGTGTCGGGAGGAGCGGAGGCGGCAGTGCATGCATCTCGTCGTTTTCTGGCAGCAATGGAACCAGACTCGGTCTTCGTCAAGCTCGACATCTCAAATGCATTTAACAGTCTGCATCGAGATCGAATGCTGTCTGCCATCGACACCATACTACCAGAGCTCGCGCCTTACTGCCATCTGGCGTACGAGGAACCATCTCAACTGAAGTTTGGCAATTACACTATCTACTCCAGTATGGGCCCGCAGCAAGGAGATCCGCTTGGCCCATTGCTCTTCTGCCTCCCACTACAAACTGCTCTCCTCAAATTGACCTCTCCTCTCGCCTTCGGTTTTCTGGACGACATATCGCTTGGTGGACCCACTTCAACGGTCGCAGCGGATATGGCTTCATTAGAGGCTGACTGTGCGGATTTGGGCCTCACTCTCAACAGATCAAAATGCGAAGTGACGGCCGGGGATCTGCAGCAGCTCACCAGCGACTCTTTCAGTCAATTCGAGAGAGTGGATCTGGATTCCATCTGCTTGCTGGGAGCCCCACTGTCAACAGGACTGGCCCTTCAAGACACACTAAACGCGAGAGTGGAAGAGCTTAACAGAGCTCTGCAGAGGTTAAGAATAATAGCACGCCAGGATGCACTGCTCATCCTCAGAAGCTCCTTGGGTGCTCCAAGAATGATTCACTGCCTCAGATGTGCGCCGTGCGCTGACCACCCAACTCTGGCCGTTTACGACAATAGTCTACGCAAGGGCCTCGAAGACATCTTGAACATCAACCTGACGGAGACTCAATGGATGCAATCTGCCCTCCCCATTAGTATGGGTGGACTGGGAATACGCAGGGTGTCGTCGCTGGCGCTTCCCGCCTTTCTGGCATCGGCCGCGGGCACCCTCGTTCTACAGTCAGAACTTCTCGGACAGCTGGAAGGCAACCAGGACCCACATGTGAGCGCTCTGGAGGCCAGATGGAGGGCAGAGTCTGGGCTCAGTTCTACAGAACTGTTGCCAACTCACCAGCAGTCCAAGTGGGACCAACCGCTCCTCCAAAGGATTTTCACGGATCTTTCCACCCGGTTAACTGATGAGCACGACCAAGCCAGATGGAGGGCGGTGACTGCCGAACATGCTGGCGACTGGCTGTATAGTCTACCAATTACATCTTGTGGGCTGAAACTGAGCGACGAGGCGGTCAGGGTGGCGGTGGGTTTGCGGTTGGGGTCAAACATCTGCGAACCACACACATGCGCTTGTGGAGCACCAGTCACCGCCAGGGGTGAACATGGTTTGTCCTGCCAGCTGGGATTCGGCCGAATATCACGCCACGGGGCCATCAACGACCTGGTCTACCGATCCCTGTCGAAAGCCGGCTTCCCAACAGCCAAAGAGCCGCAAGGACTATTACGATCTGATGGGAAAAGACCAGATGGAATTACACTCATACCTTGGAAGGCAGGCAAAAGTCTAGTCTGGGACGTCACAATAATAGATACACTGGCACCGTCATACATCGCAGCATCAGCAGCACAAGCAGGGGCAGCGGCGTGTCTAGCGGAGGAAAGAAAAATGCAGAAATACCACGCATTTCTAGATACGCACGTTTTTATCCCCCTTGCCCTGGAAACACTGGGCCCCATCAACAGCGCAGGCCTCAATTTTATCTCGGACATGGGTCGCCACCTCACACTAGCTACTGGTGAACCGCGAGAGACCAGCTATTTATTTCAAAGGCTCTCAATCACAATTCAGCGCTTCAACTCCATAGCATTTAGTGGTTCCTTTAGAAGACCCACGCCCGAAATGGATGAGGTTTAGCCGTTCCAGGCACATTGTTTTTAACTTTTTATAAGTCCCTGGGGGAACAAAGTACCTCAGGGCAAAAAAATAATAATTATAATAATAATAATAATAATATAAAAAATAATAATAATAATGATAATGAAAATAATAATAATAATATAAAAAATAACAATAATAATAATAATGATAATGAAAATAATAATAATAATAATATTAATAATAATAATAATAATAATAATAATAATAATAAGGCCCGTTGGAATGCAATCACGACTCAGCACGCCGGAGACTGGTTGCACGCCTTGCCTATCACTTCTTGCGGTTTGAGATTAAGTGACGAAGCTATGAGGGTGGCAGTTGGTTTGCGCTTAGGAGCTAACATTTGCGAACCACACACATGCATTTGTGGTTCACTTGTCACAGCAAGGGGTGAGCACGGGTTGTCTTGCTCGCTAGGTTTTGACCGTTTGGCCCGCCATGGTACACTGAACGATTTGATATACCGTGCGCTTATTAAAGCTGGATACCCGGCGGCAAAGGAACCTCAGGGACTGGTAAGATCGGACGGCAAACGACCGGATGGAATCACGCTCATCCCATGGAAAGCCGGCAGAGGTTTGGTGTGGGATGCCACAGTGGTGGACACGCTGGCACCGTCTTACCTTTCCGCTTCAGCCACCCGAGCCGGATCAGCAGCTAGCCTGGCGGAGGACAGAAAGAACCAGAAATACAGTGCCCTCATTGATGCTCATGTTTTCGTCCCGGTGGCTTTGGAAACCCTAGGCCCAATCAACAACAAAGGACTTGACTTCATCTCAGATTTGGGCCGGCGTCTAACACAAGCAACCGGGGAGCCCCGAGAATCAAGTTTCTTATTCCAACGCATTTCCATGACTATACAACGCTTTAATGCTATGGTTTTCACAGGATCTTTCATTAAGCCCTTAATTGACATTGATGAGGGTGGTTGGACTCGCCCAAATGCACACTGCTTTTGCACTGTTTGACTGTTTGCAATATTTGTTGAAACAATAAAGATATAATAATAATAAAATAATAATAATAATAATAGTAATAATAATTTTCGTTTATTCAACAATCCGGTTGGCAGACCGCAACCGGTTACAGTGTACAATTATGCAGTTGAAACAGTTTACAGAATACATAAATCTTAACTACTAACACAACAGACAGCCTGCAATACACAGCGCTAGTAGCAGCCTACAAAGCACGTCCGTCCTAAGGGACTCGAACTCGTTACCTCTTGCTCTCTACGGCAGCGTGTTATCCATTGCGCTACCGGAGTGTCTAATTATTCTCGACCAAACAATAGATTTGGTTGGACTGCGTCTTCATCATTTATAAGTGTGCATTGTCAGTCTCAGGAAACTGTTGTAAACTCACTTAACAGCCACAGAAGCGACTTCTAGAACCGATGCTTGTGCAATGATTAGGCCTATAATATTATGTAAAAACATCCTGTATTAAAGATGGCGTTGCTTTATGCCGATGACCATAATTTTTCTCGTAACCTCTAGCTTAAAGATCTCAGCAGCATGATTAATTATTATGACAGTCAACTGTTATACTATTACTAATGATTTCTCCCTCGTTACTTAATTGTTAAACTAATTTTTACACTGTTTTGCGAGCGGAGCTTTAGGCCTATTTGCGAGCAGAGGTTTTCAAAAAAGTTAAATAGGCCTATATAAAATGTCCACCAACGGCTCAGCATAAAATGTGATGGCCTATTAATAGCGTCTAACATAGGCATATGGTCCATTTTCAACTAAATGACATGCAAGCTTAGCTGGTGTGCAAGTGTCCGTGCAAACTAACCGAACAATTATTAATTGACCGTGTAAGCTTAACATTCAAAAGTGCACAATATTATATCAACATCTGCTTTTATTTGCAGTCGACTCATGCGATAGGCTTCAGTTTGTGAATATTAGGCTATATACAAATAGCCTTTAGAGTGTTGAGGGACTTGTGTGCGTTGAGTCAACGGTAGTGAGTGGTTCAGTGGTGTCACAGTTTAGGTAGGAGCGGCGCATATTTTTCGACGGAATGACTTAATATGAAACAAATTTTTACAATGTTTCGAATGATGGAATAGCCTATCCATAATAAATTAAGTAAATAAACCTCCCAGTAAAATTAATTAACAACAAACAAATTGTAGGATATATTTAATAAAATAGGCGGAGGCGTATGTCTATATTTTCTGAATAGGCAAAGTTTTATGTTACATTCGATATTATAACTTTTTTCATTGGTGGTCGAGTTGATCTTTAGTAATGGCTAGATTTTCGCATGGCCTGTGCCACGACCGAGTTTGCGTATATAAGTCGCCGAATCACGATAATGCTATGATAAAGTTTGCAGCATATAGGCCAACAGTGTGCTACACGTGGTTAGACCTACATGCAGGTAATCTGCTGCAGATAATAGACCTAAACACGGTTTTTGAGTTGATTCTATAAGAAAACTTATCAGAAATCTAATCAACAAAGATTGTAACTTTGGGCAAGGCCGTAGCTAAGGGGGTGTTTTGGGCGCTTGAACACCCCCCGAAATGGAAAATGGAAAAAATTAAAGAATGCATTTACTACCACATGAAGTAAAAACCATGAAATAGCCTAAAGCCATGAAAACACCTCCGGAAATGAAAAAATGTAAAAAAAATTGAATGAATTGGTGACATTTCTGAAGATTTCGTCGGATGAATAAAAAGTTATTAGTTTTTTCGGACGGGAAACTGAAGAAACACCCCCAGAAATCAAATCCTGTCTACGGCCTTGACTTTGGGAGTTCGTAGAAGTGGGAATTAATTCGTAAAATAGCGTAGGCCTATAGACAACTGTTAGGCTACAGAGATTGGTATATATTAGTATGTATTCGTTTAATTCTTGAAAAAAGAGCAGGATGACACACCGCAGCCTGGTACATAGTGACCTAAGAAAAAACAAAATGAAATTAATGCGTCTTCGACTCTTCGTAAATGGATCATTGTTAACTAGATTTATTGATTGTTACAGTACAAGTGGCTGTTTTAGAACGGCGGACACAAAACTAGGAGCACAGAGGTTGAAAGTGTGCAAGAAATAAATCAAACACCTACTAATCCTAGTGCTTTCTTTGAGATATTTAGTTCTTTTTCTATATGTATTACTGTGACACCTCTATGAGTTTCTTCTCACTCATGATTTCGGCATCCACTTAGCAGCCATTCCAAAGCAATAATTATTGTACTCCAGTTTCCTTTTATAAATGCCCAGTCGCAGCCCGAACTGTGCTAATTCTATCGTATCAGCTCTATTGTCCCTGATGCATTCTAACGTGGTCTTGAATCGACCTCTTGTCTCCTTAATCTCCCAGCAGACCCGGTTAATCTCTTGTACGCATTCAATTGCACCATGTGATATCACCTCGACAAAGATGCTGCAATCATAACTAAGCCTTAAACTCGTTCTAAAATTGAGCCATCGAGGCTCTGTGTAGAACGGCGGACGGGAGGCTCATCGCTGTCCTCCTACTTGATCCAGGACATGTATTGAACCCACTCCTCCCACCATTGAGGCCCCAGCCTTATTCCACGAGGCCAAGACTACATGACCGAATCATTCCTAGGGCGGACAACTTAGCAAGGAAATCTTTTTTGACTAGGATGCTTTATCATATTTAAATGTAATCTATATTATAATTCCGAAATTCCATATGTTTGTTTGTTTGTTTGTACGCTTTTTGACTCTCCCCTGCAGAATAGGCTCGGAAATGAAACAGCGTCGGTTTATAAAAATTATTGCAATCGATTCTTACCCAAATTATAAGGTCATCGCAACTATTTTCAGGTTTTAATTCAGTTTAAAACAAGAATTATTAGCGTTTTAAGACAGATTTCATCAATAAATGATAACGCTAGCACTTTGGTGAAGAGTCTACTCCGCATGACGTCATACCCGCCTAGTAATAATTTCCGTAGCGCCCCGCAGGGACGGGTTACGTTTGGCTTTTTGGGGAAGCGAGGTGGGGTGGAGGGTTGGCGAAAACCCGAAATTTAGCAGTCAACGATGGGTACCAGAGTGGAGTTGTGTTTAAAACACTAAATTTCACTTTAGAACTCGAGTTATTAGCGTTTTAAGACAGAAGCGTTTTAAGACAGATTTCATCGCTCACTCTTTGGTAAACAGTATCGAGCTTTAGTAAAAGAGTCTACAGCCCGAATGACGTCATACAAACCCATTAATAATTTCCGTAGCGCCCCGCAGGGGCAGGTTACGTTTGGCTTTTTGGGGAAGCGGGGTGGGGTAGATGGTTGGCGAAAACCCGAAAATTAGCGGTCAACGTTGGGTACCACAGTGGAGTAGTGTTTAAAACCCTAAATTTCCCGGGCAACGCCGGGTTACACATCTAGTACCATATAAACCAAAGTGCAGAATAAATTGCTGGTCATTAAAAGAACTTAATTTTTAAATTTAAAATTTATATTGGATTTGGACTTAGGATTTTAAGCTATTCTAAAACACTTTGACATCGATTGGATATAGAAATTATGTACGTTTGTTTATTATACTTTGTATGTACACCAAAATGCGGATAGCAATTGGTATATTAAAGAATATTCTTATCTTATCTTATCTTAATCGGGGGCGTAACTTTGGTGATCAATAGTTTTACCGAAGGAAGAAGGAGCGCACATTAACTTAAATTGGTTTGTTTAAAATCGCAATGAGTATTAATTAAGCTCCATGAGTTCACAATGAAAACCGAATTAGAAGTAATGGACGCGAAATATCATTACGAACTAAAACCTTGGCTGCGCAAAGCTAAGCAAAACAAGCTCGTCTAAAGATAATATAACTATTTACCTGCGAGACAAGCATAGGTTGTCAATTGATATTATTGTTTATATTCAAAATTCTTTCGCAGCTATTTGCCTGAGTCGAAATGCTGCTGAATGAGTAGTTCCAACTGACGCGTCGACACTTAGGTCAACATGACCATAAATTGCCATGGGCTACATGTAGCCTATTGCGGCGTTGCTGTCTGCTAAGTCTTATGGTTGGCGTGAAAACGCCCTCATGCTTTGCATTCATAGTTTGTGTGCAATGTCATGCTTAGTGAGTCTAAACTCTTAGCTTAGGCTATACATCGTTCGTAAATTAGGCCATAGGCTACATCGTTCGTAAAGGCCTAGCTACAATAATCCATCTAAGACACCCATATTACGCCTGCTTAGGGGTGATGTTTGTTTGTATGTGCACTTGTTATAGCGCCCCTTCAAGCTCTCTGCTCAGAGGCGCTTCCGACTGCAAAGCGGACACTGCATCGGAGTTTCACGCCGAAGCGCTGAGCAATTGCGAGTGAAGGACTTGCCCAAGGACCCTACGCGGCGACCTCGAACCTTCCGGCTTCAAGGCAACGGCGCCACCACTACACCACCGCGCCCCACATAGATGTGAGTCTACGCTCGTCGAGAAGGAGCAGTGGGGTAGGCTTAAAATAATGCTTAGGGCCCTGGATTCTTGAATTTGTAGGCGCTAACTACCGCAACAAAATTTAAACCGTTCATATCTCGGGTTTTAAAGTGAATCATGGTCCGAAAAAGTCGCGTTGACCTACAAATTTGCATGAGAATGCTATGCCAAAATATTTAGAAACGCTAAAGCGTGCCGTTTCAGAGCCTTTCTCGGCACACCAAAAATACATCCATACAAGTAGAAGGACAAACTTTCAGACTTAAAGTGTAGATTATAAACTAATTCAGTTGCTCATTTGAAGTTGAAACTACTTGTAAGCTAATTTTGTATAACATATAGTGGTCAGCTAATTGTTGAGCGTACAGATAGGCCAGCTGGCTGAGTGGCGGGAAAGTCGCCACTGCACGACCGTCGCCGGAGAGAGAGAGAGACAGTGACAGAGAGAAGGACAGAGAGAGAGACAGAGAGAAGGACAGAGCGACTGCAGGAATGATGTACGCTCTGAGTGAGATAGGCTTTGGTAGGAGTGCTAGTCATGTGTATAAGGTGTAGTTAGTGAGAAAGAGATAATAAGATGGCGTTTCTGGCGTGACATTGAATTGTTGTTCGTTATTGTTACATTTTGTGTTGATTGCGATTATTGGAGATTCGAAGAAAAGAATACAAGAAACCGATCGTTGTTTTAAGCAAACAAACAAGTTAAAGAACTTTAGACACTTATAAACTAGCCATTAGCTCAGTGTTTCCCAAACTTCAGTAGGCTGCGGACCGGCAATAATATTTGGTGAAGCTCGCGGACCGCTAACTTAGGTCAAAATGGCGATGGCAAACCAGAGCGACCTAAATTCTTAAAAAATACTAAAATAAGGCTATTTACAATTAGCCTACATCTACATGTCCTTGAAGCCTTATTTGCCTAAGATTTATTATGATTTGCTGTTAAACGCTATTTGTGCAAGATTCCTTTTTTGTTTAGGTGCGCCATAAATAAATGACAGTTTAATAATAATGACAATGGCCTTTGCGAGGTGCGTAGGCCTAGAGATGCAAGGAAAGATGCTTTCAACGCGCAATCACTATAACCATGTAGGCTACCTTTGTGCTTTTAACCATCTGCGTTTGCTGGGCTTTTTTAGATTTGTTTGCTTACGTTTGCTGATTTTTTCGTTCGAAGACATTTGCTTATATTCAAAGTTTAAACTAAAAGTTTTATACTGTGTTAGACAAATTGAATATATTTTGGTCAACAATTCGAATAATTTCACAATTTCAAGCAAATAAACTAGGCTAATAATTATTACAGTTTATTTTTTTATTTTTTACTCTTTTCCGCGGACCGGCGATCATACCTCCGCGGACCGGTGCCGGTCCGCGGACCACCACTTTGGGAACCACTGCATTAGCTACCACAGTACAATATTAGGTTAGGCCTAAGCTGCGCTGCGGAACTTTAGAAGAGACTGGAAAGGCGTGAGGGATTTTAAGCTCACACTACTGTAGTTAAGTTTCGGCAGTATTGTGCTTGAAATGGCATAAATAATTTATATATATATATATATATAATTATATATATATATAACTATTAACTACCCATCTTAAGAAATGCAGCTCTACGTATAAGGACAATCGATACTTTTCTGAAAGAGGGCTTTTTATCGGTCGACCTCAAGAGTCGTCTATATAGTTCATCCAGGTCTTTAGAGACAGTCCAGAATGTTGGCTGCTCTACAAATGGCTCTAAATGTATCTAAATGTATGCTACTAGTCCATACGTAGCCTAAACCTGCAACATTTCTGCATGCATGCATGCATGCATGTATATGAGCGTGCACTGCACTTGCTACGGCGTCTCCTTCATTGACCTCCAGGATTTCTACTCGTAGACGTTTCCGACTAGTAACGGACACTGAATCGGAGTTTCACGTCGAAGTGCACGAGGAATTTCGTGTGAAAGACTTGCCCATGGTCCCTCCGCGGCGTCGCGAGGAAGCGAGATGGAATCGAATCCACAACCTTCCGACTCGAAGGCACCAAACATACCCCTGCACCATGAAGGCACCAAACATACCTCTGCACCATGAAGGCACCAAACATACCTCTGCACCATGAAGGCACCAAACATACCTCTGCACCATGAAGGCACCAAACATACCACTGCACCATGAAGGCACCAAACATACCACTGCACCATCGCGACCCACAACCAGTGGTCAAAGTGGTTTGGTTGATCAGTGGGAACGCTGAATGTGTGAGCAGTCGGAACTCTAAAGAAGAGCTTTTCGGAATGCATGTGTTTCCAGCGTTCCAAGCAGGTGAGCAGTGGGAACGCATGCAAAGAATTCCAAGAGCTGTGGGAACGCCGTTCCCACCTACTTTAAACCCTGCCAACAACAGTGTTCAATATGCAAACGAAACAAAGGAAACATCGACTGACTGAAGAATCTTGCACAGGTGAGGAGCCTTTGTAGGCGAGACACGAAGTGTGTGTAGTCGATTTATCTTTTCATGGTGGCTTGTCTGCGGAAAACCTACATGTACATCGCCAGAAACCAGGTTATGGTAAAATTCCTGCGTTGTTTCGATGTTTGCTTTGCGTAGCAGGCCTATGCATGTTTGTTCGATCGGCTCTTCTTGAGACCCCCACCCTACGATGGCATCTCTGATCTTTGTAGCTAAATCAGTTGTTCGTAATTATTCACGGCTGTATAAACCACAAGTTTCGTATAAACTAGCTGCTATATATATATATATACAGGGTGGACAAAAAACTACGGTTTTTTGACAATATCTTCACCAAAAGTAGGAATTTTGATATGAAATTTTACAGTCTTATAGACAATTCACATCTACACATGATGGCCGAATATTTAAAACAGAACAAAAGCTATGTCACTTTTAGTGAGACCACCCATTGTTTTTGACGATTCAAAAGCGTAAAGCAGCAAAAAGTAATAATAAACCACTTTGGTAAGTCACATCACAAATAACTGTTGTGAAATGAACTTGATAGTGCTTCACAACTTGTGTTCAATGTGCCCACGACCAGTGCCAAAACTTCTTTTGAGTCTCTTTCACTCTTTGCAAAGTTCTTGATGGCTATGTTTATGCGTTCCAAAGGCAAATCTTCCCATATCAACACCAATGTGCTCATCAACTCTCTTACCACTCTTGGTTTTGATTGCAGATTGTCATATTTCCAGAGCATAGCTCTCCGCAATTGATTATCAATCCATCCGGTTCGAATCCGGAGACATGGGACCATTGGCTTTCTCAGTGAAACCAAAACAATCAACATTGAACCGATCTCCTTTCATTTTACGGCAAATCTCTTAACTCTCAGCCTACATTGTAGGCCTAACTTAATTTTTGCGCTCTCACTGTTTATCAGAGTAAACGTTGCTCATAGCCATATATCTCCAGGATCTTGCTCAAGAGGTGTCTGAATAGACATTTTGTCTGTCATTTACACTTTGGCCATTGTCATTTTGTTAGAAATTTGAATTTCACTGCTTTAATAGCAAAATTATGAATCTGACAGATTCCTTATCTTGCTAAGTGACTTTACAGTGACGTGCAGCTACGCTAGCACCCTGTTTCTGGTTAAAATTGTAATGATAATGATCATCTTTCAACATCAAGGCTATTTGAAAACAATCATTTGAGATGATTAGCCTACTTAATAAAATCCTGTTTTGGGCAATTCCACGGGAAATGGACATAAAAGTCCCAAAAAAAATTTGGGAATTTTTTTAATATAAAGGTATCATTTTAAAGCTAAGAGACCCCAGTGTTCAAAATAATAATTAGAATCAATAATCTTTGGTGAGATGACCTTCAGCCAGCTTACATTTGATGTCGACATGTTCTGCGCAATTCTGTTACAGAAATATTAAAAGTTTTTTTTTAAAGTAATGGCAACAATTGGTTGATTTTATCAAACAAGCTGCATCAGTTGGATGGAAGTTCCACTTGGTAAGTATTTTCAAGTAAAACTTTGAACAATTAATAACAGTTCATTTTTTTACTTCAGACGTTTGGGATGCACTTTTCAATGTTACGTCAGTGACAAAAAATTAAGACTTTTTAGGATATAACCAAAAGTAGCAAAGCAAAAATTCTGAAAATTTGTAAACTTCTGATGCAACATATTAGCAATACAACTAAATAGTTAAAATTTTGTTTTAATTTAAGAAAAATTTTTAAACTGTGTCACTGACGTAACATTCACGTTGTCCCTCACGTAACAATATATGTCAGTGATAGCAAGAAACTTGTTTAAATTCGGCATATACTAGTAAAAATGCACTTATAAATCCAGTAATTGACATCCTAGCTTCGATTTGAAGTAAGCCCTCATTATAATCATCATCCTCCCCCTCCTCCTCATCATCATTATCATCATCATCATCAATTTTTCATCATCACAGTTAACCAAACTAGTGATTTGCTTTTGCACACAGGGTGAGACACGTCACAAAAAACTGGGGCTGAGCTAACATGAATGCGTCACATGAAGAAGTAGCTAAAGTAAGGTGGCCATCATGCAGAAGAATGCTGAGTAGCAACAATAATGGCAACTAGTGGGACAAAAACAGAAAGAAATCTACAAAATGTACAATGCACAGCCTTCGTCAAAATTATGGTTAAAATGTCGTCACCCCAACTGAATCAGATCATGCAGCAACTTCAAGAGTTTCTTATCTGCTCAGTAATATATAGGAAAAGCAGTTATTCGACAAAAGAAAATCTGTTAAAAGTACTCCAAAGAAAGTTGCTCTCATGAACTTCTTAACAACAAACTTTGGCATAGCATTGGAGATAAAAAAAAAAAAGTACATAAAGATGTATAGATTAATGGACAGAAAGTGATATTGTTTCACATGAGCTGCTGGGAAAGAAGAACTATGCAATATTTGTAAAGATAAATGGCACATGTGATAGTGTATAAAATAAAACATTGATAATGACACTAATGGAGGCATACGTTCGAGATCTAAATTCTGCAGTCAATGATTGGAACATGAAAATTTGCTTCATTGAGTCCAAAACATGTTGTTTCAGTGAGTGTAAAAGATCATAATGTATGTTGCTTCAAGCGTCGGGTTGATTTGAAAAAGTTGCCTTCTACACTACCAGACAGCAATCGAGCTACCGATTCAGTCAGTCCATGAGCTGCTATCTTGGAGTGCCAACTTATGAAAATGCAAAGGCATTTGTGAATCTGAAGTCAATAATGGTAAACAGAAGGGCTTCTTCACTCTCAGTGAACACATTGCAGTATCCAACAACACTGGATAATTTTTAAAGCATTCCTGCATACTTGTGAACCATGACTAGTAAATTTACTGCATTTAATGTTTGTCTTTTCAGAAGCGTTACGTCAGTGACATTTCAATGTTACGTCAGTGACATTTAGGCACCTTTGAAATAAATACATAAATGACAGCTGGATAAAAAATTTAACTTTCTATGTATGCCACAACCTGTACTAATAATTTTAAAAACATTAATAAAATTTTTGCAGTCATATTAATTTTCAGAAGATTGTGATGCGAACATGAGTTACAATAATTTTGATGTCAGAATGTGTTACGTCAGTGACGATGCACAAAAACTGTTTTTAAAAATACCCATAAATATTTCCTGCCAAGTCTTTTTTGGCTTTTAAGAAGGATTATATAGTTAAGCAATTTGGCATAAATTTGTTGGCAAAGCAGTTATATCATAGTGTGCTAGAATTAAAAACGTTGCCAAATTTCTCTCTGAATGTTACGTCAGTGACGGTGGAATTGCCCCTTTTGTTACTTTTTGCTGCGTAACGTTTTTGAATCGTCAGAAAACGGTGGGTGGCCCCACTAAACGTTATATAGCCTTTGTTCTGTTTGAAATATTTTGATGAAATCTGGCCATCATGTGTAAATATAAATTGTGTATAAGCCTGTAAAATTTCATTTCGAAATCCTACTTTTGGTCAAGATATTGGCCAAAAACTGTATGTTTTTTGGCCCACCCTGTACATATAATTATAATATTGATGAGCATATATATATATATATATATATATATATTTATATATATATATATATATATATATATGTGTGTGTGTGTGTGTGTGTGGGTGTGTGTGTGTGTATGTGTGTGTGTGTGTGTGTGTGTGTGTGTGTGTGGGTGTGTGTGTGTGTGTGTGTGTGTGTGTGTGTGTGTGTGTGTGTGTGTGTGTGTGTGTGTGTGTGTGTGTGTGTGTGTGTGTGTGTGTGTGTGTGTGTGTGTGTGTGTGTGTGTGTGTGTGTGTGTGTGTGTGTGTGTGTGTGTGTGTGTGCATCAATATTGTTTGCATTGTCATGCTTTCCTCATCTTTCTCTGTTCTCAAAAACCTGTCTTTTCTGTCGGGGTTACACGCAACGGTAGCGCTTCTGAAAAGCTCTTGCTGCGAGAAGCGCTTTTATAACTGATCAGATACAATATAATAATACAATACAAAGTGCCTTGCTATTTCCAGCACCTGAAGAATTCAAGGCAATCATGACTAGCTGTGCACGGGCGCGAAAGGAGGGCATAAGCTAAAGTGACGTATGATCAGGGCTGTAATCAAGGGTATACGCGGGTACGGTATACGGCGTATACTTACATGTACCTCCGGGCATAGGCGTAGCGCTCTATTGTGACGATGGTGTCCAGTCACCACCACTTCTAAATGTGGTGACATTCACCACCACTTTTTGGTCCAGCAAACAATTTTTTTTAAACATGAAAGCATTTGGCTGTCTAACATAATAAAGGCTATTCATGATTAACACGCAATGGCGCCAATGCTGATAACCTAGAGGCCTCCACTGTCCACACTCCACAGCGTGTTCATTGTCCACAGTCATGGCTAAAAACGCAAAGAGAGAAAGGAAGGAATTCCCTATACCACATTAAATTCGGGGAGGAAACGCGAAGCGATTCTCACCCACAAATCGGTATGGCTCCGATGCAGTGCATGGCATGCCAACAGTCTCACAAAACCATTTGGAATCATTGTTAGGCCTATACCTATTATCAATAGCATTGAAGGGACCTCCGTACCTTTACCCCCAAAATGTTGGCTTAGACTTTAGGGAAGTGTGAACAAGAATAGAATAGGAAGAATCTGAAAAAATTGTGAAAGAGCTCTTTTTAAAAATTGATTTAGTTATCTGTGAGTGGAAAGATCGGGGAGTTCACCAGCGAAAGAGACGATAGGGTAAAGAGTGAGAATGGAGAAGGGCGTCACCAGAGTTCATAGTAAATTTGTAGCTTGAGAAGGAGTCCAGCGCAGAGATTCTCAAACTATGCACATGGGGTACGCCAGGCGCCGGTTAGGAGTAGGGCCTAGGCGAAAAATAAACAAATATAAATTTTCTTTGTGTTTTTGGACTTTTTGTCCATCGTTCTTTGATTAGCAAAGATTTTAACGTTGCAACATATAACAACATCATTATTTTATTTATTTCACAACATATGATTAGACTCACATACTGTAGCCTATAGGCCTAGTCCATGCAACCTATTTTTGTTTAGGTATATTATTATAATTTTTGAAACAAATGGTGTTTAAATGTGAGCCAGAAATTCTCAGCGTACGTCTATAGCCTAGAGCTCATAATAGGGGAGAGCTGAATAATATGAGCCTAACGATTAATTTCTGGTCGAACTTCAAAATTGTTGGTTCCCCTACATGACTATAGACTACAATATTATTATAGTTTACGCAGCGTCCTTCAATCTCTCTGGTCACTAAGTTTTTACACGACAAGCTTGCACCGCCATTATAAGGCAGGCGGGTGATAGAAACCTTTTCGCGGTTGACGTGCATTAAAAGACACCGTGTGCCCATCCGTCGCCGATTCCAAAGAGTTTCCAGTTGAAGGCGTCACAGAAAACCTACAGCTGGAAACCTGTCGCCCCTCTGGATGGGTGGACCACTTCGCTGCGTTAAAAATTTGATCATGCCTACGTGCAAGCCGTAACAAAAATTAATAATATCGTCCTAACACACATGAACTCCACCGCGAAATAACTGAAGATGTCTTGGAAGCGGCGTTCTGTGGCAAAAACGTTTTCAAGAGGATTCCGCCTTCTGGCGAGAAATTGTAAGCATGGGCGCCCACACATACGGGCAAAGGGGCACTTGCCCCTATGTAAAATTGACACCTATGTTTTTTACTACTACTTTTGGGTTTTTAGCAAATTTCTTTGCATTAATGCACTAATGATACGAATGATACAGACAGTCATGGGCGCCCGCAGAAATTTTTCCAGGGGGGGCAAAAAAATTTACGGCAGGTCTATTCACGGCTAAATTTTTTAGTAGCAAGACTTTGAAAAAGCAAATTGAAAATTAAGAACAGGGTATTTTCAGAGAGGTTTCTTAATGCAAATTTCATCTTGTGAAATCATTTTTAATATGAATTGTTTCCTTAGTGGAAAGAAATATGTTAAAAGTTGATGTTAAAAAGTAGGTTCCTAAACGGGCGCTAGCCTAGTATATAAGTCCAGAGAATGAATGAACGAATAACCCTTGAAACTGACACCTTTCCCCCATTCAATTAATTGAATGGGGGAAAAGGTGTCAGTTTCAAGGGGTAAGTGTTATCTAGCTACTTCTATATGGTAGGCTAATCGTAATTTCCAGGCTTCTAAGGCGCCACTCGAATCTACTGTAGATGTAGTGCAAATAATCACAACCGCCAAAAATTAAATACTAATGCAAACATTTGAAAATTTCTCAAAGTACACTGAAATTACATCAGGGAGATCTGCTTATTCACCAGCATTGTAATTTGTAATTATATAAACCAAGTCTGCTATAAACCAGGCTCCGTTTTCTCCATTTTGCAAGCTGCCATTACAGTAGACCTGGGAGTCGACCCCAATAAGTCGACCCCAGTCGACTTGGGCGTTCCAAGTCGGGTCGGGTCGTTTCTGCTCACCGCAACTGACCCCAAGTCGAATTTTGTTGAGAGAAGTCACTTCAAGTTGTTTTTACCACAAGTCGACTTAAACCGACTTGAGACACAAACATAGTTAAATTTGTCACTTCAAACCAATGATCGTGAGACCAGGACAACATTTAAGCAACTTTTGTAGTCTGTTTACAAGAATGAATTAGGTTTTTGCTAAACAGAGACCTAGCCTACTGATTATTTTACCGGTAGGTTAGGCTATCGTGCAGACCACCGTCTGCCGATCTATTCATATAATTTGTCATTCTATGCTAAAACGTCACGCTTAGGCATGCGCGTTTAATTAAAATGGTGAAACAAATGCTACTAAGGTATTAGCACGTGTGCTTATCAAGACATGAACAAGAGCAAATAAGTGAACTTCTAGTGGTCAGTGAATTCGGCGTAAAGAAAGCTGAATCTATAAGGCCTGCTGATGAATTGATAGTTTGGCACAACTTTGGTACGCTACATCTGCAGTTGTCTGCAGACGGAAAAGCTATTGTATTTGTATACGGGTCAATTGGACAAATTCACAATGAAAGACTTTACTGTCAGGCAGTGTCAGTGAGTATAGACAAGGCTTGGAATTCTAAAAGGGCTCTAGAAATCACTGTTAGAAGCAAATCATGTAACAATTTGCTAACCGGTGTTTCTAGACTAATTTGACCCTGCTGAAAACGAAAATCGCTGTTAGCAAGCTGGATTTTTGGCCGTTCAATGGGAAAACAAGATGGCGGACAAAATGGCGGTCAGTTGCTTCAAATGGCTATAAGTAAAGTATTGCATGTGACAGGAACACGATTTTAGACTCTAAATTAAGATTATAGGGTGCAAGGAATACAATGTAATCAAATGCACATATGCAGCACTGCAAGAAAATCAAAATGGCGGACAAAATGGCGACCAGAATCTTAAAATGGCTGTAAATGAAGTTATGTATGCAGTGGAATCATGATTTCAGGGTCTAAATCAACATTTTCGGTGTCAAGGAATGCAATGGAAGCAAGGTAACATATGTGGTAGTGCACGGAAACCAAGATGGCGGACAAAATGGCGGACAAAATCTTAAAATGGCTATAAGTGAAGTTATGTATGCAATGGAATCATGATTTCAGGGTCTAAATCAACATTTTCGGGGTCAAGGAATGCAATGGAAGCAAGATAACATATGTGGTAGTGCACGGAAACCAAGATGGCGGACAAAATGGCGGACAAAATCTTAAAATGGCTATAAGTGAAGTTATGTATGCAATGAAAGCATGATTTCAGGGTCTAAATCAACATTTTCAAGGTCAAGGCATGTGATGAAACCAATGTCACATATATAGCACTGCCTGGACACCAAAATGGCGGCCAAAATGGCGGCCAGATTCTTGAATTGGCTGTTAGTGAATTTCTGTATCTAATGAATACATCAATTCAGAATGTAAATGAGAATTTTCGGAATTAAGGAAAGTGATGAAATTAAAAGCACGGAATATATTATGTGACACTGCCAGAAAACAGAAAACCAAAATGGTGGACAAAAACTTCAACTGGCTATGAGTGATGTCTTGAACATATGCGATGGAGACTTGATTTCAGTCTGGACTAGTAATTTCCAGGTCATATGCTTCCAACAAAATCACATGCAATGTTATGCAGTGAAATTGTCATACCTATAGTGAAATTTTTTAGTAGCACTAGCCTATGACTGCACTGCAGTTTAACTATTGCTGGCTTTATGTATATACAGGATGCATGCTTCAATGTTTCATAACTTGACCTATCAATAGTTTCAACTTTTCATGACTTGACGGATATAGCGTATACCGTAGAGTCAATTCAGGCCTTGTGGCTGTCAATGCAATTGCACCTGAGTGCACATAACAAGATTGCACTTCGATAGCAGCAGGGCCTGATGCTACGTTTTTCAACTTCACATGATTTGCTGTAGACAAACTCTATAATGTGGCTTTGGCGCACACTGGTAAAGATTACTTTCTTCCACCACACTCCATCCGATGAAGGTGAGGATGATATCTGAACATCAATATCTAGACAAATGGGCCTTTCCAAACTTATAGCCTGGTAATGAGCTCATAATGGAATGTTCCAAATGTAGAAAGTAAGTGGCAACATTCAAGTAGTTTATTCATGCATTCTTTCAGCTGATTGCTGCTAAATATGTCATATCACATCCAGTTGTAGCATGAAGGACACTCAATTCTTCATAGTTACGTGATTTGGATGAGCTTCCGTTCCGCTGATGTTCCTGCCATCACCAAAACACCGTTAAATATAAAGCAAACACAGATGACCCGGCAGTGGACAACACCTTATCTTTTTTCACGTAACCACCAGCAACCGCTCTAGTCCATATTTCCAAATGTGGCTGCTGAGAGCATAGGCGCAACCACCCTATGGGACCCACGGGATGCGTCCCCCCAACTTTGAGTGGTCCCCTAGCTTTAATATTATGGTCCCCCAACTTTTAGGACGTGATTCATTATGGTCCCCCAACTTTTAGGACGTGATAGCACCTATGGTTGAGAGCTGAATATATAGACAGGAATGTTCAAAGCTAGATCAGTCTTTCTTTAAAGCATAGAGCCTACCAAGAACATTCAACAAATTTTCTGACAACGAAGTATTTCAGGACTCTACACAGTGACAGAGTTGTGGTGGTAATTTACTGTACGATTTCACTTTTTAAAAGCAATGTCCACTATATCTTTCGAAGGCAATAATTATTAACCCTCTTGTAGTCAATCGAAAGTACCTAGGCTACCTGTACACAGGTATCCACTGTATCTGTCAAGTCACCAAATATCTTCGCGTTTGGAGGTTCCCTATAATTGCTTGAACCATTGCTTGTCCAATGTCCATCAATAATTTGTCTGCAACACTTTGGATGAACTGCGTCACGACTTATGGGCATATCACAATATTTGGTCATGTCCCATACAATATGCGAGATGTCTTGCATTGGCCCCCTTTACCGCAGCGGATTGCCTGCAGGGTCTGTGGGTTGCTTAGATAGTGCCTTGATGGACTAGCCCCATTATGTCTGAAAGAACTCTTTTTTTCAACCTCGGATGTCCAGCGTCGATCTACTCTTCGGTTGGCGGACCAAGCTGAGCTGGTTCACTCGCGGTCTGCCATTCGACATCACCTTTCATTCACTGTAGTGGGTTCTAAAATCTGGAATGGGAATGGCCAACCCCTCTTCACAGCGCTTATTGCTTGCCCATGGGTCACTCCACTCTGTTCCTTAAGAATCTAAAAACTGTCCTATTTAGTTGTAGTTAAGTCGGGAGCGATTCCGGACCGCCCACCTTGAAGAGACACTACGTAAAATATTCTAAATAAACAAATGCTATGACTCTGCTATAGAAATGCCGACTGGACAAGTTACTTTTGCAGAGAGAATCCAATCCCATTGGTTTTGAGAAAAGTCCATGGCACAATCGTGTTTCCAGATCCATGGGACAGTCAGCTTGATACGATCTAATAAGGCACTGCATGATATACCAAACTTCCTTTGTAATTTTTTCAGTGTTCTTTTGAAGAACACTCCTTGGTTTAAGACTTGCTGAAGGCATTTCGATAATTTGAATGATCATATCTGGTCAAATAAGGGAACATTGTAGATAAATTCAAATGTGCAGGTTTCAGATACCATCTTGCAAAGACCTGGCAACAAATTTGAATCAAGTTCCCATTGCATGCATGACTTCACTAACATCCATT
Source organism: Lumbricus terrestris (assembly GCA_949752735.1). Classification (NCBI taxonomy): domain Eukaryota; kingdom Metazoa; phylum Annelida; class Clitellata; order Crassiclitellata; family Lumbricidae; genus Lumbricus; species Lumbricus terrestris. The sequence continues at coordinate 14,831,941 of OX457043.1, read as the reverse complement.
TTGAAATTCTTGCCGCCATTTTGTTCGCCATTTTGGTTTCCAGGCAGTGCTATATATGTCACATTGGTTTCATCACATGCCTTGGCCTCGAAAATGTTGATTTAAACCCTGAAATCTTGATTTAGTTGCATATAATTATGTCTTCACTTATGACCATTTTAAGATTTTGTCCGCCATTTTGTCCGCCATCTTGGTTTCCGTGCACTACCACATATGTTACCTTGCTTCCATTGCATTCCTTGACCCCGAAAATGTTGATTTAGACCCTGAAATCATGATTCCATTGCATACATAACTTCACTTATAGCCATTTTAAGATTTTGTCCGCCATTTTGTCCGCCATCTTGGTTTCCGTGCACTACCACATATGTTACCTTGCTTCCATTGCATTCCTTGACACCGAAAATGTTGATTTAGACCCTGAAATCATGATTCCACTGCATACATAACTTCATTTACAGCCATTTTAAGATTCTGGTCGCCATTTTGTCCGCCATTTTGATTTTCTTGCAGTGCTGCATATGTGCATTTGGTTACATTGTATTCCTTGCACCCTATAATCTTAATTTAGAGTCTAAAATCGTGTTCCTGTCACATACAATACTTTACTTATAGCCATTTGAAGCAACTGACCGCCATTTTGTCCGCCATCTTGTTTTCTCATTGAACGGCCAAAAATCCAGCTTGCTAACAGCGATTTTCGTTTTCAGCAGGGTCAAATTAGTCTAGAAACACCGGTTAGCAAATTGTTACATGATTTGCTTCTAGCAGTGCCATTTTGAGATTCCAAGCCTGGTCTAGTAGGCCTAGGCTACTATAGTAGTAGCCTACTGCCGGACGATGCTCTTGCAATGCTATTTGCTAAGTTGCGGAATGACGTTAGTGGCCGACTGGCTGAATAGTATTATTATGACAACGGATTTACAAATTATAACACACCATTCATTGCAACCAGTCCGCGGTCCCCCATTTTTATCGTAGACCTTGCGCGTTTTAGAAATAATTTATTCAATATTAATATGAATAATAAAATAATAATAATAATGAGTGTAATCTGAATATATCACAGACAATGGACAAGCTAAAATTCACAGGCCTAATAATTTGCCGTCGCATTGCCTAGGCTACTACACATGTAGTTGGCCCAGAGCATCACAAAACTATTCAAACTGAAACACAAACAGCCTCAAAAATTTAATGGGCTTAATAAAACTTTAAAAAATTCATGTTTCAATTAGGTTAAATGCTGAGACCTCGTTACTCATTGGCAGGCCTAAATGAAATTAATATGCTTGCAGAAAAATTGGCTTGATTTCGTGCATTAGTAGCCGTACGTAGACCTAGGCTAATGGCTAGTACCATGTCAGAAGTCGACTTCAAGTCGGAAGTCGGTTGTTTTTCTGCCAAGTCGGGTCAAGTCGTTTTGTCTCCAAGAAGTCGACTTCAAGTCGACCTCAAGTCACTTTAGGGTCAAGTGGGGTCAGATTGGCTGACCAAAGTCACTCCCAGGTCTACATTACAGAATCCAGGTGAATTGCTCACTGGGTGCTCACACATTCGTTGTTTGAATTGCTAATTAGGCTATTTGCTCGCTGAGTGAATTGCTCACTGGATGAATTGTTCATTGTTCGAATTGACAATTAGGTTAATTGTTCACTGGTGATTTTCTCATTGGGTGAATTGCTCGCTGGGTGAATTGCTCATTGGGTGAGTTGCTCAGCGTGTGTTTTGCTCACTGGGTGAATTGCTCGCTAAGCGATAGGCCTATACTTTTTCAGGAACTGTGAGATGATTCATTAAATGCTAAGGAGTGTCTAATTATTCTCGACAAAACAATAGATTCGGTAAGACTGTGTCTTCAGTATTTCTAACACAACGCAGCGTCAGTCTAAAGGAACCGCGATAAAGCAACTTTACAGCAACAGACGTGATTGCTAGAACCGATTTTTTGCAGTCATATTTTTATATCAAGAAACCTGTCCAGCGGTGTCATGGAACAGGGCACAGCTCAAGAGGGGCATAAATTACTGAGTCGCAATGACTTAATTATTTTAAGGGAGCTTCATCATTTTGCAATATGATTGTGACGTATCCATCATAACTATTTTAAACAAATACACCAATAATGCTATAATTTTTGTATCAACAAATAAAAATGTATATGAAATCAACATAATATGACCCAATTTCTCAAAAGGACACAATTTTACACTAAATCTGAGATTAATTTTTTTTCTGGCCAAGTTGATTTTGGATTGGGGCTAGATTTGCGATGGGCACAGGTTTCAATATTAGCCTGTTGCGACCGAGTTTGCACATAGTTCGTGAAATGCTTGAAGTCGCTGAAGCACGAAGATGCTGTGTGTAGACCTATTACTGTGCAGTGTGCAGGCCCATACACGATGTTATGCAGGTAATGTGCGGCAAATATCAGACAACTGATTTATACCCAAAAAAAATTGGAAGTCTGTTCAACAAAGAATTCACCTATGGGAGTAGCCAAGTCTACGTAGAAATAGAAAAGAATTAAATTCGCAACGCTGCGTAGCGACGACTGAGAATGATAACAATATAACAAAGTTTTGGAGCGGGAACAGACAACTAGGAGCATAAATTACCATGCTCTGCATTGGAACGTCGCTGCATCGTAAAAACTTCTGATTATTTATGCCAAAAGACCCTAATTCTTTGTATGCCTGCAATGTTCGAGCAATGCTTATCCAGCCATTAGGCGCCATGGGCCGCAGAAATAATTATTTTCCAAGTCAAGCAAAGGCGCAACCGCGCCCTAAAAGTTGGGGAAACCAAATAGAAATTCTTGGTAGGAGTAATAATAGAGGGCGCGAAATATAAAGTACCTAAACTACCTCGATCTGAGAAAGTCTAAATCTAAATCAGCCAATCAAGCTCTTAATGAGCCATAGGAATTGACATTTAAATTTTGACATTGCTTTTAAAAATGGCGCAGCTTCTGGGGAGGCAGAGCTTATCCTAAACGGACAAGTCGTGCAATAATTATTCATTGATTTTAATGTACACATAAATTAAGACACAGTGGAACCAAAGAATGAGAATCATTAGTGTTCTTTTCCATCTAACCGAACAAAGGGACATATCGAAGTCCCGCTTATTATTAGAGAAACATATAAGAAACGGTAAAATGGTGCTAAAATTATAGTCACTCAACAAATATCCAAGTTATCAATAATTGCTTCAAATGAACATATAAATCACCACACAGTGGAACTAAAGAATGAGAAACATGTGTCCATTTCCAAGTCTTGACAGTGTAGAGTGTAGACCATAGGTGAAGGCTTGAGGGGATGGCGAGGTTCAACCCCTGGCCGTTCCCCGTTGTTCCCCCTAAAAGTCTACGCCCATTGTGTAGACATGCGTTACCACAGTAACAAAACAGTAAGAATAAAAAGAATAATTGAGCAGAACCAACTAAATGAATCCTATGATGATATATAATTTCTGGCACATTTTACTGCAAATGACGAGGTGTTTTGGCTTTGAAAAGACAGAAACATTCACACCAGACACGAAAATAGGTCTACTGAAAGAAAGTCAAGACTCAAGAGTCACATGATATTATCACCAAAGATCAGTTTCCGTGATTCACACTTAGCAACAGTTTCATGTGCAAGCTGTGTGAGACGCCAACACTGTCGGTATCATAGGCGTAGGGGGAAATTTCAGAAGTGGGGGGGGCAAAGATTGAACTTCTGCCAGACAAAAATTATAAAATCTCGTGGAAAATACAACTTTTCCCCAGAAAAAAAGTTGACGACCTTTTTTAGTCATTCCCCGGTCAGCTTGCCCAAAACCAGACGTGCCCGAAATTGCCCGAAAAGTTGACGACCTTTTTTAAAAAGTCATTTCCCGGGTCTGCTTGCCCGAATAACAGTTTTGCCCGAAATTTTGGGGCATTTGCCCCCCTGGACCCCCGCCTCGTACGCCTATGGTCGGGGTAAGATGTAGGCCTACAGGCAGGACTAAAACGCTCTTGGTTCAGCCTTATGCTGAGAAGCTACGTTCGATCTTAATATGCCAATCTACATGTATATTGAAATGGCTATTAGCAGCAGTCGGTGGCAAAAGTTGGGAGGGACCGTCCCAAGCCTCTCGTCGAAAATTGGGGGACCGTCCCAAGCCTCTCAAAAGTGGGGGGGACGCGTCCCGTGGGTCCCATAGGGTGGTTGCACCTATGTCATGGCAGTGAAAGCAGTTAAAGTATATGCATACTCCGCTGTGCTAACAAAGCGTGCGAATAGCGATTCGTCTTCCCAGCAGGACCATTTTCAACCACAGGTACAAACGGCGCAGAACACCGAGAGCCCGAGATTGGCAGGTGTAAGAAAGATATATAATTTGCAAAAGCTTTATAATGCCTTTGCGAATTTCACATTCCATTGTAGGCCCTATACGACCATAATTTTATTCGGTTTATTATTTTTTAAGGTATGAATCATAAGCTATCTATAATTATCAAACCTCGCCGCCCGGCGCCTATATGTCGCCGGTGGGCACCCTATGAACGTGCCTCGGGGATTGTCGTAATACTGAGTGTGAATTCTCTTACGTTTGGATGCGTTAGCAGCATTCCAATTGCGAGTGGACCTCAATCCTATTATAAAAAATTCGAATCTCAGAGGAGAAAATTGCGCAGTGTCAGTCTATGGATTTAACTGTGATTAAGCAGTCACAAACGTGTTTGATGGAGCTGATGTATGTGCTGTGATTGATGGAGCTGATGTATGTGCAGTGATTTTATGTCGAAGTCCTGTGTTAATGATTGCATTGCATCGCGTGAATGACATTTCTTGTTGCCTCTAGCTTCACGATCTCGGCAGTATGATGATGAGAGCCACAAATAAAGATCATTATTGTTAGAGTAGGCCTAATCATGTCTGCCTGGCTGTTTGGAAGCACAATTATCTAAAAAGTCAAGTAGACTATTATTAGCCTACATGTAGACTTACGGCTCAGCATTAAAACGCGACATTATAACGCAACGTAAGTATTACAAATTAATCAACATGATAGGCCTACATGTACATAGGCTACATGCAGAGTCTAGCTGACGTGCAAGTGGCGTGGCAATAATTATTGACAGATTACCGTGTAGCATTGAAAACTGTCTAGCCTATGTACATTAACACTACTCTGTATGACAGGTAAAGCTTACAATTATACGCTACGTTTAAGTTTGTGGATATTATATAAAAAAAATAGTCTTGAGATTTATGTGCTACAGTAAATGTAGTTGAGGCGCCTTTTGAGTGACTGTGTAGTGTGTACAGGTACTTTAGGTAAACTGTAGTGAGTGGTTCAGTGGCGTCACGGAACAGAGCACAGCTCAAGAGGGGGCGCATATTTTAGACGGAATGACTTAAATATTACATTGATAACATTGTTTGAAGGATGAGATATCCATAATAAATTAAGCAAATATACCCTCCAATAAAATTAAATAGACTACTACACATGAACTTGTGTATAATATCAACAAACTATATAATATCAACAAACTATGGTTCTATATTATCTCAAAAAGGCAGATTTCTACACTGAATTCGAGATTGCAAATTTGGTCGTTTCTACATGTAGTTAAGTTGATCTTGGGCTGTGGATAGATTTGCGCTGCATGTAACAGGGTTCAACTGTAGCCTGCAATGACCGAGCTTGCGCGTTGGTTGCGAAATGTTTGAAGTCGGACATTCGACTAATCAGAGTAATCACCATGCGATGCAGGGGAACGTCGATGCGCGGTAAAAAAAATTGATCAATGTGAACAGACTCATTCCAGGGCAGTTTTTAAGGAATTTTTAGAACTGCACAACCCCTTCCTTCCTTTCCCATTCTTCATGGCAAATTACTTCCAATCGAAGGACAATGACTTTTTGCTAGTTTTAACTGCACAGAACTTGTGACAGAAGTGCTTCTACAGCTGCATAAATCTGTTTAGAACTGCACATTTTGTGTACAACTGCACGTTAAAAAAGCCCTGACTCATTCTTTGTAGGCCTATTCATAGCCTGCGGGCCCAATGTCACGCTGACTGTGCTTAAATTAAGACAGAGTTTGGTTGGCCTATACAAAGATCTGTCAAAGACTCCCAAAGACGCCTGATTTATTCGTTTTGACTCAAGCGGCCAAAGAGAAGTTTTTACATGCCCTTGCAGTGAATTGCACATTTCTATTCTAAAGGCTTTTGCTGCATGTCTATAAAAATAACCACGATGAAGGCCATATTTTGTACCGAACATAGGCGCAACCACCCTATGGGACCCACGGGACGCGTCCCCCCAACTTTTGAGTGGTCCCCTAACTTTATTATTATGGTCCCCCAACTTTTAGGACGTGATTCATTATGTTCCCCCCAACTTTTAGGACGTGATTGCGTCTATGGTACCGAAGTATTATAATTATTATAAGTAAATTTTACAGTATTTGGCGATTGGTCTATTGCGGTAGTTAGTTTTACCCGGGAGGGCTGAACACCAGCCGCGGAACCCTCCTCCTTTATCCGGGCTTGGGACCGGCACAGGTTCCATAGCAGGAACCTGAGGCGCAGCTCCTTGGTAGGCCTACTTTGGGGTTGAAAAATTAGACCTATTAAGAGGTTATCTGCAACATTTCTTCAGGACAACAGTTACTGGACCACGTGCACCTTTATTTTCGCTCTCAATTGATTCGAGCAATGCTGGCCAACCATTTCGGCACCATGGGCCGCAGAAGTAGCCTAGGCCTAATAATTTTTTAAGCCAAGGACCGCAACAGAACACTAAAAAAGGATAAGATTTAGTTATTAATTTTTTTTATATTGGCCCTATTTAAATTCATTATGGAATGATGATAATGTATTACGAATAGTAATAAAGAAAAATAGGGTAGTACGTAGGTCTATACAATTACGCATGCCATTTTGGCATGCTTTACAGTTCAGCACCAAATTATAAGGCGGCACTCAGTTCGCATTTTAAGTTCGTCGCACAAAAAACACAATTTGGCTAAGTCAGCATTTCATCACCTATCAACTGTTTTAACTGGCCCAGCTCAACTTTATGGCTGAATTGAATTTCCATCCTCCTGTTCGAGTTACTATAGACCTAAAGAATCGTCAGCCAGAGTCTTCGGTCTAATTAAAAGAGCAGCAGTGAATAGCCTACAGTGCAGAAAAAGAAGTGCCTGGATGCTACTTAAGCCTACCTTCCTCTCCTGTAAAGGCCAAATAAATAGCAGGAGGGTGTAGAGATTTCTAAAGAAATGACTGGACGCCCTCCATGACCTTCCAGGCACACTTTAAGCCCTGAAGTGCAGTCACATATAGCCTATAGACATCGATCTAGAAAGAACCCAAAGCATGGTCATTCGTCAGCCATTTGGACCCTTCAATATTTCCCCTTCCAACCTTCAGGACTAGAGCTGGAAAAGTATCGCATCCACTTTCAGACACGTGCATCACCTCGGTGTACATCTCAGGAACTGACAAGAAGCAAGCATTTTTGGACGGCGAGTGAGTCGATCCCACGGCGCTACACATTCGGTTAGGTCAATTAACAAACGAATATCGTCCTAACACACAAGAAATCATCCATCGTACGTAAGAATATTACTTATTAGACAACCAGCAAACGCGCAGAAGTTCACAGAGGAAATAAATAATAGAAATATTCATGCAAAGTAATACAACATTCTCATAATAAAACTTCTTTTAAATTATTGACAGATGTCACGGAAGCACAGTTGCGCTGTTCGAGCAAAAAAAGGGATTTCGAGAATATTCCGCGCCCAGGCTAGAAATAATAATATGCCTGGATAGGCGAGACAAGTTCCGACTTCACTGGAGTGCAATCATAGGCCTACTGAAGACTTGCTTTGAAAAGCAGCAGCTATTTTCTACAGTATTCAGAAACGTATTTGTCACGATTGGGCAATAATTGGCAAAAACTGAAGACTCTGTTCATCAGATAGAACTGAAGAACTTTTCTGATAATTATAAACTGTGTTTGGCGAAACGTTCAAATTTGATGTGTCATATTGCATGACATGATGGCAGGGTGTTCTTTATTGAAATATGGCGTCCAAAGTTGCGAAACTTCTACCTCGTTTTTCTCGGAATTCACAAAAGTGGACATACGCGAAGATAATTCTCAGGCGACGAACTGTAGATAGGCGTATCTATAACTATTAGCTACCAAAGAAAAGTTAAGTCAGGATAGGCTCACACTTGTATTCATCTATGAATCTTCAAACAGAGAGTGCTTAATCTATACCTTGCGGTGCTGTGTCAAGTCCCTAGCCTACTGGCACTTCGCAAAGTGTTAAAAATAATTGGTGTGTTTGAGAGTGTTCTACAGCAATCAGGCCCGCCGAGAGGGGCCCGGCGACTTCTAGGGACCCGGAGGGGCCCGTACCACACTGATCATAATATTTTCATAATTATGTTGAATGCGGGCAGCGGGTCCAGCATAATATAATCACTTATGTGATTTAGCCTATGTATGCAAAGTTTATGATTAATGTCCTTTTAAATATAGATTATTGCTGTCACCAGGCCCGCCGACAGAAATTCCGGGCCCCTGGGCTGAGCCGCCAAGGGCCCCAAACTATCTTTAGGCTTTTTGAGCAAATTTACACAAAAATAACAATGATGCGAGTATGAATGTAAGTTAATGCTTATATTTATGATTTCAATGGTAAGAATTTAATTTTAAAATGATATAGTAATCAGCAAGCAACCTTTCTGGATTTAACTGCAGCAAAGACATTTAAAATATCCTGCTAGTTCTCCATCTTGCGAACCTAAGAAATGCACTTCGGAAAAGCTCTTTCTTCATCGCCTGGAAAATTGTCGAAATGTCTTGGAGGACCGTTTCTTGTAAGCTTATAATAGCAGCCTAAATATATATATCATCTCAATCGTTTGTATAGGCCTAAACGCAGGCCCTGGTGGCAGAGTGCCACCAACATCAAAACAAAGCCTTTTGACAGTTTCTAGAATGTCAGCGTTTTCATAATTCTTATCTATAAAGTTTTCTTTTGGAATTAACTCAATTAAGATAGGCCTACTATAGATACTAACACCACAAACTTCATTTTCATCCATTCAGTTATACGATCATCATGCAGGCACGTTTAATTGACTATAAGAAACAATTGATGTAGGAGTAGACCTAATTACGGGCTGTGATTGCCTTCTTTTGAGATTCTGAATTGAAATAGTAAGCTACCAACTTTTGCCTTTTCAAACTTATTAGCCTTTTCTTTTTGTTTTTGAGCTCCAGATTTGTGTTTATAAAATATTCCATCGTTGCGAGAGAAATATATATATATATATATATATATATGTGTATATAATAGGCCATTACTGTTACATAACTACAACGGTTTGAGTTTCAAGCAACTGTCCATTAGCCTATATTGTGGCCTACTTATCAGTGTTTTGCCAAAGAACACGCTCACATCTATCTCAGAACGTTCTTCTGCTAAATTATGCGTTTGTCAGATTTCAATTATAAGTGAACAAATATATATATATATATAACTTAATATATATATATATATATATATCTTAATAACAAATATATATATATATATATATATTTGTTCACTTATAATTGAAATCTGACAAACGCATAATTTAGCAGAAGAACGTTCTGAGATAGATGTGAGCGTGTTCTTTGGCAAAACACTGATAAGTAGGCCACAATATAGGCTAATGGACAGTTGCTTGAAACTCAAACCGTTGTAGTTATGTAACAGTAATGGCCTATTAGGCTATATTAAAACAACATAAATCACAAACAACAGGCTAAGTAATATAAGCGATTATAAGCAGGGCCCGCGCCCGTAATCAACACAATGAAACCAGGGTTGTTTTTAAGGAATTTTTAGAACTGCACATTGTCTTTTCTCCTTTCTCATCCTGCATGTTAAATTACTCCAAATCTGGGGAAAATGACCTATTTTTACTAGTTTTAACTGCACGGAAAGTGACGGAAATGTTTCTACAACTGCACGAATCCATTTAGAACTGCACATTTTTTGTAGAACTGCACGTTAAAAAAAGCCCTGAATGAAACATATTATAATCACTGTTGCCCGGGCCCCCTCCGGGCCCCTAAAAGTCGCCGGGCCCCTGGGCATTTGCCCCCCCTGCCCCCCCCTCTCGGCGGGCCTGGCTGTCACATAAATCATAACTAAAACAGCTGTTTAAGTTTCAAGCAACTGTCCATAACCTTAATTAGGCCTATGAGTTTTTGCCAAAGAACACGCCCACCTCCGTCTCAGAACGCTCTGCTGCTAAATTATATGCGTTGTCCGATTTCAATCATAAATGCTAAAAAATCAAATGTCTTTCGTAATGATGGAATATAAACGCAAATCTGAAGTACAAAAGGAAAAGAAAAGCTAATAAGTTTGAAAAGGCAAAAGTTTGTATTCGCACACCCGTATTTCAATTAGAAATCTCAGCAGAAGACAAAATCAGGCCCGCCGACAGAAATTCCGGGCCCCTGGGCTGAGCCGCCAAGGGCCCCAAACTATCTTTAGGCTTTTTGAGCAAATTTACACAAAAATAACAATGATGCGAGTATGAATGTAAGTTAATGCTTATATTTATGATTTCAATGGTAAGAATTTAATTTTAAAATGATATAGTAATCAGCAAGCAACCTTTCTGGATTTAACTGCAGCAAAGACATTTAAAATATCCTGCTAGTTCTCCATCTTGCGAACCTAAGAAATGCACTTCGGAAAAGCTCTTTCTTCATCGCCTGGAAAATTGTCGAAATGTCTTGGAGGACCGTTTCTTGTAAGCTTATAATAGCAGCCTAAATATATATATCATCTCAATCGTTTGTATAGGCCTAAACGCAGGCCCTGGTGGCAGAGTGCCACCAACATCAAAACAAAGCCTTTTGACAGTTTCTAGAATGTCAGCGTTTTCATAATTCTTATCTATAAAGTTTTCTTTTGGAATTAACTCAATTAAGATAGGCCTACTATAGATACTAACACCACAAACTTCATTTTCATCCATTCAGTTATACGATCATCATGCAGGCACGTTTAATTGACTATAAGAAACAATTGATGTAGGAGTAGACCTAATTACGGGCTGTGATTGCCTTCTTTTGAGATTCTGAATTGAAATAGTAAGCTACCAACTTTTGCCTTTTCAAACTTATTAGCCTTTTCTTTTTGTTTTTGAGCTCCAGATTTGTGTTTATAAAATATTCCATCGTTGCGAGAGAAATATATATATATATATATATATATGTGTATATAATAGGCCATTACTGTTACATAACTACAACGGTTTGAGTTTCAAGCAACTGTCCATTAGCCTATATTGTGGCCTACTTATCAGTGTTTTGCCAAAGAACACGCTCACATCTATCTCAGAACGTTCTTCTGCTAAATTATGCGTTTGTCAGATTTCAATTATAAGTGAACAAATATATATATATATATAACTTAATATATATATATATATATATATCTTAATAACAAATATATATATATATATATATATATATTTGTTCACTTATAATTGAAATCTGACAAACGCATAATTTAGCAGAAGAACGTTCTGAGATAGATGTGAGCGTGTTCTTTGGCAAAACACTGATAAGTAGGCCACAATATAGGCTAATGGACAGTTGCTTGAAACTCAAACCGTTGTAGTTATGTAACAGTAATGGCCTATTAGGCTATATTAAAACAACATAAATCACAAACAACAGGCTAAGTAATATAAGCGATTATAAGCAGGGCCCGCGCCCGTAATCAACACAATGAAACCAGGGTTGTTTTTAAGGAATTTTTAGAACTGCACATTGTCTTTTCTCCTTTCTCATCCTGCATGTTAAATTACTCCAAATCTGGGGAAAATGACCTATTTTTACTAGTTTTAACTGCACGGAAAGTGACGGAAATGTTTCTACAACTGCACGAATCCATTTAGAACTGCACATTTTTTGTAGAACTGCACGTTAAAAAAAGCCCTGAATGAAACATATTATAATCACTGTTGCCCGGGCCCCCTCCGGGCCCCTAAAAGTCGCCGGGCCCCTGGGCATTTGCCCCCCCTGCCCCCCCCTCTCGGCGGGCCTGGACAAAATTAGAGCCTGTATTCAATCACATCGGTTGATTCTGTTGAAGTAAACGCACAATGATGATCATAACTGAATGGATGAAAACGAAGTTTGTAGCGTTAGCATCGTAATTCCAAAAGACGACACTATTAACAAGACTTGAAAAAATGCTGAAATTATATAGAACTGTTCAACTGTAAAAAGGCTTGATTGAGACCGTATAATCAGAGCTTAAGGTGTGCCTGGACGGTCATGGACGGCGTCCATGCACTTATTTTAAATCATATATTACATAATTATATATATTATATATCATATATATATTATATATATATATCGTATATAGTATGTATATTCGTTTAATTCAATAAACAACAGACAGAACGCTGTAGGTTTACATTAACAGTATGGTTGCTTAAAGCTTATGGTCAAAATAGTTAGTAGGCTACATGTTTCTGAATAACATTCTTGGGATAAAGTTTAATGAGTCTTTATTGGGGAGGATGAAATTGTGAGCCCTTTCTCTAAAGTTATATAATGGTTCACGTTCTAGTGGAAAGAGGTTACGGAGGACATGAAGTTCATTTCACTGAACAGCTTTGAAAAGCACCTTATCAGTCTCTTGAGCTAAAGTTTCTGCTGTAAGTGTATCAGGATGCAAGTAGCCGGCTCGTCTAAGTTTGTTCATGAGGCCCTCAAGACGGGATTTGTCCAATCCACTAGCAAGACCCCACCATGCAGGAGAGGCGTACATAACTCTTGATATGATAGTAGCTCTAGTAATAGTTTGTAACTCTTGTATGGATGCCCCATGAGCCTTATGGGTTCTGATGGCAAAGAGTGAGGCAGTACCAGAGCAGACAATCTTATTGATGTGGTCTGTAATTGTTAATTTCTCTCCAATAAGAACTCCCAATGCCTTGATGGATTTTGTACGGGAAACTCCAGAGATGGATGGATGGGTTGAGAGTGAGCTCTTGTTGCGTCTGATAATTCACTTGTCAACAGTGATTTTGTTAACTGAACACTTTCAGGTGTTTCTTATGCAGTTTCTGCTGCTGATCACGAAAATGACCTTGAAATTGTCCCAGCACGTACCGTTTTTGAGAAATCTTCAATTTTCTATTTATTTCCATTTTTTCAGATATAACGTTATAATTAGCTTCGTGTAACTGAGGTATGTCCAGGCATGCACTTAGGACAGTTTACATATAATTATTATGTTTGTCTTGCATAATAAAATATAAACTTGGGTCTGCATATGCATTAATGCTGGTTAGAATCTTCCTGCAAAAGTTCTAAGCACTATTAGAGCCGCTTCTCTGCATAGGTCTACTTGCATATCCCACTAAGGAAGTTGACATCAGTTTGTTTGTAGTTTGATGTCGTATTTCCAAAGTTTAGTTTTGTATGCATGTACTCAAGATGAATAACAAGCTATAGCCAGCTTATTTTCAGATAAACTTTAAACTATAATATATGTTAAGACGGTTGTTGGCAGCAGAAATATTCAAATATCTCACCAGTGTTGCATCAAACGTGATACATGTACATTTTGCAGTTGATGCTATATGAGTAAGCCTCAGAGACACACAATGACTGGACTTGCCAATAAAGCTTTGAGCTGTACTTTGGTTGCAAGACTGGAGAGAAAGCCAAGGAATGGGTGCCTCTCATATGCTGTGGAAGATGTGCTGCACATCTTAGAGTTCGACTCCGGGGGTCCTGCGAAAGTTTGCCGTCCCGATGGTCTGGCGAGAGCAGTAAGATCATGACTGTGACGGGCTGCTAAGTTTGTCTCACTAATGTTTCTGGTTTCTCGGGCAAGAATAGGAAAGGAAACTGAATGCCCAGATCTTCTTTCGACAATGATACCAGCGCTGTACAATGAAAGTCTTCAAATAGCGAAGCTACCAGAGAAATAGAGTTTAGACGACGAAGATGAAGATGCTGCTGCATTGATCTAGACAGGAACGAGTAGGCCTATATAGCTGCTGACAGTGATCCGGATTTTGAAGTAGGTAGGCCTATGTCTGGCGCGCCTCATCTCATTCACATAGTCGGAATTGAACGACCTTCTAGAGACTTAGGTTTGTCGAAAGCAAAAGCAGAACAACTGGATTCAAGACTGGAGTTTGCTGTCACCAAGTATTGGACAGAAATCGGTCCAACAAATATTTCTGCCTTCTCCACTTAAAGCTGGAACTGATACATTTTTTAAAAAGCCATGCACAAGAATGCTGAAGATTTTTTGCACACGGATACTGAAGATTTTATTTATCTGAAACAGAAATTCCCAAGAATGAGTGATGCCAAGATCAAGGAAGACATTTTTGTGGGTCCACAGATCAGACACATCATCAATGACAAGCAGTTTGAACATCTGTGGGAGGGACCAGAGACAATCACCTGGAAGCATTGATCAGGATGTTGTGAAGAATTTTCTTGGTAACTATAGAACTCCAAATTACAATAAACTTGGTAACAAAATCTTACAGCATACTGACATAAAATGCAACATGTCACTTAAGATTCACATCTTGCATTTCCACTTGAACTTCTTCCCAAGTTCCTCACAAATCCAGCGATGAACACCAGGAAATTGCCACAGTGGAAAAACGGTGTAAGGGAAACTGGAATCCAGCAGTGTTGTCTGACAATTATTGTTTGACACTGCAGCGAGATGTGCAGACTAAGAATACAAACGAAAATCAGCATCAAAGCATTTTAGATCTATGGAACTTTAGCAGCATCTTGTATACATGTACATTGTACATGCGCAACTGAACAGGGAATAACTATGAAAAACCTTTAATTTCATGTTTCTCAACATTTTTAAGTGATACAATCATCATCAGCACCCAATATTATGAGGAAGAACTGTTATAAAGATTTGTTTTCCAATGAAATTAAATTATAGTATATTGAAAATATATGCAATAAACAAGCATTTCAGTTAAAATCTTGCATGCCCGTTTTCTCAAAAATGTTACGTGATACAAAAATTCTGAGAACACCACCGTGTTCAGCACGTCAACTTCTATAGAAAACAGTCAAAGTTTTTTCGGAAACAAAAAAAAAGTTAAAATTTGTTGACCAGTATAATAGCAATTTCACGTGTTTTGTCAGAATTGATCCGCAAGTTCTTTCCTGTAGACCAGTTGGTGATGTGTTGGAGTTCATCTGTTGCAGTACATACATGTAAGTGATTGGAGCCAATAAAGAGATAGGAATCGTCAGCATATTTAGATAGTCGGTTCTGGGAATGAAGAGGGTGGAGGTCAGATGTACCTACTATGAAGTCAGCGGGGTCTATAACAGATCCCTGAATGACACTGGCGTTGATGGTTATAGAAGCAGATGATTACTTAAGCACTGTTTTATTTTATTTTGTTAACCCTGTTTCTATGATGTTTTATTTAATCTATTTTGTTGCTCTGGTTGCCAAATAAATTGATTTGATTTTGATTTGATTTGGTTTGATGTAACTCCTTTGAAGCGAGTTGAGTGTTTCCTGCCATGTAGGTAGTTGACGACCCAGTTGTAGATACAATCTGGAATGTTCAAGGATGCTAATAAGCTTGTTATTGCAGAGTGTTTGATAGAATCGAATGCTTTTGAGTAGTCCATAGAGATTATAACAACATGATCGTTACTCTTGAGTAGATCCGAAGCGTGATGTATAATAGATATCAGAGCAGCGGTGGTCGAGCCAGTTGGTCGAAAGGCATATTGGTCATGAAGAAGAGACATTGGTTCAGGCATGTCAACAAAACTAGGATATAGGTAGGTGTGGACAACAATACGTTCCACTATCCGAGAGAGCACCGGTAGCACAGAGAGCGGGCGGTAGTCAGATGGCAAGGTTGGATTGGTGGTCTTTGGGGTAGGATATATAATGGCTTCTTTCCATTGCTTTGGAACAAAAGAAACTGCAAGAGATTGACTAGAGAACCAATATGTACGCGTAACCTGGAGCTGTAAGCCTGAGAAACCAAGCTGGAAGACCATCACGTCCCTCTGCTGTATGATGAAGATGGTCAAGGATGTAGAAAATGCTCTGTTCAATTGTAAAGACCTTGTTGGTTTTAGCGGTATGTTTCAGTAGAGGCTCAAGGTAGTTTGTATCGTTGGAAGAAGCAGCAAAATACTGATTTAGTTCGTCCGCACTAGGTGAGTCATGGTTAAGCTGTGAGGATGTTTTCTTAGTGATTTTGTTGACTTTCTGCCAAAGTTCTTTGACTCCGTCTTAGTGCTAGCTTGCTGAAGAATGTCGAGTTTGCTTTGGATATAGCTATAGCGACCTGAAGAGTAATTGCCTCAGCTTTTTCAATTTTTTTATCACATATATATCATATATATCATATTTATATATGATTTATATCATATGTATATTATAAAAGATATAATATATGTAATTATATCATATATATCATATATATATATATATATCATATAATATCATATTTATATAGCAATAGCACATATATGTCTACATATCCATATTATGATATATATCATATAGATATATCATAAATATGATATATATCATTATATAACATATATGATGTATATATCAGATATATCATATATCATATATGTCATATATATCATATATATATCATATATATCATATATATCCTATATATCATATATATCATATATATATCATATATATCATATATATATGATATATTTGATATATATGAAATATATCATATATAAATGATATGTGTATATGATATATATATCATATACATATACATATATATCATATTTATCATATATAAATCATATGTGTATATGATATATATATATATATATATATATACATGATATATATCATATCAGTTGAGTCTCATGCTCCATAGATAAGGAAAATTTGGTACTATCTACAGCAGAAATGTTTCGCACCCAGTCATATTTCTCTATGAGGTCAGTTGGAAAATAACTAATAAATTTTTTATGTTACAAATCCAGATGGTTTAGCATTGTATTTTAAAGGTTTCCTTCATTTTTGCATTGTATGTTTATCACTATTACTTTCAGTTATGTTCTAATTAATTAAGTATTAATTAAGTATTAGTTAAGTATTAATACTGACTTGCACTAAAAATAGTCTTGGAGCTAGGGGTCAGGGTTATATAAGCTGTTAGCTTTTTCCTGATTCCTTTTGCACTATGTTTATTGAGGCATGTTTATACTATTTGACTTGTGTGTGTGCAATAAACAAGTTCATTCATTCATTCATTCAATGACACGAGTTCTCATTTCAGAGAGAAAAATGGCGATTTCCGGGAAAAATTGGCAACCCACTGGGATGTTCTTCGCGACCCACTTG
The DNA here is from genome assembly GCA_949752735.1 of Lumbricus terrestris. Taxonomy (NCBI): domain Eukaryota; kingdom Metazoa; phylum Annelida; class Clitellata; order Crassiclitellata; family Lumbricidae; genus Lumbricus; species Lumbricus terrestris. The sequence goes on along the minus strand of OX457043.1, from coordinate 14,814,493 downwards.
GGTCGCGACCCACAGGTTGAGAACCGCTTACCTAAGTGATATAATGACGTAATTCAGTTTTGCACACAAGTACAGCTAATGAACCTTTTGGCAGCTGGCGATTTCGTGTTAGTGGAACCGTGAAAGTTGACTATAGAGTATAGACTTACGTTTTCGATTTGAGTTAAACGAGTACAGGGGCGGATAAAAAAAATGGAAGGAGGGGGCCAGAATTTGTGGTCTTGGGACGAAAAAATTTTTCGTTTGTCTCCCGCCGAAAAAATCTTTTTTAGTCTTTCGCCAAAAAAACTTCTAAAAACCCGTGGCAACTCCGGTTATTTAAAATCTGATGACTTTTTAGTCATGTTCTACTTTCTCTCTCACCTTCCTGTTCCCGTTGCGTTGATCTACAGCTTCTTGAACCTGATTGCGGCGGGACACGTCCTATACAAATCTCTGAATGGGGTGAGGTATGGCCGGATTGCTCCCCTTCCTTGGATCCGCTGCTGAATGAGTATGATACAGATCTACTATTATAGACCTGCATACAAGTCATGTATAATTATGTTAGTCTTATATTATTTTAGTAAGGTTTTTTCGTTGTTAGCTATGCACGGCCACAGTTCAGAAGCAATCGAACCCAATCCTTCGCAGGGGGTCGGGGTTGATCCTTTTATGACGTCACTTCGATTATCATACAATTCTACTATTAAATAAGTTCCCCGAGAAAACGAAATTAGGTCTATTGTGGCGTCATTTCGATTATGATATAGTCTCATACAGATCTGCTGTAACATTATTTCATTTTTATAATACATAACTGGAGATGTTTAAACGCAACATCACTCCGATTATGATACAAATATATTATTATACGTTCAGTTTTGGAATATAAAACTAGGCCTATTGTGACGTCACTTCGATCATGATATAGATCTACTAGTATAGCAATACATTTTGAGAGTATAAACTGGGCATATTGTGACGTCACTTCGATTATTACACACTGTCAGATCTACCGTAATAATTATTGAAGTTCATTGACAGAATCTAAAACGAGGTCTATTGGGACGTCACTACGGTTACACCGCAAATCTACTAAAAATTCACTGAGTATACGAAATTAGGCTTATTATTACGCCACACAGATTATGACACAGATCTACAATCGCATTATTTCATTTTGAGATCATTAACTGCAGAGGTGAGCAAAAGACAAAACTAAGCCAAGTCGACGAAGTCGATCGAGTCGATCGTCGGCCGAGCCAAGTCGATCGAGTCGTCGAGAGGTCGGCGAGTCGACGATGTCGATCGAGTCGATCGTCGGGCGAGCCAAGTCGATCGTAGCCCACGACTCGATCGACTGCGGGGTATAGGAGGAACTTCGAGTGGAATCAGTAGATTCTTTGTGACTTTGTTTGCTGGAAGCGGTAATTTTTACAACTCTCTTCATTGAGCAGATATCCCTCTCGCATCAAATCTCAATCAATCAATCTTTGCAGCAAATATTAGGCCTATTGTTCACTAGTGTGTACTGATGAGCTGTTGAGAATTGAGCTGGATACAGCTAGCAAAATCTCTTTTACTTCGTTTTCATGAATAAATACATCCGCCCATTTCCATAAATCCTGAGGTGGAGATTTCAGTATCTGTTGTCTTTCTGTATCATTCACCTTTTCACCGTTGCGTATTCTGAACTCAAACGACGTCCAATTCACTCTAACGTCCTTCAACTCAACTGCATGATGTAAAATACCGAATCTTCCTATATAATGTGTGTAGAAGAAACCCCATGCTCGAGAAGGCCACGACATTTCAACCAAATGAGACTTCTCAGGCATAAACATCGACCACTGTAACGCCGCCCCGTTCACTCCAATCATCACTTGAGATGCACATGCCAATTCAATTTGTTTATGAATGGGAATGCCATCAAAGTCTATTACACGCACAAATTCCTTTTTAAATCCTCTCTCCAAAACCCATCGATGAAGAACTTCCATGTTGGCAATTCGTCTGTGTTTTCTGTAAACAAGCGTTATGTAGTCCGCTTTCTTAACACATGTATCCGAAAGATTGTATTGGTTGATGATGTGATTCACAATATCACGAAAGTTATTGAGCTCAGTTCTGCTTCCAAAGACTGCATTTTTGAAGCAAGTATTATTCGGTATGTTGTAGTAAACGTCGTGGAAACCGTTCGTAAAAAGTGTACGAACAATTTCGTTGTATGTACTGAAGTTTCTACAGAATGTCTCGAAATCCGTTTTCGGCGTAGTATAGATGATAAGATTTCCTGAGCCTGGATGGAGTCTGTTGGTGAGTCGGATGACACTGTAAACCGGAATGTATTCCTCATGAAAAAAGTGATGCAGATTTCCAGGACACCGTGGAGACACAAAGTAAGCCACATTGTCACTGATTGTCCTATTTCTTGCTAGGAGAGACCCGTTTTTGAAATGGACGTTGTAGTAATTCCACAGATGACTCGGAGGTCCAGCGATGTTGAGTCTGTGGTCGCCAAGACGCGATTGATTTTGGTCATAGATGACAATTCGTTGGGTGACAGTGAACGATATTTTGTGGACGTTGTCTGTATAAGGATTTGAAAGAGGTTCGAGGCAGACGTTTGAGAATGTGTAAACGCCATCAAAAACTGCTGGTTTGAACACTTCCATCGCATGTTCTCTTCGGCCTTTCCCACCATAGGTTTTCTGGAGTAAGTGATATACTTTGTTATCGGGGAAGATATGGAATATTCCTGCGTAGAGGAATAACGTGATTAGAAAAACGATAGAGCATGCTCTAGATTTATTTGTGCAGCCGTACACCTCGTTCAGCATGGTTGATTCGCGAGTCTTGCTCTAATGTACGAGTCTGTCTGACACGTATTTGAAAAGAATTCTGTTTGATGATAGAATTCTGTGTAGGTTCACGCTTGGCACGATGTGTATAGTCAGCTGTAGTGGAAGAGATTGATCTACAATGTAACAGAGGCCACTTTCACACTAAGGTTTAAAAGAAATCTGATCCCAATTAATCAATCAATCAGTCAATCATTTAAATCAATCAATCGGCATCTTTTATTTCAGCCAAAAATGTGTAAATGACATGACACGTAAAATATTCTGAAAATAGTTGGAAAAAGACGAGGCCAAAGAAGACATGGACAATGGACATCCCACTTCGGAGGGTCACCAATGTAGGCTACAAAAGTTCCAAAACTAATTAACCAAAAAAGACAATTAAATAAAACTGAATCAGATTTGATAAAATGCAACAGAGATTTAACTGTATATTACAAGTGATGAAACGATCATAGCTACAAGATTTAAGCTTAAATAAAGCCTTAAATGCACGCCATCATTGCACATTCAAGTGACGTAAGAAGTTTTAGTTGATGTAAGAAAAAGAACAACAACGCAGTCTCTTTTTTCTAGAACCTGCAGATTACTGAGGAAACAGATTCTCATCAGAAGGTCTATTGTGTCCAAACTATTGCGCCGTATGATTTAATGGCAAAGCGCTTAATGTTGGACTGGTCTATGGTGCGTCCATGGGCGCCTGCACAGTGCACACAGGGTCGAGAGGGGGCACTTGCCTCCCTCTCCCCTGGAAAATTTACCCATCTGCAAGCACGCAGTCAAATAGCATTGATTATATAGCCTAATTGGAATATCGCTGTGATGCAACCTCCCAAGACTGCAGAATATATCAATAAAACTACATTAATTAAAAATTAGAAAATTTCTCAGCATCACTCTAACATAGCGTCATGGAGACTTGCTTATTCACGGCGTTATATGCATATGCAATTTGTATATATAAAATTATATATTATATATATTTTCTATCAAATGCGTAACAGCCAGGCTTCCTTTTGCTCATTTTGTTTTGTAGTCAGTACAGGATCTATAGAGAGGTCAAGCCGTAGAGAAACTTTGATAAGGTTTTTTTTATCACGCCTCGGGATTTCCACCCAAAACAGACTGTTCAAAAGGGATTCATACGTACATGTACCCCACTCATATGATCATCGGATCCTTCATCCTGCAATCCTAAACGAAATCCGCATTAACTGCTACTCCCAGAAGGCTACTCTGCCTTCTGGCAATCGGACTCGAACGGTCGGACATCTTTCTGACTATCCTTTGAACTCCTCTCTAACTGGATGCAGCGCTCGTGAATAAGCTGGTGCCCTTCAATTGCCTTTCAAGTTGCGCCTTAGAAGTTCATAAATTACGATAACAACACAGAAGTATGAAGAGTGAGCACTTGCTCCTGAAAAATTGACACTTTTCATTCATTTATTCTTTCATTCACTCATTCCATGGACTTATATTACGCACCTTTAAGAACCTGCTTTTTAATTTGTACTACTTTTGATTCTAACAAATTACTTCGCGCTACAGGAACTATTCATATTTTAAAAAATGCTACACAAAGCAAAACTGAGAATTTACTCTAAGAGCCTCTAAGACAAATACCCAAGTTCTTAATTTCTTGCATTGCATTTTTCAGTCTCGCTCCTAAAAAATTTAACCGTGACCTGTGTACATGTATGTTGCCATCTCATGGAAACATTTTATGCGGGCGTCCATGCTCACATTTCGACACTCACAACAAATCCTGTTGATATCCGATCAGGACAAAGCTCCTCATATCGTAATCGTAATCTCCAAACTTCTAAAGCAAAACACGACAGCAAAACGCGGAGTACCAGCTTATTCACGGGCGCTGGGTTGATTCAAATGGAGTGTCCGTAAGAGTATTCCAGAGGAGGTCCGGGTCGGTCATCATATAGGATCAGAGTGCGCGGAACAGCTACTAAGGTGAGGGTTGCATTCATAGTTTGTGTGCTATATGTCATGCTTAGTGAGTCTAAACTCTTAGCTTAGGCTATGCATCGTTCGTAAATTAGGCTATACAAAGTATACATCGTTCGTAACTTAGGCCTAGCTACAATAATCCCTCTAAGACACCCGTATTACGCCTGCTTTGGGGTGATGCGGGTCTCTACGCTCGTCGAGAAGGTGCAGAGGTGTAGGCTTAAAATTATGCTTAAGGCCCTGTGACCTTTATGGGTCGGTTTACTATCATAAGGGCGCAATCAAAAGGGCGCAATCAACAGGGCTCGTATAATTATGTCTATATAACTTATACCATCCCTCGGCCACTCACTTTCCCATTGGGCCTAATCTAATTCAGGTGTGCCCTTTGTTCCCCCGTAAAGGCTTTATAAATTTTGTATTTATATCGCTTCCTTGTTAAATTTGCTTAATTGCTGTTCTGTTTACAATAAAAAAATATCAGTACTGGTCTTAATAAACTAACATAAATTCAATTTAAGTAAATATTTGGATTGAACTGAATGCCATAATCTATGCTAGAACAGCCCGAACCCGCACAGCGTGACTAGGATCACCCCGCCCACATTCAGCACACCCCACTCCAAAGGGGCGGGTCGGGGGTGAACCGAAATGTGTAACGGTAAATGGATTCTTAAATTTGTAGGCGCTAACTACCGCAACAAAATTTAAACCGTTCTTACCTCGGGTTTTAAAGGGACTCATGAGCTGAAAAAATCGCGTTGACCTACAAATTTGCATGAGAATGTTATGCCAAAATATTTAGAAACGCTAAAGCGTGCCGTTTCAGAGCCTTTCTCGCACACCAAAAATACATCCATACAAGCAGAAGGACAAACTTTCAGACTTATAGTGTAGATTATAAATTAATTCAGTTGTTCATTTGAAGTTGAAGCTACTGTAGTTAAGTTTCGGTAGTATTGTGCTTGAAATTACACAAATAAAAACTTTGTAGGCCTTTAATATAGGCCTCTATATTATATATATATATATATATATAACTACCAGAATGTTGGCTGCTCTGTGAATGGCTCTAAATGAATCTAATTGTCTGCCACTAGTCCATGCGTAACGTTTAGTTCATAGGCGGAGACCTGGGCGGAGACTTGGAGGGGGGGACGGAAAGACGAATGGCTGAGTGTCGCAGAAAAATTTCCATCTTTTGCCGGCCAAAATTTCTGACGACCGGCGAGATTATTTTTAGTCTTGGCGCTCAACGATTGGGGGGGGACAAATGCATGGGCCGTCCCCCAACACCTTCATTGGGGGAGGGGACCGTCCCCCCAATGAAGGTCTCCCTAGGTCTCCCTATAGGTACCCCTAGGTCTCCCACCTACTTTAAACCCTGCCAACAACAGTGTTCAATATGAAAACGAAACATAGGAAACATCGACTGACTGAAGAATCTTGCACAGGTGAGGAGCCTTTGTAGGCGAGACACGAAGTGTGTGTAGTCGATCTATCTTTTCATGGTGGCTTGTCTGCAGAGGACCTACATGTGCATCGCCAGAAACCAGGTTATGAAAAAAACCTCCCGCAACAATTGTTTAGATGTTTGCTTTGTGCTATGCCGTTTTGTTCGATCGGGTCTTCTTGAGACCCACACCCTACGATGGGCGTCGATGGCATCTCTGATCTTTGTAGCTAAATCAGTTGTTCGTAATTATTCACGGCTGTATAAATCACAAGTTTCGTATAAGCTAGCTGCTATATATATATACAGGGTGGGCAAAAAACCTTTGACCAAAAGTAGGAATTTCGAAATGAAATTTTACAGCCCTATAGATAATTCATATCTACCCATGATGACCAGATATCAACAAAATATTTCAAACAGAACAAAAGCTATATCACTTTTAGTGAGCCACCCACTGTTTTTTGACGATTCAAAAACGTAGCGCAGCAAAAAGTAATAAAAAAACGACTTTGGTAAGTCACATCTCAAATAATTGTTGTGAAATGAACTTGATAGTGCTTCACAACTTGTGTTCAATGACCAGTGGCAAAACTTCTTTTGAGTCTCTTTGCAAAGTTCTCGATTATCAATTCATCCGGTTCGAATTCGGAGACTTGGGACCATTGGCTTTCTCAATGAAACCAGAACAATCGACATTGAGCCGATCTCTTTTCATTTTACGGCAAATCTCTTAACTCTCAGTTTAGGCCTAATTCTTAATTTTTGCGCTCTAACTGTTTATCAGAGTAAACGTTGCTCATAGTCTTATATCTCAAGGATCTTGATCAAGAGGTGTCTGAATACACATTTTGTCTGTCATTGACACTTTGGCCATTTTCATTTTTTAGAAACTTGAATTTCATTGTTTTTATAGCAAAATTAATAATATGACAGATTCCTTATTTACGAACTTGATTGCCATCTTGCTAAGTACAGTTATGTGCAGCTACGCTGGTACCCTGTTTCTATTTAAAGTAGTAAGAATAATGATCAACTGGCCATTTCGAGGCCATTTGATAACAATTATTTGAGATGAGACTTAATAAAATCGTGTTTTTGTTACTTTTTGTTACGTTACGTTTTGAATCTTCAGAAAACTAAAAGTGATATAGATTTTGTTCTGTTTAAAATATTTTGATGAAATCTGGCCATCGTTTGTAAATATAAAGTGTCTATAAGCCTGTAAAATTTCATTTCGAAATTCCTACTTTTGGTCAAGATATTGGGAAAAAAACCTAGTTTTTTGGCCCACCCTGTACATGTATATAATTTTGTTGTGCAAATGTATACATGTATATAATTTATGAGCACATCAATTTTGTTGGCATTGTCATGCTTTCCTCATCTTTCTCTGTTCTCAAAAACCTGTCTTTTCTGTCGGGGTTACACGCAACGCTTCTGAAAAGCTCTTGCTGCGAGAAGTGCTTTTATAACTGATCAGATACAATATAATAATACAATACAAAGTGCCTTGCTATTTCCAGCACCTGAAGAATCCAAGGCAATCATGACTAGCTGTGCACGGGCGCGAAAGGAGGGCATAGGTATACGCGGGTATACGGCGTATATTTACCTCCGGGGAAAAAACGGCATCGTATACTCACCGCGGAAAAACCAGGGTATACGCGGGTATACAGCGTATACTCACCTCACAAAGGGCGTGTGGGTATACGCACGAAAAAGGCAAAGGATATTTAGGTATATTTTTCACGAAATACGATATCCGGACCGAATGAAAAAGGTCATCAGACTTTTCGGACGGGAAAATGGGCACATTTTTGGCCGGATTACTAAAAAAAGGTGGTCAGATATTTTTCGGACGGGAAAATGGGCAAATTTTTGGCCGGATGACTAAAAAAAAGGTCGTCAGATATTTTTCGGACGGGAAAATGGGCAAATTTTTGGCCGGATGACAGCGTTGGAAATTTTCGGCCCCAAAAAAGTCGATTTTTCATCTCAAAATTTACCAGTAGGCTACATCCCTGCATATGATGAACACAAAGGTTTTTAGGGTAGGCCTATTGGAACGCTGATATGGAACCGGCTCTTTCTGGGGTTCGATCGAACCCCCTCATTCCTTCAGTTTCCCGTGCTATCAGTTCCTTAAGAATGAGCATAGCCTTGAAAGGCCTTTATATAGATTTAGACTGTCTGCCTCGAAATAATGCATTTCTTACATGACTATAGTAAAGTAAAGTCCACCATGGGCCGAAGGCCCGTAGGAGAAGGCGCTCATCTCCTTTTCTTAGCCCTGAGCCGGCAATGGACGAATCCCAAGGTCCTGGACACGGGGCTAGTGTTTTCCAGGACTTGCCGTTTACTTCCCAGCTTACGCCGGTACCAAATTATACTGCTTGGTGACAGAGGCACGCGTGCGTAAACAACTTGCCCAAGGTCGTTACCCGGAGTCGAACCCGCAACCTGCCGCTCCGAGAGCGGACGCGTTACCGGTCCGCCACCAGGTCGCACTACATGACTATAGCCTACAATATTATAGTCTAATCAGCGTCCCTCAATCTCTCTGGTCACTAAGTTTTTACACGACAAACTTGAACCACCATTGCAGGCGAGTGATGGGACCTTTGCGTGGTTGATGTTCATTCAAAGACACCAAGTGCCCATCCGTCGCCGTTTCGAAATAGTTTCCAGTTGAAGTCGTCACAGAAAACCTACAGCTGGAAACCTGTCGCCCCTCTGGAGCGTTAAAAATTTGATCATGTCAATGTGCAAGCAGCTGCAACAAAAAAATTATGGTATCGTCCTAACACTCATGAAAACCACCGCGAAATAACTGAAGATGTCTTTGAAGCGGCGTTCTGTAGCGTGGGATGTCCGGGCAAAAAAGATTTCGAGAAGATTCCGCCTTCTGGCTAGAAATTGTTAGCATGGGCGCCCGCACATAGAGGCAAAGGGGCACTTGCCCCCTGGAAAATTGACAGGGTGGTCCAGCATAAATGTCCCGACTTTGCACGCGTCTAACTTCGCCAATTGTTAACATTGATTCATACTTTATGCGTCAAATTGAAGACATTTCACTCCAGTATTTGCTCGGAAAAAGTCGAAATGTTGTTAATTTAGGTTTAGATTAGATGCTGGGAACAGCGCGAGCTACCATATTTTGTTGTCACGTGTGTCGCAATCTGGCGCCGTTGACAGACGATGGCCGCGTTTTGATCTTAATTTTACGAACTGATAAGGGATTTAATTCGTTTGAAATTATTAACTAGTTTTCTAACAGAGGATGTTCTAAAAATGCCTTCAATCATCTGCTACGAAAAATTGAAAAATACGACCTTCTACTCGTGAACCATGGAAGTCCGCGCGCACATCCACTAACATTGATCGTGTGTCCGAGTAAATTTGCAGTGAAAACAATGACCGGGGTAGGCTTACAAGCAAATATCCCGGGAAATTCAGCGCGAAACAGGTATAGCACCGTGTAACGTATTGGAAAAGTTGTTCGTCGACGTGAGGTCTAACAGCTCTCCAACTCAACAAGAAACGGCTGGCGTGCTGCCAGCCGTTTCTTTGCGTCTGAAGCAGTGCACGGCTGTTGATAAAAGTGAAAGGACATGGTTTAGCGATGAAAAGATATTCATGGTAGGTATTTCTAAAAACGCCCAAATTTATCGTTTTTATGCATGGGTTAGCAATAAACGATTTGTGAATATCCCGGGGAAACGGCGCCATGTTACGTCAACAATTACATGTACAACAAAACATGGTAGCTGGCGCTGTTCCGAGCATATGATTGAAACCTATACTAACACCAGTTTGACTTTCTCACGGCTAATACTTGAGTGAAATATCTTTAGTTTGAGGCATAAAGCATAAATAAATTCCAAATATTGGCGGAGTTATACGCATGCAAAGTCGGGACATTTATGCTGGACCACCCTGTATGTTTTTAACTATTATTTTTGGGTTTTTAGCAAATTTCTTTGCATTAATGCACCAATGATGCGAATGATTCAGACATGTAGTAAAAGTCAGAAATATACGTTTAGAGATCTCTATAGAACTAAACATGCTCTTATAACTTTATGCTATGCATGTCCATTGTCCAAGTTCTTTCTAAAAACTGTAACAATGACCACTGGCTTTCAACCCTCCTTCGGGCGCCCATGCAGACAGCAGGCCTATCGATTTTGGCCTACTTGAGTGGAATCTACTGTAGCTGTAGTGCAAATAATCAGAACCGCCAAAAATTACATATTAATGCAAAAATTTGAAAATTTCTCAAAGTACTCTGAAATTACATCAAGGAGATCTGCTTATTCACCAGCATTGTGATTATGTAAACCAAGTCTGCTAGAAGCCAGACTCCATTTTGTCCAGTTTGCAAGCTGCCAGGACAGAACCCAGGGGGGTCACACTGTAGATAAACTTGGATAAGGGACTCTGATTATTACGCCTCGGGATTTACACCCAAAACTGGCAAAGAGATCTGTTCAAAAGAATTGATACTCACACTCATCTGATCCTCGGATCCTCCACCTTCCTAAACGACACCCGTATTTACAGTTACTCTGGCCCTCTGGCTACCAGATTCGGACCTCTTTCTGACTACTCTTTGGAATAGGTTTCCTACTCGATGTAACACATGTGGAAAAGCTGTTGCCCTGCGATTGGCTTTCGAGTGGCGCTTTAGAAGCAGCTAGAGGAGCCCTTGTTCCTTGAAAACTGACACCTGTTTTTCGCTCATTTATTCATTCGTTCATTCTATGGACTTATATAGCGCACCTTTAGGAAACTACTTTCAACATCTACGTTTTGATTTTTAACAAATTTCTAAGGAAACTATTCGTATTAAAAATTATACAGAAAATGAAACTGAGAAATTTGCAATCAGAAACCTCTGTGAAAAATACCCTTATTCTTAATTTCCAACTTTGCGTTTTTCAGGCTCTTGCTACTAAAACATTTAACCATGACTGTTAGAACCGTGACTATCGTAAAAATTCCCCCCTGCAAAGATTTCTGCGGGCGCCTATGCAGGGCAATGCTTTTCATATAGGCCTAATGCTGGACACTATTGTAACCAAGCTGATGTTCCGCTACCTGCATTTTAAAGCGTGACGTCGGACAAAGACTGGTTCCAGGTGGGTGACTGCAACCAAGAAGAGTGTTGTTATTCTGACACACCGCATCTCCGAGGCGTAACCCGGCGGGCAAGGCTGAAAGCGATTTGAAAAAATTGCCGGTCTCTTTGGGGTACCAGAGGGTTTTAGATATCAGTGTTTTTCAAATGCCAAAATTGAATGCTGGGTCTGCTACCCGGACAGACCCGACTCACTTTCAGTCCTGCCCGAAAGAGACGTCTCCGGCTGACCTATTCCCTTAGGAAACGGTCTGGAGGAGCGTAGAGAAAATAGTCTCCCTAAAATAGTCTTATCAAAATAGTCTTACTCGGTCCAGTGCTTCACATATTCACGACGGTCAACGAAACATTGCTTACAGACAGTTGCTCCTTGGGTGAATTGCTTACTGAGTGAAATGCTCACTGGGAGAATTACTCGTTGGGTGAATTGCTCATTGGGTGCTCACAGGTTCATTGCTTGAATTATTGTTAATTGGGTGAATTGCTCACTGGTAGATTGCTCTCTGGGTGAATTGCTCGTTGGGTGAATTGTTCACTTGGTGAATTTTCATTGTTTGAATTGCTCGTTGGGTGAATTGCTCACTGGGTGCTCACAGGTTCATTGCTTGAATTGTTAATTGGGTGAATTTTTCACTGGTAAATTGCTCACTGGGTGAATTGCTTGTCGGGTGGATTGTTCACTGGGTGAATTTTTCATTGTTTGAATTGCTAATTGGGTGAATTGTTCACTGGTGAATTGCTCGCTGGGTGAATTTCTCACTAGGTGAGTTGCTCACTGGGCGAATTGCTCACTAGATAAATTGCTAGCAAGGCCGATATACCTTTTCAGGAACTGTAAGATGATTCTTTAAATGCAAAAGAGTGTTTAATTATTCTCGACGAAACAATAGATTCTGTAAGGCTATGTCTTCAGTATTTCTAACACAACGCAGTGTCAGTTTAAAGGAACCGCGATAAAGCAACTTTACAGTCACAGACGTGATTGTTAGAACCGATTTTTTCAGTCATATTTTTTTTATCAAGAAACTTGTCCAGTGGTGTCATGGAACAGGGCGCAGCTCAAGAGGGGCATAAATTATTGAGTCGGAATGACTTAATTATTTTAAAGGAGCTTCATCATTTTGCAATATGAATATCCATCATAACTACATGTATATTAAACAAATACACCAATAATGTTATAATTGTTATAGCAACAAATAAAAATGTATATGAAATGAACATAATCTGACTCAATTTCTCAAAAGAACACAATTTTACACTAAATTCGAGATTAAAAATTTGTTTTTTCTGGTCAAGTTGATTTTGGATTGGGGCTAGATTTGCGATGGGCACAGGTTTCAATATTAGCTGCCACCGAGTTTGCGCATAGTTAGTGAAATGCTTGAAGTCGCTGAAGCACGATGATGCTGTGTGTATTTTGTAGGCCTATTGCAGTATTTAATCTAGTCCCCTCCTCTGGAGGGAGAATTGAGGTTTCTGGGGGGAACAATTGAGCGTCCGAAGGATGCTCATGAGGCGCGTGGCGCCGAGACCTGGAGGGGGAGGGGTATGGGGATGTGCCCCTCCCATCAGAGACTTTTTGAATTTCCAAGTTGCAATGGTTTTATTTTAAGGAGTCATCTTAACAAACTAACTACTTTTTGAATTTCCACATTGCACTGGCAGCATTTTAAGGTGTCATCTTAACAAAATAACTGTACTTTTCAGTGCCCCATCAGAAACCTTTTGAATTTCCACATTGCAATGGCAGCATTTTAAGGTGTCATCTTAACAAAATAACTGTACTTTTCAGTGCCCCATCAGAAACCTTTTGAATTTCCACATTGCAATGGCAGCATTTTAAGGTGTCATCTTAACAAAATAGCTGTACTTTTTCAGTGCCCCATTAGAAACTTTTTGAATTTCCACATTGCAATGGCAGCATTTTAAGGTGTCATCTTAGCAAAATAGCTGTACTTTTTCAGTGCCCCATCAGAAACTTTTTTAATTTCCACATTGCAATGGCAGCATTTTAAGGTGTCAACTTAACAAAATAACTGTACTAACTTTTTGAATTTCCACATTGCAATGGCAACATTTTAAGGTGTCATCTTAACAAAATAGCTGTACTTTTCAGTGCCCCATCAGAAACTTTTTGAATTTCCAAGTTGCAATGGTTTTATTTTAAGGAGTCATCTTAACAAAATAACTGTACTTTTTTCAGTGCCCCATCAGAAACTTTTTGAATTTCCACCTTGCAATGGCAGCATTGTAAGGTGTCATATTTAAAAGGCTGTACTTGTTCAGTGCTTATAAGAGTGGCTTAAGACTTGAATAAATATACGCAATACTTATAATAATATTTTTGTGGGAGTTTCCACGCTGTAATGGTATCCTTTCAATGCCAATTTAGCAGAATAACTCCATTATTTCAGTACGGATAAAAAGTGTTTTAGGATTTCAATATATATATATATAATGTAATTATAATTACAGTAAAAATATCTTTATGTATCGAGTTCAGCAGCTCAATTCTGTTGTTGTTGGGTCATTCTAATGAACAACTGGAGCAGTGATTACATAAGCTGACTTTTAAGCACTATAATCAGCTTATCCCTGTTTCCCAATATGACCCTGAATTGCTGACCAAAATACACTTTCCAAAATCATATGCTACACAAATCAACCAAGAACTAATAAACTACCGGTATCAAAATCGAGAAGCCATGTGTAGTAATGATGTTGTTTTACTAGGTGTTCAAATAATAGGACCAAAACATTTTGATATTTGACAGTTTAAAATTCGAAGGAGAGCACTGGAGAGAAGCCATTCAGTTGTACAAAAATTGTATTTGTACATAATATTATTAACAGTAAGTTATACTCATTTTAGCCGGATTGTGTTATCTATATCTATAAGGAAGGATGTGACTATGTATGTGTGTATGTATATTTGTCCAGAATGCACGCTCACAGTTTTTGAGCTTTTCACTCCAAACCTTCACTACTGCGTAGGTCTCGGCACGAGACGCAAAGGCGAGGGGTTGGCGATTCTCTACCACCATGGGGGCCAGGGTGGGGAGCGAAACCCCCCAATTTTTAAAAAAAAAAACGCAGCTATTGATTTGACTTTTTTTCCTAGATAGAGGTCCATCAGAACCCCCCGGATCAGTGGTTGGCAAATCTCCACCACCAGGGGGGCCAGGGTGCGGGGGGTCAAAAACACTAATTTTCGCTAACAATTTTCATTCGCTTGCCACGTATAAAAGCCGTCATTTTCGCCGTTTTAGAGGTGTCTAAAGTGGAGTGGAGGGGTGGGATGGAGGTGAGGGGTGGAGGTGGAGGTGGTGGGGTGGGGTGGCGTAGGGGTCGAGGGGTGGGGTTGGGGATGGGTGGGGGGTTGGGGTGGAGTGGAGTGAGGGAGTGGGGTTGAGGTGGGGTGGATGGGGATGGAGTGGGAGGTAGGGTGGGGTGGAGTGGGGGTGGTGGGGTGGGAGGGGGTTGGAGGTGGAGGGGTGGGGTGGGGTGGGGGTGGGGTGGAAATTTTCGTCAAACCGAAATTTCTCCGGTGGCGTACTGGTATAGAGGTCGCAGTGTGGTGGGGTGTTGTGTGGTGGGGTTGTGGCCGGAGCGGATCGAATCCTAAATTTCCCGGGCAACGCCGGGTACCCCAGCTAGTATATTATAATAGTAAAAGATTACTATAACCATATAATAGAAAATAATATAACGGTGTATTATTATAACAGTTCATGTAATGCGATGATGTAAACACCAACTAAAAACTATTATCATTTTGACGCATTTTTCTGGAGGGGTTGTCATCTCTGTTTTTAGCTAGACAAAATTGTGTTTATACAAATATATACAATAAGTTATACTCATTGCAACATGATAGTATCATATATTATAGTAGTAAATAATGTCATTATAATCATATAATAGTAAATAATATCACGGCATATTATAACACTTCATGTAAAACAATGATGAAAACAGTAACTAAAAAACAATATCATTTTGTGAAATTTTTCTGGGGGGAATGTCAATCCTGGGGGAGGGGAACTTTACCCCCAGAGACGTCTAGATTAAACACTGGCCTATTGTATTACTGTATAGGCCCATACACGATGTTCTGCAGGTAATGTGCGGCAAATATTAGACAATTGACTTATACAAAAAAAAATCGAAATCTAATCGACAAGGAATTCACCTATGGGAGTAGACAAGTCTACGTAGAAATGGAAATGAAATAAATTCGCAACGCTGCGCAGCGACGACAGAGAATGATCAAAAACAAATGAATGTTTTGGAGTGGGAACAGACAACTAGAAGCCTAAATTACCAAACTAGCCTATGCATTGGAACGTCGCTGCTTGGCAAAAACTTCTGATTGATGTCAAAGGGCCTTCACCGCAACGTGCTTTTTTCATGAATTATTGTTCTTTGCCCCTTAGATAAAGGAAGTTTTTGAAATCTACGCTTCTTTATTCCAATTATTTGCAGTTAGGCCTATATTCGCATTATTTACGTCCATAACCTTTTTTGCTACGTGGTTCGGCCAGATGTGTCGTAAAGATTTGAGCTCAAAATAATGACGTCATGAGTTTAGTGAACATACACCGTCTGTAATAATATATCGTTTTTATAACAGCGAAATTTAAAATATGGAAAGATTTTTGGATCTCGATCTTTATGTTTTTCTCGGGTGGATCAGAAGAAATAAGCCCAGAATAATCCTCACAAATATTTTCGATGGAAGTAAATATCACGCGATCTCAAACCGTCATTGGCTGTAGGACTCTGCTAGCCTCATTGGCTGTAGGACTCTGCTAGGCAATGGAGGCGATCAACGTGAATGGCTTTTGAATCGCTTATCGCGTGGAAGTTAAAATGTTGACATCTCGGGTTATAACTTATAAAGTGAATTGACAGCTGAAAATAATCGCGTTGAACTACAAATTTGGGCAATCCTGTCAACGGCGGTTTTAAATTATTTCACACTCAAATTCAGATAAAATTATGTTCGCCGATGACTCTACTTTGTGATGTAATGTCCTTGTTTATAACGCTTGAGAAATGGAAGCCGGTTAATATATTTTTATAGCTTCAATGGAAGCTGGATTAAGGTATATTTATTTCTCAAATAGAAGATGGATTGATGAAAAATGGTTGATTGGTAGACTCATGGTGAAAGAAAGCTGAAATATAAGCTGGATGAAGGTTTTTATGTATCTAAAATATAAGCTGGATGAATGATAAAACGTTAAGAAATGGAAGCTGGATGAAGGTCTTATATATCTGAAATGGAAGCTGGATGAATGACAAAACGCTTAAGAAATGGAAGCTGGATGAAGGTTCCTTATACCTGGAGAACCTTCATCCAGCTTCCATTTCTCTAGCATTGTTTTCGTCAATTCAGCTTCCATTTCACCTATAGAGAACCTTCATCCAGCTTCCATTTCTCTAGCGTTGTTTTCGTCAATCCAACTTCTATTTCACCTATAGAGAACCTTCATCCAGCTTTCATCTCTCTAGCGTTGTTTTCATCATGCTTCCATTTTTAATGTGTTATTTTCATCAATCCAGCTTCTTTGTCAGTTCAAAAACACCTTTATTCTGCTTCTATTTTCTCAGCGTGTTCTTCGCTAATCCAGCTTTGATTTCACCTATTATGTCCATCATCCAGCTTCCATTTCTATACGGGGGCCATGTATATAGGCCTACGCTATATAGGCCGTGTAATGACTTAATTCACTATAGGGGGTCCATGCTATACAGACTGCTATTGCTATAGAGTCATCGGCGAACATATCTGAATTTGAGTGTGAAATAATTTAAAACCGCCGTTGACAGGATTGCCCAAATTTGGGTAAGAGTCAATTGCAAAAATTTTGGTAAAACGAATCGCTGTCATTTTCGAGCAGGCACTGGGAAGAAATTCAAAATACATCCATACAAACAGAGGGAATACAAACAGAAGGACAAACTTTCGGACTTATAATATTTGATAGCTTCCTTCCTTTCCCCGCAGCAGCACAAGTTGGTTTGGTTCTAATCATAACAATCATAACATTCGATCTTTTCCACTCCGTGGACCCTGATGGCTACATTAAAGCTCGACATTGGATCTTCGTCTGTTTCACTAACTCACCCAGCAGACCAGATGATCTCCTGTACGCATGCACCTCTACCATCCTAAACACAAAGTCATGATTGGCTGCAAGCATAACTGAGCGTGAAACTCAAACTAAAGGGTTAACCATCTGAAAGTTCATTTGGGAAGGAACTCCGGTGATCAGACATCAGTCGGTTTTATTGATGGACGTCTGGCATATTAATGGCAAAGGTTTCGAATTGCATCAATGTCTATGAATGAGTTCACAATGAAAACTGAAATAGAAAAATTTGATCATGGTCATAAATTATGGTCTAAAATGTCGGCTTCGCAAGGGTGAGAAAAGAAATTAAGCTTTTCTAAAGATAACATAAATAATTAATATTCACCTGAGAGGCATGCAGTTATTTGTCTGAGTATTTCCAACCCGGCAGTTAGCCTAACGTTCTGCAGTAAAAGACTATTCGAAATAATTGAAATTATTCTGAAATAGAGCATCAGTTCTCTGAAACGACCAAAGTGCTTAGCTGCATCGATTCTTTTCCTGCATAATATTCCCTAATTATAAAAAAAATAGTTCGGTATGGATAATGGTCTTGTCATAGGCTACAGAAACTCACACGTCGACTATGCAGGGTAACGTTGCCGCATGCGTGGTACAAATTTATGATCGACGATTCTTTGTATGCATAGTCTGCGCGCAATGTTACGCTGAGACTGAGAGTGCGTAAATTAAAAGAGAGTTTGGCTGGTCTATACAAGGATCTGTCAAAGACTCCTATGACGCCTGCTTTGGTCGTTTTACTCTAGTGGCCATGAAGAAATAACTTTTTTATATGCCCATGCAGTAAATTGCATATTTCTAATCTAAAGGGTTTCAATGCATGTCTATGCAAATAATCACGATGTAGGACATTGTAGGCAGGGGCGGATCCAGGAGGGTCAATACGGCCATGGCCCCGCCATTTAGAAAAGTCTTTAATTTTTACCAGCTATCCTGGCTCCGAAAGTTGATGTGCCCCCCAATGAGCAGTTTCGTAGGCCTTTCCACGCCCCGCGAGGTCCGTACACGAGATCCGTGCAGGGGGCTTAAAGAACGCTGTAGACTAAAAAAGTCATCAACTATTTTGGCGGATAAAATGGTCTCTTTTTGTTGGGAATTCGACAAAAAACTTAAAAAGGTCATCAGATTTTTCGGTGACCAAGACGAAATTTTTTCCCTGTCCCAAGACCCAAAATTTTGACTCCCTTCGAAAATTTCTGTGTCTGCCCTTGGAAGTAGGTTATGTTTTGTACCGCAACATTTATTTGGCAGAAGTATTCTGAAATCCTGTCATGCATTTTACGCCTAGCAGAATCTTTGAACTGCAAGTGACAGAGAAGTACTATATTAGAAGTATCAACATTATTTTGTGATTGGTCCTTTGGTGTTGAAAAAGGTGGTCTAGTAAGAGGTAATCTATGGCATTTCTTCATTTCAACTGGACCACCTTTATGTTCATGATCAACTGATTCGTGCAAAGCTGGCCAACCATTTCGGCGCCATGGGCCGCGGAAGAAGGCCTAATAGCCCAATTTTTTTAAACCGAGGACCGCAACAGTAGCCTAAACTAAAAAAATCACGGATAAAATTTAGTTATTAATTTTTTTCTTCTGTTGGCCCTATTTAAATTTATCGTGGAATGATGGCAATGTATAGGGAATAATAATAAAGAATAATAAGGTAATATGTAGCCTAGGTCTATACAATTACACATGCCAGTTTGGCATGCTTTAAAGTTCAGCACCAAATTATATGGTGGCACTCAGTCCGCACTTTCAGTTCGTCGCCGAAAAAACAAAATTTTACTGAGTCAGCATTTCATAAACTATCAACAGTTTTAACTTGCTTAGCTCAATTTTATGGCTCAACTGGATTTCCATCCTCCTGCTCGAGTTACTATAAAGAATCATCAGCCAGAGTATTCGCGGTCTAATTACAAGAGCACCAGAGCATACAGTGCAGAAAAAGAAGTGCCTATAGACGCTACTTACCTTTCCCTGCTGAGCGTGCCAAACGGTGTAGAGATTTTTAAAAGAAGTGCCTGAACGCCGTCCATGACCTACCAAGCACACTTTAAGCTCTGTAGAGCAGTCAAATACACAGACATCGGTCCAGAAAGAACCCATTCGTCAGCCACTTGTACCCTTCAACGTTTCCCCTTCCAACCTTCAGGACTAGAGCTGGAAAAGTATCGCATCCACTTTCAGACACGTGCATCACCTCGGTGTACATCTCAGGAACTGACAAGGAGCAAGCATTTTGGGATGGCGAGTGGACCGATCCTACGGCGCTGCACATTCGGTTAGGTTCATTAGCAAACGAATATCGTCCTAACGCACAAGAAATCATCCATAGTGAAGTAAGTACCGGTAAGTAAGAATATTACTTATTAGACAACCAGCAAACGCGCAGACGTTCACAGAGGAAATAAATAATAGAAACATTTATGCAAAGTAATACAACATTCTCATAATAAAATTTCTTTTAGATTATTGACAGAATGATGTCTCGGAAGCATGCACCGTTCTGTAACATGCGCTGTTCGAACAAAAAAATCAAGAATATTCCGCACCCAGGCTAGAAATAATAATTTGCCTGGTTAGACAAGATAAGTTCCGACTTCGCTGGAGTGCAATCATAGGCCTAGGCTACTGAAGACCTGCTTTGAAAAACAGCATCTTTTTCTACAGTAGGCCTATTCAGAAATGTATTTGTCACGATTGAGCAATTGACAAAAACTGAAGACTCTGTCGCTCAGCCAAAACTGAAGAGCTTTTCTGATAATAATATTATTACAAACAGTGTTTGGCGAAACGTTCCAATTTGATGTGTCATACTGCATGGCATGATGTTCTGTATTGATGATGATATTCGCTTAATTCAAAGTGTGACAAATCCAGGTGGCAAACCGCACCAGGTTACAGGTCAGAAATGTAAAATAATACACAGAAGTAATGATAAAGAATAGTAATAATAATGTAATAAAATTGCGGCAGCCATGATCTGGCACCCAACCGTCAAGTTGTTGATGTTAAAATGGACAGTTGATGTTGAATTACTGTCATTGAATCAGGATTAGCCAAAAGCGGTCCGTCAGTTGTTAGCAGCTACGATATGAGCGCTACTAACGCTCGCTTCACGATGGTGAATGGTAATGTGTAGGCCTACGAAGAATCGCCAGTAGGCTACATGTACATTGGTATGCAGATGTCTCTTTGAAATGTGTCTTTCTGTTTCATGTCGTCTGACATCCGGTTTGCTGACTCAGCTGAATACCCAGAAGACATTGACATAGTGGGGGCAGGGAGTGGGAGGTGGGGCTGGGGAAGAAATTTCCTCGAAAACTCAAATGTCATGGGTTGCGTACCGGTGAAGGTCGGAGTGTGGTGTGGTCTAGTGGGGTGGGTGTGGTGTGGTGTGGTGTGGTGGGGTTGTGGCCGCCGGGAGCAGGTTGAATCACAAATTTCTCGGGCAACGCCGGGTACCCCAGCTAGTATTATATATAAAAAGACTGGTCCGCAATAAACCCATTCAGAATTTTTAACCATTTCGATGCCAATAATCTCCGGGGTGATCTTGCCTCCCGAGGAGGAGATGCAAGTGCAACATTGGTGGTCGTGGTGGTGATGATTGTGAGGCTGTGAAGGGACAAAATCAGCACATGCGGTTGTTGAAGCAGTGGTCAAGAGCGATTTAGAAGTGAATTGGAAATTTCCAACAGTGTCGCATCTACTTCGTCTTCGTGAATAAATCCATCCGCCCATTTCCATAAATCCTGAGGTGGAGATGTCAGTATCTGTTGTCTTTCCTCATCACTTACCTTTCCACCGTTACGTATTCTGAATTCATATGACGTCCAATTCACTCTAACGTCCTTCAGCTCAATTGAGTGATATAAAATGTCGAATCTTGGAATAATATGAGGGTAAAAGAAACCCCATGATCGAGATGGCCACGACATTTCAACCATATGCGACTTCTCAGGCATAAACATCGACCACTGTAACGCCGCTCCGTTTATTCCAATCATAACTTGAGATGTACATGCCAATACAATCTGGTTGCGAATAGGAAGATTATCAAAGTCCAGAATTCGCACGAATTCTTTTTTGAATCCACTCTCCAAAACCCATCGATGAAGATCTTCCATGTTGATAATTCGCCTTTGTTTTCGGTAGATAACCGTTATGTATTTCGCTTTCTTGGGACAAGTATCCGAAAGATTGTATCGGCTTTTTATGTGATTTACAACATCACGCAAGTTATTGACCTTTATTATGCTTCCAAAGACGGCGTTTTTGAAGCAGGTATTATTTGGTATGTTGTAGAAAACGTCGTGGAATCCATTAGTGAAAAGAGTTCGTACAATTTCGTCGAATGTACTGAAGTTTCTACAGAATGGATTTTCATTCGTTTTTGGAGTATTATAGATGACGAGATTCCCTGAACCAGGATGGAGTCTGTTGGTGAGGCGGATGACACTGTATAGTGGAATGTATTCCTCATGGAAGAAGTGATGCAGATTACCGGGACATCGTGGAGACACAAAATAAGCCATGCTATCGCTTAGCGTTTCGTTGCCTATCAGAAAAGTTTCATTGGAAAAATGAACGTCATAGTAATTCCAAAGATGACCCGGAGGACCAGCGATGTTGAGTCTGTGGTCGCCAAGACGAGATTGATTTCGGTCATAGATGACAATTCGTTGGGTGACAGTGAAGGATATCCCGTGAATATTAGTGGTAAAGGGCGTTGGAAGAGGCTCGACACAGACGTTGGAGAAAGTGAACACGCCATCGTAGATTTCTTCTCTATTCTTCTTTTTCGCACCAAAGGCTTTCTGGAGTAGATGAAATACTTTGCTTTCGGAGAAGATATGGAATATTCCTGCATAGAAGACTGATGTGATGAAGAAAATGATCAACCAAGTTCTGCACTTGTTGATACTACTGTTCGCCATGCTCAACTTGGTTTAACAAGTAGATTTCTGAAGAAGAAAACAACACAATTCAGAATGCAACGCACCGTCAAAGTACAGGCGTGTGCGTGGGGCGCGGTGGTGTAGTGGTGGCGTTGTTGCCTTGAAGCCGGAAGGTTCGAGGTTCGAATCCACCTCGCCGCGTATGGACCTTGGGCAAGTCCTTCACTCACAATTGCTCAGCGCTTCGGCGTGAAACTCCGATGCAGTGTCCGCTCTGCATTTGGGAGCGCCTCTGAGTAGAAAGAGCTTGAAGGGGCGCTATAACAGGTGCACATACATACATACATTAAGTCTTTGCAATCGTAGAACCTTAAATAAGCGCGTGTCCTCCAACAGTTCTAATGCATTATAGTTTTGTTTGTCACCTGTAAACAAGTGTCTTTAATTCATGATTAATTTTTTACAGCGAGCGGTCCGAATTTAGATGTTCCGATCAACTTCGATTACTGGAGACTGGATTCTTGAATGGTCGCTGCTTAGTCAGCTTAGATCCTATGTTCCAAGAAGGAAGATCATGCCGCGATGAGATCAACGCGTGTGAGAAACAGATGAGCTTCCTACCTAATCCAGGTGCGTAATTTATTTTTGGTTTGAATTGTTATACTATCATTTCCATGCTTCCTTGTATTCATCTATGAAGCTTCAAATAGAGAGGGCGCAATCAATGTGTTTAATATATACCTTGTGGTGCTGTTTCAAGTCCCTAGCCTACTGACACTTCGCAAAGTGTTTAAAATGGTTGGTGTGTTTGAGAGTGTTCTACAGCAAAGTATGAACAAGCAAATCACAGAAGACGGCCTAACCAAGAAAGATATTATGTAATCATGATGGACCAGTGTGTGGTGGTGGTGGTGGTGGTGGTGGTGGTGGTGGTGGTGGTGGTGATGGCAGTGAGGTGATTGTGGTGGTGGCGGCTGTATATCGATGTCCATTGTCCACGTGTTACCCATTGCGTGTTGTTAAATGCAATAAGTGTTGGTTAGGCCATTTCATTTATGTATGGGGAAAATATTTTTTTCTAAATTCTATGGTGCACCCCTCCTATATTGTTTCTAATGGCAAAATGTGAATGTTCACCAAATTTTAGGTCATTTCGTGGTGTTTTGACCCCCGCCCAACACGATCAACTGATTTAGTTAATAAATCATTGTTTTCCTGCATGACAAAATGTTTGTAATATAAGACAGTTTACTATACAATTAATGCAAACTACATTGTATTGTATTGTATTGTATTTATAAATTTATAAAGCGCCTCTCACAGTGCACACCAATCAGAGGCGCTCCCAGTGCGTTAGACCAAGAGAGAAAAAAGTAGTCTTGAGACACCGAAATGAGGCATTAGGCCCACCAGTTAATATGGAGGAACGAGTTGAAGGAGGAAGCTGGTTCCACAATGCCGGGCCAATGAGAGCAAAGGCACGGTTTTTAGCTAAGGCAGTCCTAGCTCGCGGGACGAAGAGATCATGCCGATCTAAGGAGCGTAGCGGGCGAAGAGAAGTGGCCGAGGTCGGCAGGTGGATGAGGTCGCGGAGGTATATGGGAGCTCGGCCAGTACATGACCGGGAGATTAATGTCAGCACTTTGAGTTGAATCCTAGCAGTAAGGGGAAGCCAATGGAGATGGTCAAACATAAAAGCAGAGATGTGAGAAAAGCGAGGAAGCCGGGCTATAAGTCTGGCCGCAGAGTTTAGGACAGACTGAAGAGGGGAGAGACGAACTTTAGGAAGGCCAACCAATAGCGAATTACAATAGTCAACTCGGGAACAGACGAAGGCATGAACAATTGAAGTAAATACAGAGGAGGAGACAGAGCGACGGATGGCCCTAAGCCGCCTGAGATGAAAGTAGGAAGAGCGAGTGAGACTAGCAATGTGCGGAGCAAAGGTAAGCATGCTGTCCAGGACTACTCCAAGGTCTCGAACACTTGATTGGAAAGTAAAGTGTGAAAATCTCTCTTTAAGAAGGGCCAAATCAAGCTTAAGAAGCTGCTGGCGAGTGCCGAACCAAATGAGCTGCGTCTTATTTGGATTCAGAGAGAGCCGGTTGGAAGACATCCAAAGCTGCAAGTCTCGAGAAAGAGCATCTACGCGGGCAGCAAGAAGAAACTGAGAGGATGATGGACCATGGACAAGTGCCTGCGCATCATCAGCATAGAGGTGACCAGTTGCCAAGTGTTTAGAGAATATGGATGGAATGTCAGCAGTATACAAGAGATAAAGTAAAGGACCCAGAACAGAGCCCTGGGGGACACCATATTTTACAAAGACCCAAGGAGTTCTGGAGTTTCCACAAATCACCATTTGAGTACGATCAGTAAGGTAAGACTTAAGCCAGGCCAGTGGGGAGCCAGTAATACCACAGGAGGTCTCAAGGCGCTGAAGTAAGATTTCGTGGTCAACCATGTCAAACGCAGCTGAGACATCAAAGAGAGCTAAGAGGCTAAGTTATATAGAAACTAACAAGTTTGGTAATAGTGTATACACATTACACATTGATATCATGTCAAATCACTTTACTAAATTTAAGGTTTTTGTGGAGGAGAAGGTTAATTTCTTCAATGTCTCTTTTTGAAAGTTGGGAATTTCTTTGCGCTGATATTCGACTATTTGCAATAAAAACTGTTTTTGTGTTTCATCATTGGTAACACTAGTTGAGAAGTCTTGGATTAGTTTCACAGCCCGTTCCGCCAGATCATTCACCCATTTGACATGCCGCACATATGTATCAGCTTCCTAGTAATTGGGATCATTATGAAATTCACTAACAGGTTTTCTTAGCCAGTCGGCGCCAATTCCCATGCTGTGAAACAAGAACCAGGATTTGGGTCCAATAAGGGATGATAGCTTTGTGCTGTGGCTCAGCATAGGAAACGTTGGATGGCCCCTTTCAGACTGTCTTGGTCTAGGAATTCGGAGCAATGTTCGAGCAATCTGCTGTCTTTCTGAAGTGGAAAGCCTGTTTGAAAGGAGAGATTCTTCTTAAGTGCCTTTCCAAGGCTTTCATGGCTGCATTGGCAACTTGTAGATCATGCTTGCAATACTTGTTCAAGTCATGCCATAGCTTGAGATCATTATGCGCTGCAGAGGCCCCAATGGATGAAGAGAGCCAGTTTTCAACGTAGAATAGCGCATTAAATTTACATAATGCTTCCAATTTGCTGATCATGTCCTTGTCATATCCCGCTTGAACACTGAAAGTCAACATCTTTGCAAGATACAAAATGGATGGCATCCATCGAGCATGACGCGCTGCTCCTGACTTCAGCCAGTGTATTCCTCTTTCAGGTGTCTCACCCAAAAGTATCAACATTAATTCAGTACATTCCCGATAGTCAGGGCGAGGTAACAAGTTCTATTTATTTGAAGGAGAAAGTATTCTCTTCAGTGACTGTATAGGATTTCCTAGTGCGTTTCAACGACCTGTCTTTGATTTCCAGGGTTTTAAAACCAGCTTTTGTGTTAATTGTTGGCCAAATAGAATCTCTTAATTGTATGAAATTGGTGCTGTCAGGGCCTGATGTTGCACCAAACAAGTCTTTGTGAACTGAACTCAAGTTTCTTTCAAATATGTGATGCCAACAAGCCACTTATGAGCCACGCTTCAGGCACTTCTCTATCATCCTTTCTAAGTAATGGACGGTTTGGTGTGGATGAAATTGGAGGAACTACTTCCTGAGGTGGTTCTTTTTTCATATATTCACTACTTGCTACCATGGGTACAGCCTCTAAAAGGTAAAGCAAAAATTGTTCAATTTGCTACCATGTTGTCGATGTCCATTTTGAACATAAAACTACTTTTTAGGTGGGCAGGGGTCAGAACATGGCCTACAGACCTGAAAATTTGCAGGCAATTATGTTTAAGTAATAGTAACAATATGGCAGGGGTGCTCAATGAACATTCTAAAAAAAATTTTTTTGCAATGGCCTAGTGTTGGTCTACTTGTGCAACGTTATATGCTGTGAACATGCAATGACTTAATTGATGTAATCAAGTGTTAGAACTAATTCTAATAGGCAACTAATGATCCGTATCACATATGAAAAATAATAAAAGTTTGTAGGATTTGTGGATGCGGTTTGCTGTGCTAGATTACATGGTGTGAGTTAAGCATAAACAGTCAGCAGTAATAATTATTATTATTCAAACCTAACCGCTGCCTTAGGATCGTCTGCTCAGATATATAAGCCTACTCAAGATGACAAGATTTGCCGCACGTCTTGCAACTAAATATAAATTTTCACAGTTATACTTGAGAATGAATCGCGGATCGTTTAAGTTGAAGATAGAAATGACTAATGAGAAGCGAATTAAATAGTTTGAACCTGCAATTCGTAGTGACAAAACAAACTGTTGAAACCATCGAACTTACCGTCAAACGATGACCGAAGAGGTACAATCGTAAACCTTAGACTACCGCCATTTTCGTTCGTAATCGAAGGCTAATCTCGAGATGTCGACAGAAAAGTGAAATCATGGGAACCAGCTTATTCACAGGCGCAATTCGTTGAATTGTTGGAGAAGATCAGTCGGTGAGACGAATGAAGTTGGCTCGTTGTTGTGCCAGACAAGATCGAACGTTGAACTGTCAAGGAAGTTGATCGAATATTATGAGACAGATTGAAGATGTTCATTGGAGGGAGCTCAGAAGTGTTAACTTCAACACGTGTTCAATGGAGAAGAAATAGAAATCTTTATGAAGGGCGTTCGACGTCGGAGGAGAACATGTAAAGTACGAATCCAGGACTGGTAAACTGGATTGGCCATCTGTAATGTAAATGGATTTTTTTTTATCAAGACAGGCATATTATGTAGCCAGTGGCGGCGCTAGGGGGGCTAGGGGGCTAAGCCCCCCCCTATAAAAGGGTAAGCCCCCATAAAAAGGGCCATCTGGGATTTTTGCATGCAAAACTTAAATATTTTCACGATTTCGACCGGTTGACTAAAAAAAGGTCGTCAGAAATTCTGGCGGATGAAAATGAAAAATTTCCTCCGAGAGGCTTCAGCCCCCCCCAAAACTGAAATCCTGGCGCCACCACTGTATGTAGCCTACCGGAAGTCAGCAACTCAAATTGCCCCGAGGGCCAGACGAAGACCATAGGCCTAATAATATTATTGTGTGAATTCGCCGGCCGCATAAATTAGCGGCCTATTTATTCAGTGACACGAGTTTAAGCAGAAATGGAGATAACCTATATGACGAGTATTTTGCTTATGGTTAATTTTCAAAAATCTTTTCCAGAGGATGTAAGTTAATAATGCAGACTAACTTTTACTAATTCAGTCAATTCATTTGGCAACTCAACTGCCCTGTTGTCGTAACCGTCAACGGTGCAAGCAATTCCTCAACTAAATTCAAGTTGCTATCCCCACCTCTATAGCAGCCTAAAGACTGCACACGATGTACGATGTTTGATGCATCTGTAGGCCTACTGTCATCAAGCAATCATAAATTCTTGGAAGCCTTTTGCCACTACAATTAGGCCTATCATCATCATCATCATCATCATCATCATCATCATCATCAGCAGCAGCAGCAGCAGCAGCAGCAACCGTGGGCTCAGCGCCCGTAGGTGTCCGATACCTTCTTCACCAGGTCCTTCCATTTTCTCCTATCCAGCGCCGCTCTGCTCAGCTCCTGAACCGATGCTCTGCCCCAATCGGATATGTCGTAGAGTCATTCCCTGTGCGGCCTTCCTCTCTTATGTGTCCCGTCCATTCATCCGAACATCAGTGCTTTGATCTTTCTGCTGTTATCCATTCTGCAGATGTGCCCGAACAATCACAGTTTTCTGCTGATCAGCTTAGGCCTAGGTTAAACCTATCTATGCTTTGTACCATTATAATTGTATGTATGTGCACTTGTTATAGCGCCCCTTCAAGATTACTACTCAGAAGCGCTCCCGATTACGGCGCGGGCACTGAATTGGAGTTTCACGCCGAAGTGCTGAGCAATTGCGAGTGATGGATTTGCCCAGGAGGCGGCTTGAGCTAGATTCGAGCCTGCAACCCTCCGGCAGCAAGGCAACGAAAATACCAAGTGCACCACCGTGCCCTAATTGTGTTTGCAAATCATCTGCGAAACTTGCAGGTCTAAACTTGCAGGCAGTTGTATTGGAGGACAAGCTCACTTCTTTAAAACTTACTTGTTATCACCAATCACATTAAAATATTCAAAAGACATTCTGTAATAAAATGACGCGAAGATATAATTTGCTCTACCGAATTTTCGCCATCTTTTTAATATTAAGAAGCGGATTTCTTTCTTGGCAATTACGATCAGTATCTCTCAGAAGGATAAAATTAATTGCATGTAGGCTACAATGCTTAGAACGGTAGCGCAATGGATAACACGCTGGCGTAGAGAGCAAGATTTTTAACGGCTCTGTTAAACCGATCTATTTTTAACATTGGTAGCGAGTTCGCGACCCGAACAGGGCGGACGTGCTTTGTAGGCTGCTTTTAGCGCCGATTATTGCAGGCTGTCTGTTCTGTTAGTAGCTAAGACTTATGTAGGCTATTCTGTAATCTCAGTTCCTGTAAATTGTTTCAGCTGCACAATTGTATATTGTGACCGGTTGTGGTGTGTCAACCGGATTATTGAATAAACGAAAATTATCAAGTTTTAGGATCCAAAAGCATGCAGTGTGCAAACTTCAATTAGACCTAATGCAACAATATTTTTGGAGGCCACTATTTCTAACTATAGGTCTAAGCATAATGTTTATTTCGAGAGTCGATGCATAGGATTATAGTAGTCTATGACCAGAAGCAAGAAAAGACGATTTGAAAGAACGAATCTAATGGACGTTCAACTTTGAAGCAGTTGAAAAGAAAAGAATGACTTGTTGATCAACTTGCCAAAATATGAGTTAACCTATTAAGCCTATTACTTAAATTTGGCTTTATATAGAGAGCAATGAAAACTACCATCGTAAACTACTTTGGTATACAGAGGTGGAGATTATGTTGAGTAGGCTATAATGATTATGATTATGAGTACAAATCGCTATTGGCCTATAATTGCACTTAGCCTACGCTGCATAGGGCCTACTCCGGAGTCCGGACGTTACATTCTTACAACTCTACGTTACGTCATTAATCGGATGTCAAACGGATTAGTCAGCAAGAATCGTTTTAAAGTCTACTGCAAATCAAATCAACCAATCATAGTTCAACAAGTCTCGGTGGTTAGCACATAGAGTGTAAGCCAACACTTGAAGGCAGCTTGACGCGTGTCACAGTGGATGTCAATTCGAATGACGTTATGTTGAAGAGATTGAGTCGCTTGCACGATACGCATACCGGTACGGTAACCGCAGACCTATGACAATAATTGATGGCATGGCTTCTATTCTACCGAGCAGCTGCAGTGATGAAGCACATCACCTGATCGAGATCGATGCGTTGAACATGAGCAAAGTAATAATAATAATAATAATAATAATAATAATAATAATAATAATGATAATAATAATAATAATAATAATAATAATAATAATAATAATAATAATAATAATAATAATAATAATAATAATAATTATAATATCTTCTCTAATGCTTCAATCTGACACACCGCAGAATGATTACAAGCATGTCATGTTATACGAAATACGGCCCACTGTAGCCCGACACGCAGGTAGGCTTTACAGCAGTGGGTTCGGTAACTTAACTATAATGTCAGGAGTCAGGACCGTGCGTTCCCTATAAAAATACTTCGAAGACAGCATACCGTATATATATATATATATACATATACATATATATATATATATATAATTATATATCTGCAGCAACGGTGACTAATGAGTCACAGTAACTGTTGTTCGTTGACGACTAAGTCTTATCATTGCTGATGAAAGATGACTCTGTTTCCGAGTGGGGCTACTATATTCATTCGTTCGTTCATGCATTCATTCATTCAAGTATTTATAAAGCACCTCTTCAAAGAAACTAGGCCTACTCAGAGGCGCTCTCAACTCCAGTACGGCCAAATAGAACAGCTTTTTAAAATATAATTATAGTGGGGATGCGTCAGATTCTCAAGAATAGAACGTTGAAATAGCAATAGGAAGAAATAGATAGGTCTACTCCACTGAAAGCATATGTGGATTTATAACCTTCATCAAAATTATATGGTGGAGCATTATGTTTTCCTAGAATTCGTTGCACGACAGATCTGCAAATTATACATCTCCAGCAAATTTCTAAACAGAGGAGCCCATTTTGATTGCGGTGGTAGATTTGCATATCATGAAGCCGAGAAGTATTATAGGCCTAAATCAGAGGCGGTGTGGGAAAACCAATCGCATAACATCCATAGATCTGTTGAGTAGTTCTTGCTTGATTTGATGTATGAATTATTTCTGGATTATTGGCATTACCAAATATACACCATAACAGATTCTTCTGTGTTATTGGAGATATTAATATGTCCTATAATAGTACCCGAGAGATAATATCCTGCGGATTATGTCCTGCGGAATTATGTCCTCGGGGGATTATGCCCGTTCCAGAAAATACAACATATCGTTTCAATAGATTATTTTTATGATTTGCTCAAGCGTTTTTATACCTAAAAAGATTGCCTCACCTTGATCATTTTGTCCGATATTCAGAATCATTCTATCGCATTCACTTCGTTCGAACTGCCTCTACTATTTACCTGTCAAAATCTTATCGTTGCAGAGTTGCCAAATGAGCAAATGAGCTGTGAGAGAAGCAGGTATAGGCTAAGTGTAGTAGATCCAAATAGGTGCATATGCACGCAGTTTGTCGTCCACTAACCTTTGAAGCTCTCGAAGTTTAGAAAAAACACTGTTGATTGTATTCGTCAACAACGTTTTATTATATAGGTCCCTATCCATGACCTTGGTCAGATAACACGATGAACGCGATCTGTTATCTTTCAGCTCCTTTTGCTTCAGTGCGTGAGTATTTGTGAGCGAATGCAGAATAAAAAAAAAGCTTAACACATTTCATTTCTCGCTCTGCGGTGGTGTAGTGGGTGTGTTCGTTGCCTTGCAGTCGGAGGGTTGCAGGCTCGAATCCGCCTCAAGTCGCCGCGTAGGGACCTTGGGCAAGTCCTTCACTCGCAATTGCTCAGCGCTTCGGCGTGAAACTCCTATTCAGTGTCCACGCTGTAGTCGGGAGCGCTTCTCAGTGGTGAGCTTCAAGGGGCGCTATAGCAAGTGCACATAACTTACATACATGCAATCCATACATACATAAATGCAGAAAAAATCTTAACACATTTTATTTCTTGTAAATGCACATTTTCTTACGCTTAATTGATATTATTAACGTTTATATTCATGTACTCAGTAAACATTGTGTGTTCCCTCGCAAATTATAGTGATCATCTGGATAGTTCTAATCGGCGACAATTCGCATTATTCTGGCACTGCTATCCGCATAATAATAATAATTATTCAGAATAATAAGATAAGATAAGCTAAGAATATTCTTTATAATAATTGTTATTGTTTCATTGGTGGTCGCTTAAAGTGCATCGCCATTGCTGGGTGGCTTAGTGGCTATTGACTAAGCCACAGCCGCAGTGCATCCAAATTGCGAAGAATTCTGCTCATCTTGCGACGGTTTCAAAGCCACCGGAAATCAAGGCTGTTTTTAAGGAATTTTTAGAACTGCACAACTCCTTTCCTTTCCCATCATCCATGGTAACTTACTTCCAATCGGAGGACAATTACCTTTTTGCTAGTTTTAACTGTACAGAAGTAACAGAAGTGCTTCTACAACTGCACATTTTATGTGCAACTGCACATTTAAAAAAACCTGCCTGAAATTCGGATGGCAGCTGCAGTGCACCGATGTTTGCTTAAAGGTCTAACGCAGTCCTTCAATCGATTTTTGTAGCGCTTCTGTGAATGCTGGCGTCATCGATGGATTGCACAACGAAACGAACCGTAGGCCTAAGCAAACTGATGAGCATGTTTGCTAATCCTACATTGTATAATTATTATGCTAATGAAACTTTCCTATTGATCCTATCATCCTATGCTTGTAAGCTTGATGTCATGTCAGCTGACTCAGCGTTGTGACATTTTAAATTGCATTTTAACTGAACACGCCGGTGAATTGAGGATGAGATTGGTAAAATCTTTCATAATTAATTAGGCCTATTAAAGGCAAGACGTTCATTGTGCCTAGGCTTATTAGACCTACCATCTAATTATATGTAATAAAGGGAAGAATGGAGGGACTTAAAGAGGAAGACCTAGACAGAAGCTTCTGGACTGGATGATGTGGGAGGAATATTAACAGCTAAAAGAAGATGCTCAACGACGAGAGAAGTGGCGCCATCGAACGTATGAACCAGTCAACTGGCAGAGCACAACATGATGATGATGATGATGATGATGATGATGATGATGATGACGACGACGACGACGACGACGACGACGACGACGACGACGACGACGACGACGACGATGACGATGATGATGATGATGATGATGATGATGATGATGATGATGATGATGATGATGATGATGATGGTGACGATGACGATGACGATGACGATGACGATGACGATGACGATGACGATGACGACGACGACGACGACGATGATGATGACGATGACGATGACGATGACGATGACGATGACGATGATGATGCTGATTATAATTATGATGACAGATCTGACATCATTATCCGTTCAACGACGGTTACACGATTTTTGAAACTGGGTGGGAAAAGTATTTGTTCCACGTTTGCTTTAATATGTCAATGTTGAAAGAAATAGGCTGGATTTATTAACAGTTTGCGTGTTGGATAGATTGCCGTTTCTGGAGTGGCTATAGGCGAGACCTGCTTTACCTCTGCAGTAGACTTATTCACGCAATTCTGTGCCATGCTTGTAATAGGCTCAGAACTTTCTCTGATCTATCGTAACATTTTAATTGCGCTTTGGACGTAATATTTGAATAGCGAGGACTATGAACCAAAGCTTTAAAACGTACGGTTATCAGTGGCGTAGCCAGGAATTTTTCATGGGGGGGTTTCATGGCCGGAAACCCTGTTTTTTGCTATTTTTTCTTACTTAAACGGAAAAATAACCTTTAAAAAACCTTTTTTCGGAGCCAATGGGGGGGGGTTTTGACCCCCGAAACCCCCCCTTGCCTACGCCACTGACGGTTATGAGGCTATGAGGTTTCTGGCCTATCGCCTTATCGACAATGGTTATTGGTCACGGTTCTAAGCTAGAAGTTTCGTCAAGAAAGAGTCACTTGATCTGCTGCTGCCTGACACTATTTTTTTTGGAGGTCCTCTGGATATTAACCCGATAACGAATAGTGGTATAGTTAAATCGCGTATATTGGTCTCTACGCCTGAACTATTTGCATATAGGCCTACCTCAATCTCGTCTTAGTGCCGCTGCACATTTTATCGGATCGGCAACGTTCTAAAGTATGTCCGTATAGCCTATCAGATTACGGCCTATATCTGGGATTCCCTTAAATTTGTTAGTTTCCTGTTCAAGAGCGGGTAAGCTTGCGGTTTAAAAAATTTCCCCGTGCGCAACTGTTTTGTTGTGATTGCCCTATAAGCTTATGGACTAACCTACATGAAGAGATTCTTTTGCAACTTGGTATCCTCCTTGCCTGCAAGGTTCTCTTCGTTCTTGGACTCATGGTCCCATTGTTGTCCCGCGCATTCGTTCTGCAAAGGACCACTCTAGAGTTTTGCTCGTATTGGCTTATCACCTTGAAACTGTCTTCTCGAGTCACTTCGCCTTCAGTTGCTATGTCCTCTATTCTCACTTCCGGAGACGCCTTAGTATTTTCCTCCTCGTTGAACCAGGCGCTGACGCAGATTGAGAGCGCTGCTGAATTTTTACGTGCGCTATATAAATGTTTGGCTACATCCATTCATCCATTAATCCATCAAACGAACATCTATCGATCCGTCTATCGATCCATCTATCGATTCACCCATCTATCAATTCATCCATTGATCCATCCATTTATAACATCCATTTATTAATCCAGCCAGCCAGCCGTCCATTCATCCATCCATATATCCGCCTTTCCATCATCTTTCGGCCTGTCTGCCTGCCTACCTGTATATATGTCCATAGGCGTACGAGGCGGGGGTCCAGGGGGGGCAAATGCCCCCCAAATTTAGGGTAAATGTGTTTTTCGGGCAAAAGAGGTATGGTCGGGTAAAAAAAATTTGAAATTTTTTCGGGCAAAACAGGTACGGGAGGAATTTTTCGGGCACGCAGGGGAAAAAAGTCGTCCGATTTTTCGGACGGGAAAATCCTAAGAAAATTTTGGGCGGATGACTAAAAAAAGGTCGTCAGATTTTTCGGGCAAAAATTTTTTTTGCCCCCCCCGCTGCCGAATTGTCCCGTACGCCTATGTATATGTCTATATTTATCTATCTCCATATTCCCCTATGACTTTCTATGTCTTTCTGTCAGTATCTGTCATTTCCAGTCTCTTTCGGTGTTTTTCTCTCCATACACCACTCTCGATACCGTTCTATATCTATCCAAGTCAGATTTGCTTCCATGTTTGTGCTTGTCATTCTGACTCCTTGTTTGCCTCTGTCTGTCTGTCTCTCCTTCTGTCTGTCTGTCTGTCTGTCTTCCTTCTGACAGTATATCCCATCTATGTACACTCTCTGCATGAGCATTTTTTTTACCTCATTCGTCATTTCCCTGAATTTTGCCATAATCGTAAAAATTACTTTGTCGATTTATTGATACGAACACATCTCAGGAGCAAATAGATTGATGTCTGCCACGTCAGATGAATAGGCAGCACACAGACAAACACACACGCACACACATAATATGCATATACATACACACACACACACATATATATAAAATAGATCTATATATACAAACAACCCATCAGACAAGCAAACAGTAAGAACTCTACCGATTGCGAATCCACAACCAGAGACACAGACAGACAGACAGTCAGACAGACAGACAGACAGAGACGCAAGCAGACAGACAGATAGACAGACAGAGACACAGGCAGACAGACAGACAACAGACATCCATATACACTCTTAATGGACGAAGAAGAAGAAGAAGAAGAAGAAGAAGAAGAAGAGCAGCTCGTTTAGCCAACCAATGAGATCTCCCACTGTTTCGAAGTGTAAGCCACCTCACTTGTTTGCCCTCGGCATATGCTTGTGGGTGGCCTGTCGTCTCCCTCACCGTCTGTTCGTGAGGATGTCGGTGAGCATGAAAGCGCATAAACTAAATGGCATAATTATTAGGCTATAGACACGGATGGAGTCTGGTTGACTTAGAAGCGAATCAATGCAATACGTTCGTGCGATGGAATTAATGGGAAGTTTAAGGCGATTGTTACAGTTTAAACCAATTTTTATTGGTTGAATGTATAAATAAGATACACAGTGTATAACTAAGATACACAATGTATAAATGTCCTTTTCTATGTAGGAGCAGCCTATAATAGTAGGCCTACCCCACCAATGGCCTTTTGACTATAAACCCATATTACTGTATTTCCAGTCAAGGCTTAATTCAACTGCATGCCTGACAAATATAGAATGTACAAGCTGGTTCCGTCGAATGACAATAATTAGATCACCCACTAGAGGAAAACGCTGGGAGGTCTCGAATTCCTTATCAACTGAAGTCACTACGCGGCTCTGTAGCCTACAATAATATTATACGCACACGCCCGTTGTAAAATGTTCGGTGGCATAGCATAATCTCTGCAGACTTTTGATCATTTTCTACTGTCCTTTCAGAGTCTTTTCTTTCTACACCGAATTCACCATCTTCATTCTTGGAGAAGATAAATCGAAACCGGATTGATGAAACCCAATCCCGTCCAACAAAATATTAACTGCGGGTCTTTGGTCGGATTGCCTGCCATCCACTTCTGACAAAGGGGCCGTCCAAATGTGGAATCACGTAAATTAGGACGATTTTTTACCGCCCGTGTATACCGCTCGTCAAGCGTCAACACAAGAAGTCATATGATGTCTTGTGAGGGGGGGGGGGCGTCGCAAATCGTCACAGATGTGTGACTCCCAACTCTCCCCTATAGGTGCGTGACATCAATTTCTATGGAAGGTCCCAAAATCCGAGTTACGATGCACGTCTGTTTGAAGACTTATCAGCAAAAGCTAATAGTATTGAGGATTGAAACTTCTGAAGGCTCGAGAACAATCTCGACGGTTCGCAATTTCTCAGATGCTGATTCAGCATTTGAAAGTGATTGACCAGACTGCAAAATGAAACAACCTGTAGTTGAGTGACCACTTTAACAGAAAGGTCCGGCCTTATGGCAAGGCGAACGAGGCAGCCGCATTGGACCACCGCTTTTTCAGAGGTCCCGCGCTGCGAGCCATATTTTTTTACTCTTATGCTAATTATTAACCTCCGTTGTCAGATGACAGATGTTCAAGTAATTAATATGATGAAACCTATAGTTATTGCTTTCAAGGTAAATTGTAGTGTTAATAGTCTGCTTTCCATTTTGCCTACATTACCTCATTTTATTTCGATTTGCGTTTCCTTCAAAGGTTTGTGCAACATTATGATATGCTACTGACAATACCGTATTGGACAGAAGTCCATTCTGCAAATTTTTGCATCGTTTGCTGCCTTGGACCCCGCAAACTCAAGGGCCGGGGCTGTTAACAGAGGATCTTTCCATAGACGTCCAATGTCTAAGGCACATTTGTCTTCGAATCAGGAGCCAAACCATTCTTCTTTCGCAAAACTTTTCCAATTGCCCATTTAGGCAGCTGCGTTGAAGTGAGAACTGTTGAAAATCGATTCGTAAATAAGCCGCAAAGTCGCATTTACTTCGTCTTCTTGAATAAACCCATCCGACCATTTCCATAAATCCTGAGGTGGAGATTTCAGTATCTGTTGCCTTTCTTCGTCGTTCACCTTTCCACCGTTGCGTATTCTGAACTCAAACGACGTCCAATTAACTCTAACGTCTTTCAACTCAACTGGGTGATATAGTATACCGAATTTTGGCATATGCTGTGGGTAAAAGAAAGGCCACGACCGGGAGGGCCACGACATTTCAAGCATATGCGACTTTTCAGGCATAAACATCGACCACTGTAACGCCGCTCCGTTTATCCCGATCATAACTTGAGACGTACAGGCTAATTTAATTTGATTTTTAATGGGAATATTATCAAAGTCCAGAATTCGCACGAATTCTTTTTTAAATCCACTCTTCAAAACCCATCGATGAAGATCTTCCATGTTGATAATTCGTCTATGTTTTCTGTAAACGAGCGTTATGTATTCCGCTTTCTTGGGACAAATATCCGACAGATCGTATTGGTTGATGATGTGATTGACAACATCACGCGAGTTATTGAGCTCGATTCTGCTTCCAAAGACCGCGTTCTTGAAGCAAGTATTATTCGGTATGTTGTAGTAAACGTCGTGGAATCCATTCGTGAACAGAGTTCGAACAATTTCGTTGTATGTACTGAAGTTTCGACAGAATGGATTGTGGTTCGTTTTCGGAGTATTATAGATGACGAGATTCCCTGAGCCTGGATGGAGTCTGTTGGTGAGGCGGATGACGCTGTACAGTGGCATGTATTCCTCATGAAAGAAGTGATGCAGATTACCAGGACATCGTGGAGACACAAAATAAGCCATGCTATTGCTTAACGTTCTGTTGCCTATCGGAAAATTTTCTTTGGTGAAACGGACGTCATAGTAATTCCACGGGTGGCTCGGAGGTCCAGCGATGTTGAGTCTGTGGTCGCCAAGACGCGATTGATTTCGATCATAGATGACAATTCGTTGGGTGACAGTGAACGATATTTGGTGGACGTTGACTGTTAAAGGAGTTGGAAGAGGTTCGAGACAGACGTTTGAGAATGTGAACACGCCGCCTAAAGTTACGGGTCGAAATACTTCATCTGTAAACGTGTCTTTTGCGTTGTACACTTTCTGGAGAAGATGAAAGACCGGATTATTGGAGAAGATAACATGGTTTATTCCAACGTAGAGCAACAACGTGATTGGAAAAACGACGAGGCATGTTCTGCATTTCTTGCTCTTATCGCACATTGCGTTCAGCATGGTCCTTCCGTTTAGTCTTTCGCTATTAAAACAACATACAATGCAACATGAATAGCCTATAATGTACAAGTTCAGTCTTTCTAATCGGAACATATTAAACAAAATTGTGGTTGCGCCAACAGGTGCGGAAGTTTGTTTGAGTGCACGGTAGTCGATTGGTTATAACGCTTGGACTACAATGCAGAGAGTAGGCCTACCAACCTGGACTGATGTGGTCACTGTGCACGAACCTTGAGCAACAGTTAAGCGGAAAACGCGTTGCAATCTGCAATCTGCATGTCGGCAAGAAAGCAGCCATACGTAAAAGCTCATCCTGTTATTACGAATGTGTTCCAAGCATTGGAACGTGTGGGGTCCCTCTTATATCTTTATCGCAAATTTAAATTAAACACTCATCAGCCTGCGGCACGAATATATATATATACATGTATATAAAATTATGTACATAGGCTATAGGCCTGTATAGGCTATATATATATATAGGCCTATCACTCGCACAAAATGTTCCAATAATGGAACACTTGGCAAAAACAGATTAATATTGCAAATAGTTCATCAAAAGAACGGCGAGATGGAGATATGTAGGCTATCTAAAGAACCAATAATTCCATTCTCGCCTACTTTAAAGATGGGAACAGCCTTGGTTATGCTTAAAGCGCTTAGAAATGTGTCAGAGTTGCACGAACAGTTGATTACTTCAGCCAGTGGCCGAGCGATGATGTAGGCCTATAATGATTGGGAAGTAACAGATGGGTCAACACTGCATGTCACCAATTCTCTTACTATGCGAAAACGTATTCCCATAGACGGGATTGAGAGGTTTTAGCCACTTCCATGAAGCTGTAGTTAAATTAATTGACTTTTTCATCAGGTTCCTCAATCGAAACCCTGTCAGAATTTAAGAATTAATCAGGGCTGTTTTTAAGGAATTTTTAGAACTGCGCAACTCCTTCTTTCCTTTCCCACCATCCATGGTAAATTAGCCTACTTCCAACCAGAGGACAAAGACCTTTCTGTTAGTTCTAACTGTACAGAAGTGCTTCTACAACTGCACATTTTGTGTACAACTGCACGTTAAAAAAGCCCTGGAATTAATCCCGACTCATTGTGCTCTAGTCCAAATAATGAGTGCTTTTGACTGCACTTTTCTTCGGGTTTTCTTCCTGACTTAATAAAACTCTATAGGGAAAAATTATTTTCAGCTCTCGGATTCGAAAACGATGCAAATTCATTTCTAAAAGTGATGAATTTATTTTCTTTTGGCTCATTGAGATTTTTAGATATTTTAAGAATAACGAATTTTTATTTCGGCGATTTTAAGAAACTACGGACAGCTACGGTTACTTGAAGGACCCCATCTACAGTTTTAACAGCAAGAGGAAATTCGCAATCAGACTGTTTTGACTACTGGGTTATAGGCCTAGCCCTATAGGTTATAAGTTATCTATTGAATGCTAAGCATAGACTTCAGCGTAGTGTAGAAATCTGCAGCCTACTCTAGTCGTCAGTGCACTTAGTGCAGTAGGCCTAAGCTCACTCTTATAATTGAGAATTCTGCTTCAATTGGTGCACATTGGGCAATCTATAGTCCATAGGAAGATTTAATTTTTCTGGACCGCAAAGGAGCGTCCGGGACGACCGCCAAGGCGTTCAACGCCGAGCAGGGAACGGGGTTGTGTAGGGAATGTACACCTCATCACTCCATTTTTAAAACTTTCACATTGCAATGACAGCATTTTAAGTTGTCGAAAGTAATTGCTGTATTTCAGTTCTGTCATGAGCGGTCAAACTCCCATTATGACCCTGCCGTCGTCGATTTAGATCTGGCAACGCCATTGAAATTGAATGCCCCCATTGCAAAAACCTTCTCGTTATACTTTCATAATTCTTTAAATCTATTAACTCAACTCACTAGTCTACTAAAGATGTAATATAGACCTAATAGTATTCCATATAAATTGACAACTTCTCTTTCGTAACGAGTTGGAGGGGGGGTGTACGTGTTACAATTATGAGCTTACACTTTGTTCTGTGATTAATTTTACATAAAACTGACGTTTTCAAGATCAAAGCTTCTTTCTTGTCAAAAACCGGGACAATTTTGCCTTTTTGCCAAAGTCGTCGGGACACCGGGACGCACCATAGAAAACCGGGACGTATGTAGCCTATGGTCACCCTAAGCTAGAGCCACCTGAAAGAAATTTATCCTTAGTTATATACTTTCCTTTATTGAACAATCCATGCAGTTGGCACACCTCTACCGGTTACAGTGTACGATTTTGCAATTGAAACAATTAACTAGAGCACAAATCACAAATCACAAATCTTAACTACTAAGAGAACAGACGGCTTGCAATAGGCCTACAAGGGCGCTAATGGCAGCCAATACAGCACGTCTGCCCTACAGGGGGCTTCGGGAATCAAACTCGAGTCCGCTAATCTTCATGCTAGTGTGTTATCCAATGCGCCACCGCCCCCCCCCACCCCAGTTAGAAATCATTTCCATAATGT
The DNA here is from genome assembly GCA_949752735.1 of Lumbricus terrestris. Classification (NCBI taxonomy): domain Eukaryota; kingdom Metazoa; phylum Annelida; class Clitellata; order Crassiclitellata; family Lumbricidae; genus Lumbricus; species Lumbricus terrestris. Next base: position 14,773,374 of record OX457043.1, on the reverse strand, counting down.
TCAGTAAACTTCACCAACAGCTGGGGATCGTGGCGCCATGGCCGACAAGCACCTCGGTGATTTTTTATGTCCACAGACCACAGTCCACAGTCCACTGACTGATTGGAAGTGAGAAACTCCTCAAACACCATTTTGCACACGGGACCTCGTCGATTGAATTGAAAAGAACAAAACATTGAGAGGTGGTCGGAAACATCATCGATATACATCGAGATATCATTGATATACATCGAGATATACATCGAACAAAGTTAGTGATGACGCGTTGACCAAGAAGATGTAAAAATAGTAGCCTATCACTGAGAGTAGCGGACTGGTCTATTGTTCAAGTAGGTCTAGTCACAATAGCAGAAAATAATGAGCAAGCTCGCAATCGCACAAATTGGTTTCTATGCGTATTTAGGACTACATTTAGAGGTTAAAGCAAAAAATATTAAAGTTGCGCTATAGCTATAGGCCTACTTAATTTTTTTTAGAGATTTCATAAAGTAAATAATCAATATTTTTAGAAACTTCATTCAAATCTTGGCCATGTGATCTGTAGGGTATAACAGTGTTCACCAGGCCCTTAGGATCTCTCTTTTGGAGAAAAGGTATGCTCTATGCTCACCAAAGAATGGTTGCCTGCAATAGAACATAATAATTATGATGGTTCTATAATTTATTGCGATTTACCTACATATACCTAGCATTGGGCGTAGAACTAATTTTTAAGTATTTAGGGGCTTAGTCCTAACGTGATGTAACTAATTTTCTTTAGTTTCCGTCATCTTATAAAAATAATCAGTTACTGTAACTGGTTATTTTTTTAAAGAAACAAGTTACTTCATTACACGGTGGCCTGACAAAATGTCGCACGACAAAATGTCGCCGACAAAATGTCGCGGACAAAATGTCGCAGAGACAATATGTCGCAGGACAAAATATCGCCGACATAATGTCGCCGACATAATGTCGCCGACATAATGTCGCCGACATAATGTCGCCGACATAATGTCGCGAGTAATTCTTCGATCTATCCGAAGTTTGCAGTATACCTGTGCGAGGAGGTAGCGGACCAGGATTAAAGAAGATCAAAAGATCAATGGACATGAAAGAGCAAATAAATACAGAAGAGCGGATATTGAAAACAGCGATGAGAAGAGTTATAAGAATCATGAAACTTCATGTGTCAACAAACAGTCGGCAAGGAAGCCCATACATCGGAAAATCTAACCCCATTAGAACGCCAATCAATTTACTCCCTTTTGCACATCCCACAGTGAACAAACTGGCTCTTAAACTTCAACAAGAGCAACATTCGATGGCTCTCTTTCGTCGCCAACAGGACCTTGGGGTTCAACCCGCAAAGAAGAAGAAGAAGAAGGCGTACGTTAGAGTGAACGAAGGACTTCGCACTATCGTCACCGATTACGGAAACAGAGAACCCATTCAATACTTGGGAGACATTGCAAGAATCCTGAATATCAATGTTGTATGAACAGTTATAGGCTAATGCTTTATTAGCATTATTCATGGACATTAACAGAGACACTGACAGATTCAATATTAAATTAATTCTAGCTGTAGATTAACATCATGCAGGCCTATTTATAGTGTGTTTGCACACTATGTATAGCTTTGTATTTATATTTTTTCCATTCATCACGTACATTTCCGTATACTGTAACACATTTAGTATTAACATCAATGTCGCTCTCCTAGTAACTTCATGTAATGAGAGTTAAATGTAGTTCGCACACTTTTTTTCTGAGGACATTCTTCATGGATATTTTTTGTTGGAATGTTTGTCTGTTGGCACTACTATTAACAAGTTCATTCGATGGTTTTTAAATGGTCGATTTGTGCAATAAAAAGTGTTTTACTAATTTACGATTGCTCCATTTTGTCGGTGACATTATTTTTATCCTGCGACATATTGTCTCTGCGACATTTTGTCCGTCACATTTTGTCGGCGACATTTTGTCGTGCGACATTTTGTCATGGAACCCATTACACTGCTGGGGCGGGTAAAAAAAAATTCGAAGGGGGCCCCAAAATTTTAGTTCTTGGGACTGGTCAAAAGATACCATTTCCCAGAAAAACCACCTTTTTAGTCGTACAATGTTCTTAAACTTCTGTACGGACCTCGTGGGGATGGCCTAAGAAACAACTCATGGGGAGGGGCTACGTCAACTTTCCGAGCCAGAATAGCTGGTCATAAATAAATAAATTTCTAAATGGGGGGGCCATGGCCGGATTTGCCCCTGGATCCGCCCCTGTTACTCTGTAGCTATCAAAAATAGTAACTGATTACTGAAATGCTATTCTGGTTGTTATTGCCAAATAAATGAATTGAATTGACTGAATTGAGAAACGCGTTACAATTAACGAGTAGCGCACAACGCTGTAATCAGGATGACCAGTCTTCATCGTAATCGTAATCTTAATCGTAACCGTAATCGTAACCGTAATCTCGAGATTTCTACAGCGCCCATAAAAGCGAAGTCGCAGGAACCAGTTTATTCACAGGCGCTGAGGCTAATCAAACCAAAATCGATAGGCAGCGGTTCAAGATCCGGAGAGTCAGTCAGACAGATGATGTCTAGAGTTGAAATGACGATGGATGTGAGGATAAAGAGGAGGAAACAGGATAAGATTTGTGAAAAGCAGTTTTCAGTTTTGAGTTAAAGACCTGCTAGCGAGAATGAACTTCTATAAATGACTCCACAAAATTAGTTGCATTATTGCATTCAAATGATGAAACCGTGCAGATTAGATGCGAGCTCTTGCCTGATCAGAGATGCCACACCGACCCTGACTCTGCCTTTCGGTCTATGCGCAGACTGACTCGCAGAATCCATGGATGTTCATCAAATCTCCTGCGTTTATTTCCATCCTGGTTGCTGTCCGCGCATAATCGAAACAGGTAAAATAATATCGCTTGGATAATAAATACATAATAGCTCGGGTTGCACACTGTGTATTTATGGCGAATGACGCGAATAATAATAATAATCGATGAGGTTTCATGATGCAAGTCTTGAGCCCAGAGGGCGGGAAGACAGGTAAGCTATGGATAAATACAGGTAATACTGGAGAACTAGTTGCACCTGTAGATGTAGGATGCGTTGCCTTCATCATGAGCACACACGCACGCGCGCGCACACACACACACACTGGTGCGTCAGTTCAGTTTATAGTTTCGCTTTTTCTTCTGATTTTCTCACAGAATTAACGGAATCGTTGATTCAAACCTCAGGCTATTTGACGGTTAATACACTTGCAACTGTATGCCGAATATACGTTAACATTCCTTCGGGCCTGTTGATGGCAAAATTAACGTCGATTATTCTCTTTGGATGTATTTCCGTCTTGCCTTCGTCGGCCGAGTATTCGCCATCACATGTCAAGTACTGGCCTACGCCCACGTTTACACGTTTAGGTCTACATCATGTACATGTATGCTTTAGTCGTCGTGCGTTGTTGGATATACTAATCTGACATGATGACTCGAACGACCTATTCAATATTCATCTCAGGATTTCGTTCAACCTACTCGCTGTTTGCGCAAGATAGGCTACAGATTAACCATTTGGCGGTAATGTGTGGCATGACACACCCCATAGCTATTTTCTATGTTACGCTTTGAGCGGAAAACGTGGAACCAGCTTTCGTTTTTTGTCTACCTTAGTGAATATGAAACACGAAAATTTTAACACAATTTCAGGTATTTTTTCAAAGAACAGGTTTTTTGCAATATTTAGAAAGAAATTTTAATTTTCGTGCGGCCTAGCCTACGTGTAGTCTAATGTTGATTTTGATGTGTCATTCGTTTAGCTAGCAAGTGTCCCCTTGAGCACTTTAATACTGTGTGCATAGACCTAACCTGCACTGAGAAGGCTGATAAAAAATTTGACCAAAGACATTCTAAGTTGCACTTGAAATATTAGTTATTCGTGCATTTGATAATGCTGCGCAAGAGGTCTCCAAATTGCACGCGATTAGTAGGTCTATATTTTATATGGTTATTAGTTCACCTACTGGTCATTTCAATAAGGATTTAAAGCATTTATCTGTTCGTGATAATCGCCAGTTTAGCTGATAACTTGTCAAAAAGAATAGTTGACTCACATGATTAGTGTCGTCTATTTGATATCGTGCCTTGCAAGTAAGAACATGCATCGGGGTACCCCAACTCACCACAAACGTTCCAATGAACGTTCACCTCAACTCCAAAGAACGCGAAACATCCGAATGACTAAAAAAGGTCATCAACTTTTTTGGGCCGAGAAAATATTTGTCGGCGCCGCTCGTTCTGGACCGAGTCTCAGCCCCAACAAATTTAGCTCTTCCAAGAACGTAAACCAAACTCCGCCTATGCAGACCTCGATCCATTGCTCCCACTCAACAGTTCATTGAAGAACCATCATCTGTTCTCGACAACGGTTCGTTGAAGAACATTCATCTGTTCTCAACAACAGTTCATTGAAGAACCATCATCTGTTCTCGACAACAGTTCATTGAAGAACCATCATCTGTTCTCGACAACAGTTCATTGAAGAACATTCATCTGTTCTCGACAACAGTTCACTGAAGAACCATCATCTGTTCTCAACAACAGTTCATTGAAGAACATTCATCTGTTCTCGACAACAGTTCACTGAAGAACCATCATCTGTTCTCGACAACAGTTCATTGAAGAACATTCATCTGTTCTCGACAACAGTTCACTGAAGAACCATCATCTGTTCTCGACAACAGTTCATTGAAGAACATTCATCTGTGCTCGGGTGCCTCATCACGCGCAATAGTCAGTTTCTCGTTATCGGGGAATTTTTCATCTTGAAGATCCATCGTCTTCTATAGTAGGCCTACATCCTCTCGTTTCCTAGACCTCATCTCCCAGTCTGGCCTCCGTCGGCGAGGCCACACATCGACTGGGAGGCTACCTTGATCTTGTCATTATACCTCAGAATATAATTATCAGGTCGACGAGCTACAGATCCTTCCCCATACATTCTCTGATCAATTCACACATCCTTCCATCCACCGTCAACCAATCTCACTCCGTTTGGATATTACATTGGCTGAAATCCTCAGACTTTCAGCGCCCGCTCTCTGCCACTTCGCTGCATCCTCTTAGGTCATTTGATCGGCTTGGTCTCTTCGCTTCCCGCGTCAGGACCGCCATCTTTTAATCTAGACAATTTTCCTGCATAACTCCCTCCTATGGATTAGACTTCCACCATCAGTTCGCTCTGTCATCCTCTCTCTCTCTCTCTCTGGTTGTCTTGCTACATCTTTCTCTCGCCTCAAATAATGGCCCTCTCTCGGGGTCGCACGCACTGGGATCGGTTCTGAAACACTTACTGTGAGACGCGATTTTTAAATGGCCAAATACAATGCAATACAATACAAAGTTGTTTGGCATTGCTTCATAGGCCGACATAATATATGCATGCATAATTATATAATCATATTAGGTCCATATAAGCACACAAATGATTATAATTATGGGCATATGCCCAACACGATATAACTTTGACAGAAGGAGTATGATATAAAATCAATACTACACTGTGCCCGGATCAGCGGCGCCCGCAGACGTACGCACTTACGCAAGTGCGTACAGCAAAAAGTCATCATTTTTTCGGCGGATGGAAAAGGATTTTTTTTGGGAAATTCGAGGCTGATGACTAAAAAAAGGTCATCAGTTTTTCCGGCGACCCTGACGAAAATTTTTCCCTATTTCCTCCAAGACCCAAAATTGTGGCGCCCACATCGAAAATTTTTGTTTCCGCCCTTGGCTGTGCGCACAAGAAAAAATCCTGGGGGCGCCGCTGGTCCGGATGAAAGTAGAACACAAAACAAAATGTCATAACTCGGTCAAAACGTTTAGGATTTGTCTGAAATTTTAAACACAATAGCAGTGGCCACATTTGCATGCGATCCTAAAGCCGATTAGAAATATGCGTGATTTTATCAAATTTATGACGGTTTGAGATGCAGCACCGCCAAATGGAACTCTCCGACATGCAAAAACTAAAAGCAAGTAAAATTCAGCTAAATATGGTGCTCAAAAATGTCCTTTTTTGTCCACGATCGCAAGACCGTAGACGCAGTAGTTTAGTAGCTGTCCTGGGAGACACTCGGTTTTATAACCCGCAGTTATAGACGCCCAGCATCCAGACCGAACCGGAGTACATGTACTGGAGGAGCGCGTTTTTTCGTTCCCGTATTCAGGCATCGATAACCTTAGGCCTATACTTATAGTCGCGTCTGATTGAAGAGTGGCAGCTGTTTGACCAGGTGATCATCGACCGTACCATCAAACAGTAGCGTCTACGTCTACGGTCGTGTGTTCGTGAACAAAAAGGACATTTTGAACACCATATAATTATACATGTAGCTGAATTTTACTTCCTTTCAGCTTTTGTCAATTGGAAAGTTCCGTTTTTCGGTGCTGCATCTCAAACGCTCATAAATTTGAAAAAATCACGAATATTTCTAATCGGCTTCAGAGTCTCGTGCAACTATATGGTTACTGTTGTTGTGTTTAAAATTTCAGACAAATCCTAACAGTTTTGACCGAGTTATGACAGTTTGTTTTGTGTTCTGCTTTTGATCCGGACACAGTGTACTACTAATGCTGCTGCTACTACTGCTACTACTACCGCTGCTCTGCTACTACTACTACTACTACTACTACTACTACTACTACTACTACTACTACTACTACTACTACTACTACTACTACTACTACTACTACTACTACTACTACTACTACTACTACTACTACTACTACTACTACTACTACTACTACTACTACTACTACTACTACTATTAGTCTACTACAAATACTGCAAATACTGCCGCCACCACAAAAATACAGAACTATAGTCCGTTTTATCCGGTGACCATCTTTAGACCGAGCTTTATGTTTGACACTGCATGTACATGTAGCTGTCGGACTAAAAATCGTAAAGGCAACAGGTACGAACAAATTAACCTGCACAGAATTATTATTAGTATCATTATCAGCCGTAAGAGCTGCAGCTAAAACTATACAGCTGAGTAGGGCCTAAGTTCAATGAGCCCAACTAACAGTAGGCATAGATTATAAAAAATTATCTGAGACTAAGTTTCGATAATTAATAACCTATAAGTATACTATAGGCCCTAAGTATCGTGGAATCTTCGGACTCATAATAGTCTATTATATTTTTGGGTCTTTTGGATTCCATTTGATGCGAAAAATTATTGCGCTCACGTGGAATAATTCCAGAGGGTTCTACGATCGATGTTCAGCAAAAACATCGGATGAGAATAATCCTCATTCCACTTGGCCCTCTGACGAGAGTGACCGTCACTGATCGCTGCTGTATGCTCACGAATACAGCAGCTATTTACCTGCGCTATACAAACAGCGTCCGTCGTCCGTCGTGGGCGTTAGCCTCAGTTTGGAAACTCGTTATGTAAACATGCGATTCCGGGAGAAGAAGCTCCACCGTTAAACTTGTATGCGATGTTCTCCAACAAGACCGCAATTCTTCCATATTGAGTCTTTCTTGAAAAATGGCTCGATGTTCAGTTCCGGATATATATATATATATATAATTATATACACACGTTTGTTTGCTTGTGCACTTGTTATAGTGCCTCTTCAAGGTCTCTACTCAAAGGCGCTCCCGACTGCAGCGCGGACACTGCATCGGAGTTTCACGATGAAGCGCTGAGCAATTGCAACGAACATACCCACTACACCACCGAGCCCCACAAACATTATGCATATATTATATATACGTTATAATTTATACAAAGTATACAATTGTATGAAATAGATTATAGGCCTATATAAAAGAATAATTATCAGCATTATTTATCAGCTACATTTGCATAGTTGCTATACAACATTCTACAGTTTATTCTATAGAAATGGTTCGTAGCCGTAGCTGTAGCTTGTAGGAAGAGAGGTTTATTTGAGAGTTTGTGCGAATCGGCGGAATAGCATAGAACAGGCCGGTGGGATCATGTGGTTTGTGATGAAGCATCTTTTGTGCAGGAAAATGGTGGACATAAAAGATTTGCTGCAGCGAAGTGAAAACAAAACGGTGGCCTACAGCGGGAAATATTGCGCTTCGTACGGATGTAAAGAATTTTAAGACGAACGTTCTCAACAGCAGGGAATAACATTTCATTCGTAAGTTATTTTAGACCACGCTCCAGGGCCGTTGCAAACAAAGAACGTGGCCCCTCCGTACATAACCGTACATAATTATTATGTCTAGGGCGGCGGGGCCCTTACAATGCAGAAACGGGAAACAGTATTTAATATATATATAGCAATATGCAGGGCTCATATAATATTACGCATACATAGGCCTGCAGTATGAATGTACTCTGTATTTACTTCACGGTATTGTCAGTATACTCTGTATTTACTTCACGGTATTGTCAGTAAGACGGAGGACAGGAATCATTGGAGGAACATCGTGCATGATGCGGTCGAACCTCGTACCGAGGATGGCTAGGAACGGAACGGAACGGAATTATCAGTAAAACCAATATGGATCGTGCAATAGCGTCAATAAACGCAGTTTATAGGACGAATCGAATACTTTTCGGCAACGATGTGTGCTTGTTTGTATAGGCCTACACTAGCTCCGCAGTTTATACCGCACTCATAAATTCTTATTTCCTGCTCTTTATTACGCTGCATCAGCGTCACCGTTAACACAGGAATCTCCGTCTAGTAATAATTATAGGCTACTAGCTGAAATACCCGGCGTTGCCCGGGAAATTTCGGCTTTTAATCCCCAGCCACGCTGACCCCGCTCCCACTCCGCCTGTCTCACTTCGCCTTCTTCCATCGGCCCCAACCCGGTCCCAGCCTGGTGTGCCTGGCGTTCTTCTTGAAATGTAGGTTTTTCGCCCCAACCCATCTCCCAGCCGCTCCTGCGGGGCGGAATCGCTCGGCATTTGCCGGTGAATCTTTGTTCTTTTGCCCAAACCCGTCTCCCTGAATAATGTACAGATGGCCTACATACGACGACACGGTATAATATTAATTACCGGTGTCCATTGTCATTATCTTGCGATCAACCGTTCATAATTATTATCAGTGTTTTTAGTATAATTTTGCGAAAGCGCGCGCTATAAAATCGGCCGTCTAAAGTGAGGTGAAGAAGTGATGACGTCATGAATCTATGGATTCTTTGAAAAGGGTTGCGGCGACCAATCTTAAAATAATATTGCGTTAACTTTCTAGAAAATTAAATGTTTCAAACTCGGGAAAAGGTAAGATTTTTGGATCGCGAATCCCGATAGTGTTTTTCGTGGGTGCTAAGAAGTTGTTTTGTAAATTATTTGAAAAAATCGGTCGCGTGGATGAGTAGATTTTTTATTAACCTCCCGTTGCAACTTGTATTTTATAGTTTTAGATATTATAAGGTCGTTGGCATAGAAGGCCTAAGTCTATTATAGGCTGCCCACGAATTTCATTATGACAATTACTGGCAAAAATTACTAATTACGCGAACGTATTTTAATCAACGATAAATTCTGGACAAGTCTTAAAAACTTTAAATGCAAGTAGATTTTCAAGCTAATGACTGTGAATGCTATCAATGCACAATTGCACATGCAGTTAATAATTGTTGCTCGCTTCCTCTGCAGAAACTAGCCCGCTACTGCCAGTACAAAAGATCATGAGCGGAGACCTGGGCGCAGACTTGGGGGGGGGGGGCGGAAAGACGTGAGATTTTTTGACGGACGAGTGGCTGAGTGTCGTCAAAAAATTTCCATCTCTTGACGGCCAAAATTTCTGACGACCTTTTTTTTAGTCATCCGACGAAATCTAAAAAAAATTCTATTTTCGCCGCCAAAAAAGTTGATGACCTTTTTGTCTTGAAGCTCAACGATTAGGGGGGGGGGGGACAAATGCATGGGCCGTCCCCCAACACCTCCATTTGGGGGGACCGTCCCTCTGTCCCTCTAGGTCTCCGCCCATGCAAAAGATGACAATGACAGTTACACTAGTCAGAGTCACTAAATTGTTTTTGGAACGGCAGTAATCTATATAAGATTACCTTATAGCCTACTACGCAAAGAATTATTAATAGCTACAACCCCCAATCTGCTGCCAGGGCGCAGCAGAATCCTTAGCCCCCACCTTAATTATTGCGTCATGCACAAACTATTTAATCAAGACATGAAAAAAATGTTGACGAACTTACGCTGTCGTATATGTTAATTGGAACACAAATTGGTTCTCGCGAACGAAGCCGCAGTATAATAAAATACTGTGTATCGACTGAACAATAAATTATTGGAAAAATTTCAGTCTAAGGTCAATTGGCGATCAATCACGATATTCACAGAACTGTTTTCACCTGCAGCAGTCCTCACTTGGCTTCACGTCGACGGAAGTCACAGTCAACGTATTTTTTTACACGTGATCGACTTGATATTAATAAACGCGAAAGAGAATTCAACGCACTGACGCAGCATGCGCGAACACACGCACACACGTATATATATATATATATATATATATATATATATAATTATATATATATGTATATATAATTATATATATATGTATATACATGTACACACATACAATGCAGTTAAAATCGTTGGCAGGTATCTTCTGTCGCGCGACTGATGAGCTTAGTCATTGCAAATCATCTGGTACGCCCAGACGCACACACCGACACACACACGCAAGCACACACACACACACACACACACACACACACACACACACACACACACACACACACACACACACACACACACACACACACACACACACACACACACATATATATATATATATATATATATATACACTGTGTATATAATGAAACGCTTTGCATTCATTATTGGCGCAATGTGAGAAATTCCATGCACACGAAAAGGCCAAACTCTGCAAACTCTGTGTGTTATTTGTGGGGCGCGGTGGTGTAGTGGGTATGTTCGTTGCCTTGCAGCCGGGTAGTTGCAGGTTGGAATCCACCTCAAGCCACCTTGTAGGGACTTCGAGCAAGCCCTTCACTTGCAATTGCTCAAGCGCTTCGGCGTGAAACTCCGATTCGGTGTCCGAGCTGTAGTAGTCGAGAGCACTTCTGTGTATGAACTTGAAAAGGCGCTATGACAAGTGCACATAATACATAGATGCATGCATACATACATACATACATACATACATACATACATACATACATACATACATACATACATACATACATACATACATACATACTAGGGTGTGCCTAAAAATTAAAATTTCGATGTTAATAACGACCAATATATTTTTGTGTTCCATCTTCAGAAATATAGTTACCTGCCAAATTAGATGAAAATCTGAATAGATTTAGGACTTGCTCAAAGCACTGGAAGAATAGCCACTTAGGCGACATTGTGACACATTGTAATTTTCACAGATCCAAGCAAATTTGAACACATAAACCATCAGTTATAAGGCAAAATCCAAAGAAGTACTCTAAGTTGTCATAGTTTATTCCTCTTAGGCCACTTGAAACATCTGGCTTTACTTGACCATTGCAGAACAAATTGTTTCTCCCCCTTATTTCTAACCAGGACTTTATTGAAGGACTGGATAAAAATCACTCTTCCAGACCATTCGTCACTCTTAGGTGGCGTCAGATATGATGATTCCAGTATGGATTCCCCTTTGGGCTTCCTTGTTTTATGTACATACAGATGAAATAGCACTTCACATGAGACTAAGTTGCTGTCACAGAGAGTGACACTTCAAGTAAATGATTCCATAGCTTTTAAAAGTAGGATGGTCGAGATTATCCTCTCTGTGCTCTAACGTTGCTTAATGGAAAATTGATAACTGAAAAGCCACCACTCGATCATGTAAATCATCCAACGCCCTCGGTGAAATGCACTTGGTTACCTGAACTTTATTCCCTTGGTGGAATTCATCTTTGGAAAACGACTTTTAGATCTAATAGCTCTTGACTATAGACTTCCAATACTATAGTCCCTGCAGAATCATGCAGTGAAACACTTTTCCAGAACAATTTCAGATACATGGTATCGATGGCAGGGTTCAAGAGGTCCTTTCCCAATTTCACTTCCAGATTCATCCATATGCCGCCCTTGCAACTCGTTTTACTCCACACTGTGTCAGAACACATGGCCAGGATTTTGTCTTCCAATCTCCAGCTTCAGTTCTCAACCAACAAGAATCTGACATGACAGTAGCTGTCTGTCACTGATTGGACTAAGACGATGGCCAATAGTTTGGTAACATCCTTTTGAAATATACCATTATCTGTAACATCTGGCATACCGTAGTCTTATCATTTAAGTGAAGAGTAAGGGGAAACTGTGGTTCAGAAGAATCTCTGCTGCCAGGACTGCAAGATCATCTCTCCCAAATAGAAAAGCACAATTGGTACTCTCTCTTATAGGTTGTCATCCAGACTCTGATTCCTTGATGTAGGCGTAAATTGAGTAGTACCTTGCATCAGTGGCGTAGCCAAGAATTTCTGATGGGGGGTTTGGGATTTTTATGGCCTGACCGGATGCCCTTTCTGACACCAAACCAACAGTGTTACAGTAAATAACAAGGGAATAAAGTAACAAAGAGAATCAAGTAAGAAAAATAATTGTTACCATAAACAGTTGTTTTGTTTTTCTTATTTAAGTGGATATATAACTTTTTTTAAACATTTCCTAAGCCAATGGGGGGTTTTAACCATCAAAACCCCCCTTGGCTACGCCACTGCCTTGCATGGGAACCTCTCCTTTGTGAAGACAGCTTCACATAGCCGAAATGATATCAGTACTGCCTATCAACTAAATCTCAGCTTTTTGTATTAAATTTTGTATTGCGCCTGCCATATGATACAATAATGAAAAGCACCACTTCCCGCCATTTGCAACACATGACCAGGGACAAACAAAAATAACATCATATCAGTTGCGACATGACCATGAATGTTTATTTGTTGGGAACTAGTCACTGAAAAGGGTTCTATAGCATGCAGCTCGCATGTATTGAAATAGTAGATTATAATGCTTGCAATGCAACCGAGTTCCTAACTTCAGTCCTCTTGAGCAAGTCCTAAATGTTCAGCTATCGAGATATAATTTCAGATACTCAGTTTACACATGATTTGGCACGATAATTTCACTTGGTCGTTAAAGCATCTTTTATTTGAAAATTTCACATGTACCTTAAAAACACCCTAATACATACATACATACATACATACATACATACATACATACATACATACATACATACATACATACATACATACATACATACATACATACATACATACATACATACATACATACATACATACATACATACATACATACATACATACATACATACATACATACATACATACATACATACATACATACACACATACAAACACACATGCATACATACATACGGTACATACATACATACATTATTTATATCTCTCGTTAGATCATTACTCTTGACATAGGCTAACACGTCAGCAGATTCAAGCTCAAGTAGTGGAGATAGGACTGGTGTATTTTAAAGCAGATGACACGAGCATGACTCAAAACGACAGCGCGTGCGGCTTCAGTTGTGCGGTAATACTAATCATTAATCAACGGCTCATATAAACCACACATCGTTGATCAGTGTTTCTGATTGACCCGGAAGCGATGATTGATAAAGAGGAAGTACTTAAAAATTAGAACAGATGCAGCGTATCAGTTGGCAATTAAAGGGCAGATAGGCTAGCCTATAGTACAGTAACGGACAGCTAATTAATTTCTGGCTGATTTTATTCGTGCATTGAACGGTTTTTTCCCGTGAGGTCGCTGTAGGATTAGTGAATAGTGCATAACTTTTTACTTGATGCGTGGGGCGCGGTGGTGTAGTGGTGGCGTCGTTGCCTTGAAGCCGGAAGGTTCGAGGTTCGAAACCACCTCCATTTCGCCGCGTAGGGACCTTGGGCAAGTTCTTCACTCGCAATTGCTCAGCGCTTCGGCGTGAAACTCCGATGCAGTGTCCGCTCTGCAGTCGGGAGCGCCTCTGAGTAGCAAGCTTGAAGGGGCGCTATAACAAGTGCACATACAAACAAACATGTTCATGTCTGTCAACATGATTTTTCATTGTATATATATATATATATAAATTATATATATATAATATATACAATGAAGGATCCTTTGGGCATCACCGGAATAACATCCAAAGCCTGCAGTCTATATAACCTATTTGTTTGTATGTGCACTTGTTGTAGCGACCCTTCACGCTCTCTACTCAGAGGCGCTCCCGACTACAGAGCGGACACTGCACCGGAGTTTCACGCCGAAGCGCTGGGCAATTGCGAGTGAAGGACTTGCCCAAGGTCCCTTCGCGGCGACTTGAAGTGGATTCGATCCTTCAGCGCTCCAGCTGCAAGGTGACGAACATACTCATTGCACCACCGTATTACTAACATCTGTCACTCACATATTTATTTATTTATTTATTTATTGCCAAAGAAACAAAAAGAACAAGTGTACAAGTAATAGATACAGAAACGGTCTCTGAGCAACAGGAAGCCCGGAAAAAGCTAAAAGCTTATATCAACCTGGCCCCTAAATTGCATTTACATTTCAGTCAACGATACATGTCACACAGTTATAAACAAAAAAGTTCTGTTGAGACCATATGAATGTTAGCACTGACCAATATTATACAGCCAAATAGCAACACAATCAGTACAAAATTATAAGACAAAATTAAATTGAAACACAGGTGCAGTACCTAAGCCTAGTAAAAAAAAGAAGATATGAAAACAAAATTAAGAAAACAAGAAGCGAAACTAAAAAGAAAAGGTGCTGAGGTATGCATAACAGCCAGTGTTTAATCTAGACGTCTCTGGGGGGGGAACTTTCCCCCCCCAGGATTGACATTTCCCCCCCAGAAAAATTTGCAAAATGTTATCGGTTTTTAGTAACTTTTCATCGTTGTTTTACTTGAAGTGTTATAATATACCATGATATTATTTACTATTATATGATTATAATGACATTATTTACTACTATAATATACGATACTATCATGTTGCAATGAATATAACTTACTGTATA
Source organism: Lumbricus terrestris (assembly GCA_949752735.1). Taxonomy (NCBI): domain Eukaryota; kingdom Metazoa; phylum Annelida; class Clitellata; order Crassiclitellata; family Lumbricidae; genus Lumbricus; species Lumbricus terrestris. Next base: position 14,758,281 of record OX457043.1, on the reverse strand, counting down.
TAATTGTGGAAAAATAACTTGTGGGTTGGACCATTATCCACTTGGTTATGGTGTGTTAAAAACACTCTACCATATTTAGATAAACACTTTTTTCTAACTAAGAACAGAGATGGCATCTCCTCCAGAAAAATTTGTCACAATGATAATAGTATTTAGTTGCTGTTTAGTGTTTACATCATTGCATTACATGAACTGTTATAATAATATACCGTAATATTATTACTGCTACATGGTTGTAGTAATTATTTACTGTAATATTATATGACAAAATCCAGGGAAAATGAGTATAATTTACTGTTAATATTTGTACAAATACTATTTTTGTACAACTGAATGGCTATCAAGTGCTATCCTTCACATTTTAAACTGTCAAATTTCAAAATGTTTTGGTCCTATTATCTGAACACCTAGTAGCCTAAAACAACATCATTACTACGTACAAGACTAGTGGCTTCTTGATTTTGGTACCAGTAGTTCATTAGCTCTTGGTAGATTTGTGTACCATTAAATATGATTTTGGAAAGTGTGTACTGGTCAGCAACTCAGGGCCATATGGAGAAACTGTGATAAGCTGACAGTTTCTGATTACAGTGCTGAAAAGTCAGCTTATTTACTCATGTAAACAGTAATTCATTAGAATAACCCAGCAACAGCTGAACTGAGCTGCTGAACATGATACATAAAGATTTTTTATTGTAATTATAATTATATATAATATATATATATTGAAATCCTAAAACACTTTTTATCAGTACTGAAATAATGGAGTTGTTTTGCTAAAATGGCATCTTCAAAGGGTACCATTGCAATGTGGAAATTCAAGAATTTTCTAATGAGTCACTGAAAAAGTATAGCTATTTTGTTAAGATGACACCTTAAAATGCTGCCATTGCAATGTGGAAATTCAAAAAGTTTATAATAGATCACTGAAAAAAGTACAGGTATTTTGCTAAGATGACACCTTAAAATGTTGCCATTGCAATTTGGAAATTCTAAAAGTTTCTAATGGGTCACTAAAAAAGTACAGCTATTTTGTTAAAATGACACCTTAAAATGTTGCCATTGCAATTTGGAAATTCTAAAAGTTTCTGATGGGTCACTGAAAAAAGTACAGCTATTTTGTTAAGATGACACCTTAAAATACTGCCATTGCAATGTGGGAATTAAAAAAAATTTCTAATGGGTCACTGAAAAGGTACAGCTATGTTGTTAAGATGACACCTTAAAATGCTGCCATTGCAATGTGAAAATTCAAAAAGTTTCTAATGGATCACTGAAAAAGTACAGCAATTTTGTTAAGATGACACCTTAAAATGCTGCCATTGCAATTTGGAAATTCAAAAAATTTCTAATGGATCACTGAAAGAAGTATAGCTAATTTGTTAAGATGACGTCTTAAAATACTGCCATTGCAATGTGGACATTCAAAAAATTTCTAATGGGGAGGGGGCAAATCCCCCTCCCCATTACCCCCCTCCTCAGTGCGCTACGCGCCTCACGAGCGTCCTTCGGACGCTCAATTGTCTTCCCCCCCAGAAACCTCAATTCCCCCCCCAGCGGAGGGGGACTAGATTAAACACTGCATAACAGCAAGATAAACGGTACAAAGTTAACCGATGAATTGTTTAGAAAGACCTTGATAGCGGAGAAGCATAAAAGTCACGTATTTGTAGACTCGTGTGTTGACCTATTTCATACATTGATCTTTAAGCTTATAGATTTTGTCAAACGATAGAGCGCAACCGAGCAGCGACGAACAAGCAATGGGTCAATAAACGAACATTAGTAGGTGAGGCAGAACCTTTATAGACAATCTATTAAGCATTAATGCCTATAATTATGCGCGTTGGCTAATCGTTTTATTTTATGCCTACTATAGGCCTACTGCTGTTCCTTTATTGCACATTTTCATATCCAGACTCGATGACACAAATGCAGCGAGATACAAACGTCGCGAGTATTAATTTTATAAACGCAACCTATAACAGATGGGCGACTGTCTTCCGGGCGTCTGTTGATGGCTGTATACTTCGCTTTGCTACATTAATATCATTGTACTTTATTATTACTTACTTATGTTAGTTTGCATCTTTGACATGCTACCTGGAGCGGTGTGTCATCAGAATTTGTCTCACTTTCAAATGAACGAATAGTCGATACACTTACTAAGCACGCATGACAGCCGTATCAGTCGCCCATATTATGGTGATCGAGAATCTGTTTTCCGACTACCGCGCCTTCTCCGTGCCATGCAAGGACCCTGCAGAGGATGAATTCCACCGCATTCCACCTTCTAATACGTTCCGCATCCATTAACCCTGGAGTTATTAAAGTCTGGACTCAAGTCGTACGCTAATTCGATATTCCTATCTCTGACGTAAACAGCGCTGATCACTGTCTTGTCAACGCGCATTGTTACAGCTGCATTGTGTCGTTAACCCGTCGGAGGTGAGTTGGGGTGTGACACCCCAGAGGCATTCTACTTTAAATTTTTAGCGGAAAACGTGGAGTCAGTTCTAATTATTTTTTTCTACCTTTGTGAATATGAAATGCGGACACTTTACCACAATTTCAGGTAATTTGAACGAACAGTTTTTTTTTATTTTGTTGCATATTTAAAGGAAATTGCATTTTTTTCGTATACAAACAATTATACATGTTGATTTTATGGGGCATGATTTGGCATGCGAGTGTGCCTTGAACACGTCAATTCTGTGTTGGCACTGAGAAGGCTGACGACAATGATGGCTAAAACATTTTATGTTGTATTAAAACTAGGGCCTATATATATTATGGTTATTCGTGCATTTGATAATGTTGCACATGAGGACCCAAACTTGCATGGATTAAGTACACATTGGATGGGTTCACCTTCTGGCCATCTAATAAGGATTGAAAGCAGATATTTGTTTGTGGTAATCATCTGTTTAGTTGATTATTGATCATAGAAGAATAGTTTAACTTAACTTAGTATTTTCCATTTGATATCGCGGCTTGAAAATAAAAAATATGTAGGCTATTGGGGTTTGTCAAACCCCACCTCACCTCAGGCGTTACAAATCGTCACCTCACCTGCGAAGAGTTAAATTGAAATGCTGCTGCTCTAGAGATCGTTGCGTTCGTCCACGTCGACATCGTCATCATGTACGAAATGAATATTTACATGTATAATCGTATAAAACGCACTAATATATTGCATTATAACCTCACTCTATATACACAGTATTTGCGTATACGTATGTGTATATATAGCCTATGTGTGTGTGTTTGTGTACGTGTGTGTATGTGTGTGCGTGCGCGCGTGTGTGTATCTGTGTGTGGATACCAAATCTCCAGCATTTCACGATATACACAGCCTAGCCTACAGTTGTAACTTGTAAACAATGTAATATTTTGATTAAATGTACGTTACTTGCACTTCTGGTGCAGTCTATCACATTGCAAATACATGCCTAAAAGCTCTAAAAGTATAGGCCCAGTGCACAAAACACTGTCAGAGAACAACTGCATTTCTGCTCAATTTCGCCAACTAGGCAATCCATTATGGATGGAATAGTGAAAAATGAAAATACGGTCTATTCGGGATCAGTGCTATGGACAAGTTGAGTTAAAGTATATCCTTCCTCGTTTTCTGTGAATTTGGGCCTGGTTTAAATCTTGGACGCATCGTATAATATACAACACGTCACGTAGACCTATAATAGGCAGACACATGACGATTCGTCTTCGGCCTAAAAAATCATTTGGGTCTCAACCGCCATGTGCGTTGTGAGTGACACGAAGAAATGGTGGGGGCTTTCAAAATGAACGAATGAAAAGAAGAATAAATCAAACAAGTCGTGGATCTAGTGTTCATCAGATTCTGTTTGTTCAGAAGAGTCCAAATAGTTTAAAAACAATGATTTAAAATGCTTTGTTTGTGATTGTCCTACTTGATTGATGGAAACGCACCAGTCCAAATAGTTTAAAACCAATGATTAAAATGCTTTGTTTGCGATTGTCCGACTTGATTGATGGAAACGCACCGTACATTATAAGCAATCTATATGCTTAAAGGCCATTAAATTTCCATATGAAACAACAATGCATTTACATAATAATGTTATTTTAAGCAAGAATGACTGAACGCTGTGAGAGATTCTATGCATTGCTAAGTCTAATACCTTTGTGATTTCAGTTGGTGCCATAAAATTTCCACCAAATTGCCGCGGAACCCCTGGCCGACGTTCGCGGCAGTATCCCCCCCTGAAAGCTATCCTGGGGGATGAATTAATCTATCCCCCCGGATGGAAATAACCGGTCTATGCTATCCGGGGGGGATAAACCATTCTATCCCCTTTTTGAAAAAATGCGCATAATAAAACTAATTCTGCTGTAATCAAAATTTAAAGTGACTCTAATTGTTTTAAGTGTCCTAAGCAATGCTCAGATAATGGCAACTTGAATTTAGTGACGCTAAGTGTTCTTAAGTGTTTTAAATGTTTTAAGTGCTCTAAAAACAGGGCAAAACAAATTATCTAGTAGGAATAAACATACCTGTTAGTGTCATTGTTCAAAACAAAACTGATGAAAATTAATTTGTTTTTAAAAATACACGCAGAATCGATTTTTTCGACTTTTTTTAATTTCGGGGGTACAATTAATACGGGGGATACTCTATTTCGTGACAGCGGCGCTACGCCAGGGCATGGCAGGGCAAATGCCCTGGCAAAAAAGCCTTTGCCCTGGTCGTTGCCCTGGTCCTTGCCCTGCCAGAAATTTTGCCCCGTCAGAATTTGTTCGGGCATATTGTTTTTTTACTGTTCACGTCTCTTCCATCCGTTCTCTGGCAAGGCAAAAATTCTGGCAGGGCAGAATTCTGGCAGGGCAGAAGTTCTGGCAGGATAAAATTCTGGCAGGGTAGAATTCTGGCAGGGCAGAAGTTCTGGCAGGGTAAAATTCTGGCAGGGCAAAAGTTCTGGTAGGGTAAAACTCTGGCACGGTTAAAGTTCAGGGAGCGAACAATTCACTGAATCCAGGCAGTGATATTTTACTTCAGCAAATAATTTTCGTTTTACTTCTATTTCAGTTCGGACGTCCTCAATTTCAGTTCTAGTTCAATTACAGTTCTTCAAAAAATTTCAGTTATACTTCTAATTCAGTTTTTAGAATAATTTCAGTTCTCAATTCAGTTCTTGCTTAGATATAATTTCAGTTTTACTTCTTTATAGGCCTAGAACTTGCCTCAAATTAAAGTTGGCCTAAACCAAGTTCGAACATTTTCAATATCGATATACCTTTTAATTTTAAAAGAACCTCCTATTTTCAGCGACTTTAGCTGACAGTTTCTTCTCCCACCTATTAGAAATCTTCACCCAGACAAAATATTTACAAGTTTCTTCTACAAGTTTGAAAAGCCGGAGCTAGCTTCAACTTCTTCTGCAAGTGGGGCCGTAGACTTGCCGTCTTTCCCTCCAATAATAATTATGCGTAATTTTTGCTACAAAAACCAAGCAATTTGAACTACAGATCTAGTTTGTATAATTGCTTGAAATATTTTATTGGCAATAGTTGCTGGATGGCATCATGGCACCAATCCGCTAACATGATGAAAATTGCTAATCACACTCCCCTTATCATATTCCATTGAATTGGGAATTGGTCGACCACGTAACATTTCTTTCTTTTACACATTTATGCAGCGCCTGTTCTGTCTCTGTGGTGAAGCCGCTGACTCGAATCAGTCACATGAAAGTTTCGCCCCAACCCTGAATATATTTCTTAACGTTCTGTTATTTACCGAAGAAGACAAATTAATTATTGTTGAAAAGTTTACCAGAAACATCCAGAAACGTCGTTTTATGGTACAAGCGTTGCAATGTTAGACTAGGCCTATTTGTCTGCTTCATTCCAGTAGGCCTATTTAAACAATCCAATCCATGATTTTTTTCATTTAGCCCAGTGAGCAAGATGCACAAAGTTATCATGATTGAAATATTTTCACTCCGGTTTTCAAAGTGATTTTCACATAACCACATTCTTATCATGATGTTGAAAATTATTAACTTACAGCAAAGGTGCAAATGCAAAAGGCCATAATAAATTGCACACTGAAGCACGTGCCAAGTCACAGATACCAAAGTTTTAAGAGTCAGAAAGTAGCTGTGCCTTTTAGAGGCTATGAACTAAAATTTCCAATTTTTTCATTAATTTCCGTTCTAAAATTAATTTTCGTTTTTATTCTAATTTTCGTTCGCTGTGCATAATTTCAGTTCTATTTCAGTTTTCGTTCTCAAAATAATTTCAGTTACAGTTAAACTTACACTGAACGGAAATCAATATTTTCAGTTCTAATTTTACTTATCGTTAATGAAAATATCACTGAATCCAGGCAGGGCAAAATTTCTGACAAAGCAAAATTTCTGCAGGACAAAAGTCCTGGCAGGAAAAAATTGCGGCAGAGAAAATTTCTGACAGGGAAACATGCTGGCAGGGAAATGCTATGGCAGGGAAAAATTCTGGCAGGGCAAAAATTTGGGTAGGGCAAAAATTTGCCAGACAAAAAGTTCTGGAAGGCAAAAATTCTGGTAGGTCAAAATTTTGGCAAAAGTTCTTGCAGGCAAAATTTTTGGCAGGGAAAATTTTATGACAGGACAAAATTCTCGCATGGCAAGAGTCCTGGTATAGGGCTAAATTTTGGCGAACGTTCTGGCAGGGAAAAGCTCTGGCAGGGATCTGGCAATGCAAAGTTCTCGAATGGAAAAAGTTCTGGCAGGGAAATGTTTTGTGGCTCTTTACCCACATTGCGTATACAACCATATAACATAATAGCATAAACCTAACTGTCGCTTTATTATTTTTCACATGAAGCTTAAGCATTTGCGTAAAGTTCAAACAATAGATTCATAGGCCTATACCTGACTCAGTTACCTTATTTGCTGAACTTTTTGCCTTCGAAATGCTACTCGAAAGAGGATTTGCAATGCTTCACCAAGTCACTGAGATTAGTCTATAAGGTTTATGAGATTTGCTTTCCCAATGTCAAAAGTGTTCTGTTATAATTATGGCTTCACCCATCTGATCCTCTGACCAGCCAACCCTATACTTAATTGTGTATGATGGGTGATTTCACTGGTATCGCCAAATTATAGGTCTATATAAGCCCGTACTACCCAGTGTTTAATCTAGACGTCTCTGGGGAGAACTTACCCAGGAATGAATCCCCACAGAAAAATCGCGAGGTGCTTCAAGCATGTAAATAAGTACCATTCCCAGAAAAGTCAATGTTGTGTAGGAATTTCCTCCCTCTCCGCTCAGAAAACTGAGCGGGCTTGTGTCCATACTTAATTAGGCTATATGGTGGACATGTTGGTAAAACAGGTCATCAGTTCTTTTTTGAAGTTAAAATTATATTTTTTCGTGAGATTTCGACCGAAAGACTAAAATGGTCATCAATTTTTTAGTTGCGGAAATGGCAGCTTTCTTAGAATTTTTTCCAAATGACTAACAAAAGTCTTCATAAAATTTTGGCGACCAAGCCGTCCGCCCAAAATGTCCGGCCAAAGCGAACTTTTTCCGCCCCCCTCTAGAAACCCGAATTTACCTCTCCCCGGCTCCCCAAAGCGGGGGACTAGATTAAACACTGCGTACTACCGAGCACGCGACTCGCCCTCTGCCCTGGTAATTTGTATGACTGCCCTGGCTACGAAAAGTGTCTGGCGCCGCCACTGGTTCGCGCCGCTCGCGGAACCCCGGTTAAAAATCACTGGTGTAGGCCTATGTCACAGGGCTTTTTAAAGAAAGTTTTAGAACTGTACACCCAGTAATTTGAATCTTGTGTGGTTTGCTGGCGAAAATCTCCCATGACTTTTTTTAGTCGTTTGTGAGAATTTGTTTCCAAAACACGTCTCAAGTCGACGGCGAAAAAATCTGATGACCATTTTAGTCATCCACTTGAAAATTGGAACTTTGGCCTTCCTATAGGGCCTACTGCATAGTTTTCACTGTACATGCCTTTCATTCCATTTCCTTCTTCCGTGGTAAACCGGCTGCAGTTGCCTTTTTATAACGATTATCACTGCACAAGATTACTTTTGCAACTGCAAAAATTCATTTACAACCAGTCCCTAAAGTGTGGGGAAAATAAGTGCCTGGACGCCCCTTACCTATCCAAAAGAAGTGCCTGGACGCTCTTTACCTTTCCAATCTGTGCTCGCCAATAAGTGGCTAGACGGCGTTCAGATTTTAAAACAAGTGAGTGGACGCCGTCCATGACCGTCCAGGCACACTTTAAGCCCTGTTTACAACTGCACATTTTGTGTAGGCTATAACTGCACATTAAAAAGCTCTGCTTTGTCATAGCCTACATATCGTAATTAGCACATGGAACTGATTTCATCGGAGTAGCCTAATTACATGGAGTGCACAAAGGACGTTAATTCAAGAAGATCAAAGGTGAGAAGATTTATTGCAGAACTAGGCCTATAATTATATACATATCCATTGGAATAACAACAAAAATCTGCTACGACAGCAAAATTAAATGTCGTGAAACGAATGTGTATGATTAAGCACAGAACTTTATGCCAGCGAGTGGACAAAAGACTGACCCGCACAAAATGCTGACATTTGAAATGTGGGCCCGATTGTCATAGGGAAACTATAGGCCTAGATGCTTTGAAAATGTGTTTCCCAATGCGATTCAACGTCGGACGCATGCTTTGGATAGAAGAGAGCAGGGCTGTTTTTAAGGAATTTTTAGAACTGCACAACCCCTTCTTTTTCTTCCAATCCTCCATGGTAAATTACTTCCAATCGGAGGACAATGACCTATCTTGTTAGTTTCAACTGTACGCAAGCGCCTTTAAAACTGCACAAATCCATTTAGAGCTGCACATTTTGTGTACAACTGCACGTTAAAAAAAGCCCTGGAAGAGAGTTTGCTTAAATTTTAATACGAACCCATGAAGTGTGAAAGTCACATAGAATAGTCATTTGGATATCATCAGTAAGATGAGAGCAAAACCAAAAAAGGGGAAGGCCACTAAGACCAGCGGAAGTTTCAAGGCGATTAAAGAAGGGAGAAGCAAGTTCATACGATGACCTGCATAGACCAAGGCAGCTGTAAAGAGATTCATGCCTACCTTACTACGTAGCTGTTCCAATGTTAAGTTATAATATGGAAGTCATCGTAGTAGGACAAGACCGTCGAGACGGTCCATCAGGGACTGAAAATAGTGTATTGCCCTCCTGCTGTTGCCCCACAAAACACCATCACGCTGGTTACGCGTATTCTTATAGGGCTATAACAACCGGGCCACAGCGGATATTCGCACAAAATCACGAAGCATTGATCCGAACGATCAAGGTTCGACCGTACGCACAGAACGTAGGCCTACGTTATTGTCTTCTGGACCCATAACGTACTATAGGGCCTACGCGTAAGCCTGTTTTAGCCGTAGGCCTATGATGGCGTACGTTTATTAATTACCAATGTATTCAATGTGACAAAAACCCGATTTCACTCGTGTGCACAGTGCAGCAGTCAGCGCTTTATAAGTGGTCATATGCAATACAATACAATACAATTTAATACAATACAATACAATCTGCTCAGCATCGGACTCGGTGTCTATGGAATAGCTGACTGATATACTATGCCTATCAATGCCACTGTTACGGTACGCTCATCAATCCATTCAACAACTGTCTCGTTATTATTATTCACATAATTTATTTTATCCAGAAGACAATCATTTTGCATAAAAATAATAGTAATAACAGCAACAATAATAATTATAATAAATTGTTACAATAAAAACAATGACGATTTCTATGTCGCCGGAACACAGCATGCCTTTGTAAGGGTGCCTGAATGTGTGTACGGGTGTTTTGATATGCATGTAGCCTACAGGTAGGCATTGATTTTTTTATAAATGCATTTTGCTCAATCTGCAACAATGCCAGTGGCCTAGCTAGCTTTCCAGGTCCCATGTTCAGAGGTTTCGTGTGGGCCCCTGTTTGACCTTGCAGGGCCGATATATCTTTGCGTACTCGCAATCAAGATCATCTAAATAACTCCGCCACTGGTTGTTCTCTGCCAGTTCCAGTTCCAAGCCTGGATAAAGGAGGAGGGCGACACTAATCATCTTTGATATGGCAGTGTCGTTAAACATTTAACAGGATCACCAAAACTAATCAATGGCACTTGCTATTAAACCGAACACGTGCAATACAGCGCACGGAATAAACACGAATGTTGCACGCATTAGACAGATAAATCAAATTGTTATAACTGCAGTGATTTCTCAGTCGAATTTAAAATCTATCACGTTGCAGACTTATCCACTTATTATTGGTAGGCCTACTAATATATAATTGCTTAAAACAATGGCATGACATCATAGTTTTCTTTCTAGCATCTTGTTCAGGAAAAATGTCAATCATCTATTTGCAATAATACTGGTCCATGATTTGCAATTTGCGCACCAAAAACGACGCAATCATCAGTTTTTCACAGTAGCCTACCTACAAATAATTTTAGCAATATTCCCTGCAAGTGCAAAAATAATTATGGGATTCACTAGGACCCTGCATTAGCCTACACTTGCTCAATTTGGCGTCTCCCTGATCTTGGGGTGAAAGGAGTTGAGAGCAGTAGGCTAATTGAGAATTGCAGAAAAATAACGGAAGTCAGACTACGATCGAGGTGGGCCTAACAAAACCCCGACAATTCTCGCCTTCGTTGAGGCAGTTGTCTGGTCAGTGGCGTAGACAAGGAGGGTTTCGGAGGTTAAAACCTCCCATTGGCCCAGGGAAAAGCTTTTCTAAAGGTTATTTATCTGCTTAAATACGAAAAAAACAAAACAATTGCTTGTAGTAACAATTTTTTTACTTTATTCCCATTGTTACAATATTCCCTTTTTATTTACTGTATTACTGTTGGGTTGGTGTCAGAAAGGGCAAGCCAGACCAAAAAAATCCAAACCCCCATCATAAATTCTTGTCTACGCCACTGTGTCTGGTCACTACCGTTACCAGATCCAGCAAATAACTGGAGCAGGCGTGCACGAGCAATCGTCGAGCACGCCTGTGAGACGTATGAGGCTTCTGCGGCGCACCGTTTAATTAAATTGCACGAATGTGACATTTATAATTTAGATAATTATCACATCCATCGATCCTATAGCATAGGCACGCACTTATGGGAAAGCGAATCCACGAAATGAAATAATCTTATAAATGCCGGTATGACTCGTTTCGTGTTCTCAACTTATAGGCGTAGCTCAAAAGGAAGGCCATTCCAGACCACTGGTCCAACCACAGAAAAGGCTCGATTCTTCATGGTAGTAGTACGAGCAAAAGGAACTTAGAGGACTCCCTTATCAGCGGAGCGTAGCTGACGACATCCTTGGATACCCAATGTAAGGTTGCATAGCTCTTGGATATAAATTGTGGCGAGGCCCTGACAACATCGCAATACCAATGCAGCTACCCTGAACTCAACACGCTGGCGAATAGGGAACCAGTGAAATACCTCAAACATGTATAGCCTACTGTTTGAGACCAGTGGCGGCGCCAGACACTTTTTGTAGCCAGGGCATAGCCAGGGCAGTCACACGAGTAACCAGGGCAGAGGGCGAGTCGCGTGCTCGGTAGTACGGGCTTACATAGGCCTATAATTTTGCGCTACCGTGCATGCCATAAATCACCCACCCTACACTATTAGGGTTGGCTGGTCAGAGAATCAAAATAATGGGTGAAGCCATAAAACCGAACACTTTGACACTTGAAATCCTAGAAACCTTATACAGGGTGGGTCATAAAAAATAACCCCACCCTAAAGTGTTTTGCCAATATCTTGGCCAGAAGTAAAAAATTAATAAAATTTAACAGGCTTAAAGACAATTCATATTTACGCAGAGTGGCCAGATTTCACCCCAATATTTCAAACAGAACAAGAGTTATATCACTTTTAGTGAGACAACCAACTTTTTGACGAATCAAAAACATAATGCAACAAGTAGCAACAAAGCGATTTTTTATGTCTCATCTTAAATAATAATATTGTTGTTATCAAATTAACGTGATAGTACATCATATCCTGTGTTCAATGTGTCCACCACCAATGCCCACACTTGTTTTGAGTATTTTGCACAGTTTTTGATAGACTTTGTGATGTGTTCGAGAGATAAATCTTCCCAATCAACTCCAATGCGACCATCAATTTTCAGTCTCGTATCGTTCTTAGTTTTGGCTGCAAATTACGGTATTTCTCGAGCAATAGCTCTGCACAGTTGATAAAATCATCGGGTTCAAATTCGGATTTTGGAACCATTGGTTCTTCTCAATGAAACCAGTAGGCTACAGTAATATTCACGTTGAACCGATCGCCCTTCATAAATGGCACATTTCTTAACTCTCTATTTCAATTTAGCTCCTCATTTCTCTGCCATCACTGCTTATCAGATTAAGCGGCGATTGTAGCTTTATCTCCAAAGCCCAGCTCATGATGTAGGCTATATGAATAAAAAATTTGTGTGACATCGACACCTTGGGAATTTTAATTTGATAGAAATTTCGATTTTATTATTTTTATTATTTTATTATTTTTTAAAAACAAAATTACTAATCAGAAAAAATTCTTTAGACTCTTTACCAACTTACAGTCATCTTGCTAAAATTTAATGATGTCACAGCGACTTGCAGCTCTGCTGGTACTTACCTTTCTCTAAATAATATTAACGATTTTCTACCAATAAAAAGTTTATTTGACACCAATTATTTGAGATGTTACTTAATAAATTCGTTTTTTTTTACTTTTTGCTGCGTCATGTTTTTGAATCATCATATAACAGTGAGTGGTCTCACTAAAAGTGATATAACTTTTGTTCTGTCTGAATATTTTAATGAAATTTGGCCTTCATGTGTAAATATGCATGAATTGTTTTTAAGCCTGTAAAATTTCCTTTAAAATTGAAGCTGCACTTGATCTCGAGCTCATGACATCTACTCTGACATTTGACATTATGCGTACTGTAAAGCATCCTAGAAGTGGCTTGCCTCTGACGATGCTATATAAATTGTCTGAATTGCACTACATTACAAAATTACTATCTCTGGCCAAGATTACGGGCAAAAAACTTTAGGGTCATTTTATGGCCCAACCTGTAGACCAATCTCTGTGACTTAGTGAAGCATTGCAAATCCTCTTTCGAGTAGGCCTAGCATTTCGAAAGCAAAGTGTTCAACAAATAAAGTAACGGAGTCAGGTATAAAGGTCTATTGCCTACGCAGATGTTAACGTTTCATTTGAAAAACAATAAAGCGACAGCTGGGCCCATGCGCTGGTAGTTGTATACGACAATGTGGATAAACAACAACAGAATTTTTCCCTGCAAGAATTTTTGCCCCACGAGAATTTTTGCCCTCCCAGAATTTTTCCCTGTCAGAACGTTTGTCCTGCCAACATTTTATGGTCTTTTCCCTGCCAGAATATTTGCCCTGCCAGAACTTTTGCCCTGCCAGAAAATTGCCCTGCCAGATTTTGTTCTCTTCATGAACTTTTGCCCTGCCAGGATTTTGCCCTGCCAGAACTTTTGCCTTGCCAGAGAGCGGACGGACGTGAACCGTAAAAAGCATTATGCCCGAACAAATTCTCCCAAGGTAAAATTTCTGGCAGGGCAACGAGGCTTTTTTACCAGGGCATTTGCCCTGCCATGCCCTGGCGTAGCGCCGCCACTGTTTGAGACATGACCATAATTATGGATTTGTCCAATAGGCGTGCAGCAGAGCGCAACAATCGATGAAGACAAGTCAATTACAAGTCAAGTCATTAATAATTTACTCGTGACGAAAACATGAGTGGAAAGTTCAGACTCAGTGGTCCCTATATGTTTACCTGCCAGCAGCACGGCTGTTGACAGGAGTCAATAAATTAACGAAATAGCGTAATACAAGAGTGCTTGCAAAAACTACATTTGTCGCAGAAATAATGTGAATCACCAATTAGGATCAATAGACCTAAATAATTATCTGTGGGCCTCTGTAGGTCGTGGGCCCGTGTGCTTTGCACACATTGCACATATTATGGTAGCTACGCCACTGAGTTACAATGCAGTTAGGGGCTTATTATAATATATTATGCTATGCTGTTAACGCTCGCGTGCGATAAGCATTGGCCTACGTTATTCCGATAGGTCACGTACGGCCGGTGACACGAAACGGAGTAGGCCTATCCCCCTGAAAGCTATCCGGGAGGATGAATTAATCTATCCCCCCGGATGGAATTAACCGGTCTATACTATCCGGGGGGATAAACCATTCTATCCCCTTTTTGAAAAATGTGCATAATAAAAAAATGTATGCTGTAATCAAAATTTAAAGTGACTCTAATTGTTTTAAGTGTCCTAAGCAATGTTCAGAGAGAGAGAGAGAGGCAACTCGAATTTATTTAGTGACTCTGAGTGGTTTTAAGTGTTTTAAATATTTTAAGTGTTTTAAAAACAGGGCAAAACAAATTATCTAGTAGGAATAAATATACCTGTTAGTGTCATTGTCCAAAACAAAGCAGATGAAAATTAATTTGCCAAAAAAAAATACACGCGGAAGCTGTTTTTTCGACTTTTTTAAATTTGGGGGATACAATTAATACGGGGGATACTCTATTTCTTGACACCGGAATATGCTAACGACATAATATGGCCACATCCACCGTTGATATCATAGGGCATAGCTGTTTTTGCAGAAGGGCAAAACATTGGTCACAGTTAATTTTTTATGGCGTTAACCTGAGAAATTAGAAGCATGAAGCATGGATATTCTTTACAGAGAATTCTAAATGTGAATTATCCAGTGTCACGACGTGTCGTCCTCGTATTAGTATCATTGGTGTTTCTGTGCGAAGAAATTGGTTAAACACCAAAAAGTTGCAGTTAAAAAAAACGCCAATTTTTCAGAAGGAGACAAGTACCACTTCTTGCCCCAATCTTCGGACCCCCCGCATGGTACAAGTCGACAGAATTTAAGTTAGCATTAAAATTAAATACAGTATTTGCCAGTGGCCTCGCCAGGAATTTACGATGCGGGGCTTGGGGTTTTTATGGCCTGGCTGGATGCCCTTTCTAAACACCAACCCAACAGTATTACAGTAAATAAAAAAGGTATAAATTAACAAAACAAATAAAGTAAGAAAAACAATTGTTACAACAAGCAATTGTTTTTGTTTTTTCTTATTTAAGTGGATAAATAACCTTCAGAAACTTTTTTCCTAGGCCAATGGGGGGGGTTTAACCCCCGAAACCTTCCTTGTCTACGCCACTGGTATTTGCAGTTTCTAACTCGAGAACACTAGTGATTGTAAGTAAGACTTGGTAAGAAAGACTGCTGTCCAATTCACACTTACGATATTATTACTGTCCGTTGGTTCCTTTCTCGTGGCGTTCTGTTGACCGGCTGTAAAATGAGCTGCACAAGAGCGTGAAAAGTTTGTCGCTGGAAATCGAAATGGCGACAAAAGACTATAGTGTTGCAGTGTAGACTTTATATCATTTCCATTGAACGGGTATTGAATGTCTCTGGGTTTCCATCGACCTACTATATTGATGGCGTTGGCAGCTGCAGGTTAGAGTACGCCAACGAGGTTGCGCGTTCCCATGCAGACCGATGTTTAACAGTTGTCACGTGATGTTTAATCAATCGATTCCATGGCCAGGTAGACTGACGTGTGCACCGATGTCTCTGCTCTCGCATCCACATAGTCTTTTATTGTACATCCGCATCAGTCTGTCGCCTCTTCCTCCCTGTCTTCTGTCTGCTTGTGTGTCAGTCAGTCAGTCAGTCAGTCAGTCAGTCAGTCAGTCAGTCAGTCAGTCAGTCTGTCTGTCCGTCCGTCTGTCCGTCCGTCTGTCTGTCTGTCTGTCTGTCATAGAGGTCTACACTACTAGTCTTTGTCTGTCTATCTTTGTCTGTCTGTCTGTCTGTCTATCTTTGTACGTCTGTCTATTTATCAGTCTCTCTAGGCCTGCCTGATTGTAGCCCATGTTGTCCTTAACCCTCGGGCTACCAAGCCTTTTGTGACATGGACTACCAAGGGTGGTGGTTACCCCCTGGATTTTGGATTTCGTTTGAGAAACTTACTATAACTTGTAATACAAGTATGGATAGAGCATTCGTTTCTGCACAAAATGGCATATCTTAGATTTAAAATGCATGAATGTACCTCGAAATTATACCATTTTTTACATGGGGAGTCTTCGATTCCAGAAACGTGTAAGCTGGGCAAAAATATTAGATTCTGTATGTTTTGAACGTGAGTGTTTATAATTGTGAGTGCATGTATGTATGTATGTATGTATGTATGTATGTATGTATGTATGTATGTATGTATGTATGTATGTATGTATGTATGTATGTATGTATGTATGTATGTATGTATGTATGTATGTATGTATGTATGTATGTATGTATGTATGTATGTATGTATGTATGTATGTATGTATGTATGTATGTATGTATGTATGTATGTATGTATGTATGTATGTATGTATGTATGTATGTATGTATGTATGTATGTATGTATGTATGTATGTATGTATGTATGTATGCAACTATGTATATATGTATGTATTGGAGTCGATATGGGAAGATTTACCTTTGGAACACATCAACAAGGCCATCAAGAACTTTGCATAGAGACTCATTTACAAGTTTGAGCACTGGTGGTGGACACATTGAAAACAAGTTGGGAAGCACTATCAAGTTCATTTGATAACAGTTATTTGAGAGATAACATAATAAATGTTGTTTTTTTTAAAACACGGGTCAGGCATTCTCGAGAAACATAGGCCCTACACAGTCTTGTTGAGTTACGTTTTAGAATCGTCAAAAAAGTTGGGTGGTCTCATTAAGCGTGAATCAGCCAATCAACCCTTGGTAGTCCGAGGGTTAATGGCATTCTGTGTTTGCTTTAGCGACAAAAAATAAATGTCTATTTCAGTTCTTTCTCTGTTTCTCACTTTATTAATTTTCTCTCCGAACGCATGAAATCAATTTAATGGGCCATTTATTTTATAGTCATTCATTTTATTGATTCGTCGAAACACGTGTTACATAGACAGTATTAGATAATATTATAATAATGGCAATTGGCAAGTCACATAACCAGGTGTCCAGGTGAGGCCCAGGAATATTTACGTGGGTAATACCACTGCTGTTCACGCTGTATAGCCACTGTCTATTTAGTTTTTTGCAGATAGGGTAAGGTAGCCCATTATGGGCACCCTCCTAATATGGGCACCCCGACGAAAAGTATATATAACATAATATTGTAGCGCCATCTCTGGGATTCCAGCAGAACTGCAGTGCATCATTGGATTTACCCAAAAATGTCATCGAGATTGCGACTGTGCAATTTTTTACATAATTTAATCAAGAATAAATCAAATTTCACGAAAACGTTAACTATTTCCATAATTCTGTTTTCGTGTAGGGCCTACTGTATCAGGGGTATCGAATGGATTCTTTGAAGGTAAATTTTTCTGTTTTGACAATTGTTTTGTGATCAGGTTAGTGTGCGTTGACAGGTGATTCCTGTAATGCATTATTTGTATAGCCGACTTTGAAGCGTGTCATAGATGATTGCCTAATATGGGCACACTTTCCTGCCCGAATATGGGCACCTAATATACGGCCTGAACATGGGCCCGAATATGGGCATGCCCATATTAAGTCTATTGCTAATAGGCCATTATATTGTATATAAATATACAATAATATGGCCTGTATAACAGTGTATATATATATATATATATTATATATAGGTATATTGTAAGGAAATAAATACTATTACAAACAGAAAATTTAGATATGCTAAGCCAAACCTTTATATTTGTGTACGTATGTATACATTGGCCCTACATAGATACATACATAGCCTACATGAATACGTTGAATAGACAGCAAGTTCTTGCTGGGTCACCCACTTTTAGGTTTAAGTTTTTCAATAAGGTTTCAGATCTCACTAGTGTTAGACTACAACTTTATTGTATGGGCCTAGTAGCGGATGAACAATTACGGATTTCTTCTGGAATACGAGCAACCATAATTATGACATTTACATGTGCCTTTGACTACATTATGCGTGGACTTAATAATATTATGATGGGTGCCCATCATTAGGACACCAGTGCCTAATATGGGCACTTCACAGCTCTTTGTATTTTCAATATTTTGTAGGTAAATCTCAACATTTCAATGTCATTTCAGTGAGTTTCTAGTTGATAACGTGTTGAAAATTAGTTTGACAAACATTGTTTTACTTTACTTTAATTGGACTATGAACTACAAGCAAAAGTCCTTAAGGAGCCCATAATTATAGGGCAATTTACCCTATACATGTAATCTGCCTCATTTTTTTTATCTCACGCATTCTCTCTTCTTGTCTGCCTGCTTGTGCGTCAACCTTGATCCTCGCCTGTGTTTCGTTTTAGCGTCAATCTGCAAGTTTCTAAAGCGCTGCTCTAAAGCAGAGTGTAGGGCACCAGGTTATTCACGAGCGCTGTGTCATGTCATCAGGGGAAAGATCGACGTTCAGCGGAGATCTGAAGTGGCCAGAGAAACAGAAGAGAGAAATTAGAGGAGCTCTCCGTGTTGTCTTAATCAATTATTGCACTCTGCATATATGTTGTCCCAATCGTTTCACTCGCTTGTCGCTTCTTACCGACACTGCCACAGATAACACTAGTGTCGACCTCCTCCTTTATTCAGGCTTGGGACTGGCATTTCCAGAGAACAATCAGTGGTGGAGTTAATCGTTTCACCCAAACGCCCGTCTTTAAATACAGACGAGCGTCTATCACATTACTTACATGTACATGTCACACCAGCTTTACATGTACTACGTACAATAATTATTGTACAATGTACACGTCTGGGCTGTTTAAATTTTCGGCCAGGAATTCTTAGGAATATTATTCTTTGAGGCGCTCGCGTTTCTTCTTTCCCGTTCGATATAACAAAATGGACGACTGACTGAGCGAAAGCCAATAGAAATGTAGCCTAATAAGTCTAGGCCTAGCAGGACCAATGAAGGCCTGCCAACTGAACGAAATGAAACCGGCGTAGGCTACTGTAACACTGCACGAACAGATGAGAAGCGCCGCTTGTGTCTGTTTGGCGAGTATTATACATGTAGTGTCGATCATTCGACGCCTTGCAACGAAATGGCTTATGCTACGGCGTTGCCATAGAAATCGTCATTGTTACTATTATTGTTATTATTATTATTATTATTATTATTATTATTATTATTATTATTATTATTATTATTATTATTATTATTAGGCCTATTATTATTATTTTTTTTTACCCGAGGTACCTAGGATCCCTCGGGATTTCAAAAAATTATGCTTGGAGCTGTTTGTGAGTGTTCAGAAAATCAGGCCTCGTCTTCCGCAACAGTAGTGAAAGTGCCACGAAATGCAATGGCGTTGTAGAGCTGGATACAAATAGAAAGTCGCTGAAACAGAAAGGTCACCTCCCGTGGCTCTCCAGAGACAACCGAGAGACGTTGGCCAACCTCGCGGATGAAACTTATTATTATTATTATTATTATTATTATTATTATTATTATTATTATTATTATTATTATTATTATTATTATTATTATTATTATTATTATTATTATTATTATTATTAGATATATTATTACTATTTTTTGTATTCTGGAACGGTTTTGGCAAGACTAAAGTAGACCTACGAGTAGTGATGGATCGATTAATACTGGCCTAGAGCCACTTTAGATAAAATGGCTTAAGTCAGGCATATCGCTTTATCGTTCCAAATTATTCGACGCTGCGTAGGTTTTGGCGTTGGTCGAATCCAAGTTGGATTGACGAAAATAATTATTCTTGCTAACTAGAAGTCGGATTGATGAAAATAATTTTTACTTAAGTGGAAGTGGGATTGATGAAAAGATTCCTGCTGAATTGGAGCTGGATTGGCGAGCAACAATAATTGTTGTTAGGCGTAAATAGAAGTTGGATTGATAAGAAAGCAATTCTTGCTCAAATAGAAACTGGGTGGATGAGACAAATTCCTGTAAAAATGAAAGCTGTGTCGATGAAAAAAGAATTCATGCCAAAGTAGAAGTCGGATTGATTAAAACACTATAGTGCTGCATCGGGCGAATAATTAATCTAGAACGTATAATACGATAGATTACCATAAAATGCATTTATAACATCGAATGATTAATTTTATACCTGAGGATTATTTTTAGCAATAATAACGTCACGGTTTCCATGGCGACGTGTGTTGCTTACGTAGGCGTGAGACTTGGACGAGACTAGGACGAGACTGGCCTTCGTGGATTATTGCAATCGAGGGCAGAGGGATAGAAAAGGAAGAAATAGAACAAGCAGTGAAACGAGGAGGAGGAGGAGGAGGCGGGAAAGGAAGAAGAGACTAAGCTGTCGGATCGGGTCACGGATTAAAGTCAGGCAAATGGACACAAGGTAAGACTTCACAAAAGCCACCACACACGCATGGACGCCCCTAGAAATTGTTGCAATGTTCATAACCATGTCGCATGGAAATACATGACATAGCCTACAGAACTGATGAAGGTCCATGCAGTAGCCTATGGACGGAATGGGAACATTATGGCGTGGGTTTGGATGTAAGAAAGGCGAGAATTTGAAATGGCGTGGGATAAGGACATAAAAGCTTTTTCTATTCAGAAACAACCCGTAACTCCACACGGGCAGAATAATGTCCTTCGAAAAATCGGGACATTTTGTGTAAAGATTATGTCCAACGGAGGGGGATAATGTCCTCCAATCGCATCATTCTGTTTTCTTTCCTTCTCCGTTAACCTACAACGCCTTTGCTGTTTACCATGGCTCAATAAAATGAATAGACTACATGACTGAAGGTTGAAAACTGGTATACACTCACCACTGCGAAAACTTCTGAAGCCGTAATCTGCTGGCAATGTTAACGACCATAGGCGTACGGGACATTTCGGCAGTGGGGGGGGGGCAAAAAATTATTTTGCCCGAAAAATCAGACGACCTTTTTTTTAGTCATCCGCCCAAAATTCTTAGGATTTTTCCGTCCTAAATATCAGACGATCTTTTTTCACCCCTATGCGTGCCCGAAAAAATCCTCTCGTACCTGATTTGCTCGAGAAAAACTTCCGAAATTGTTGTGCCCGTCCATGTCTCTTTTGCCCGAAAAACACATTTGCCCGAAATTTGGGGGGGGGGGGCATTTGCCCCCCCTGGACCCTCGCCTCGTACGTCTATGCTAACGACAATAACATATCGACATCTATTATAGTGGCGATGATTTATGTCCATAGACTTAGAATCCCTTTTAAATGAGACGCATTCTAAATTCATGCCTTTCAGCAAATAATAACTCTAATCGACGTAAATTTACCGAGTTTGCACCTATATTAAGAACACCTGTCATTACGATAGCAGGCCAACCGGTATAGGCCTACTCCGCCAGAGGCCAACTAAGCTCTATAAACCCTGCGTGCAAAGCTGCGGTCAATCTGATCTGTTGGTGAAGATGCACAAATAATTATTGTTCTAGTCTCCCTTCCAAAAATGTCTATCTCGTCAAGAGGCCACTATATATAATGGTCAACTCTCACGCTGGACACAGACAAAGTGACGTCTTGCATTTCTCATTTATGCTTTTAATACCAAGAGCATAATTTTATTAAGGCAAAAGTTCGCTGTAAGTGTCAAAGTGCCCAACCAAAATGATGTCTGTTATCTCAGATAATTATACATTATGGAGACATACATGTATTTTTGCTACATGTGCTGTATACATACTGTTTACAATACATACATTGTGTATAGTCCCTATATACAGGACTGTTCCGGGGTATAATACGCGGGAATACAGCATATAGGCCTATTAGCCGACGGGTAAAATGGCAGCGTTTACTCACCTCTGAAAACGAAGGTGCACGTGGGTATACAGCGTATAGGCCTACTGACCTCACAAAGACCAAGTGGGTATACGCAATAGGCCTACGCAAGAAAAATCTCGATTTACATTGTATGATGAAAAATCTTGAAATTAGAGTGTTTTACGCCGTGATGAAGGTTTCTCGGGCGTTAAAACATCAAAAAATCCAATGAATAAAAAAATGGTCGTCAGAAATAGCCTAATTTCGATGACCCCAAAAAAGGTCCTCAGAATTTTTTTAACAAAAAGTCGATTTTTTCGGCGGGTGCGTGTACTCACCTCAAAAATTCACCCTGTCTACATACACAATGTGTAGACCTATTATGGTTCATTTGTGTAGTCGTGGCGTCGGTGCCCTGGAACCTGAGGTTCCAGATTCGAATCCATCTCAAGCCACCGCATAGGGGCCTTGAGCAAGTCCTTCACTCGCAATTTCCCGAACGCTTCGGTATGAAACTCCGATGCAGCGTCCGCGCTGTAGTCTGGAGCACCTTTAGGTAGGGAACTTGAAGAGTCGCTATAGAAAACGGGAAATAAAATAACGAATAAATAAAAGATAAAAAAACACAAAATGTCCAAGACTCTTTCACCCGTGGAAAGATCTGTCAGTAGGCCTATGTCTATTATGTTAGGCTATTATGCATTTAGGCCTACATGTATATTTATTCATTCATTCATTCATTCATTCATTCAAGTATATAATATACATATTGTGTAGATGCAACACTTGTCAGTCGAGTGGGCGAGCAATGGACGGAGATAGAATTCTGTAGAGTGTAGAGCATGAGGATGACAGGTGTGGCTGTTTGTAGCTGCTTAACGACGACACTGCCATTTCAAAGATGATTAGTTTCGCCCTCCTCCTTTATCCAGGCTTGGGACTGGCACTGACACGATGCTACACACGACGACGGCGGCGCCAGTTGGACCAAAGTCTAATCGCACTGAACACTGACCGACTGACCGGCTTTCCATGTGAACAGAGAGACAGAAGAAGATGGACACAGTTACAGAGAGACACAGAGAGACACATAGAGACACAGAGAGGCACAGAGGGACACAGAGAGACACAGAGGGACACAGAGAGACACAGAGACACACATAGAGACAGAGAGACACAGAGAGGCACAGAGAGACACAGAGAGGCACAGTGAGCCACAGAGAGACACATAGAGACACAGAGAGACACAGAGAGGCACAGAGAGACACATGCCTAGTAGATTTTCGTGTAGTTTGAAGCGTCTTAGAAATATTTTTGAACTTTGAAATCTAACTTCTCGACAGAAGGAGACCCGGACGTGGGCTATGAGCAGTGGCGGAGTAGGCCTGGCCTATATGCTACGCCATAGAGTGAAGAACTTGCTCTCGGCCATTATAAAATTATACAAATTAGCGCCTGACTGCCATGGACCTACATTTTATTGCAGTTTTAAACATTTTTGAAATGTTTTGAATTAAAAATCTCATTTCTCGGTAGTATAATAAATATTATACCTATAGCCTAGCTTTATGCCCTATGACTGCTGCATATATAAATATTATAAAATATTAGGCCCGTATCCATTTTTGTCTTCGTTCACGTCTGCATCATTTTTCGGTCAACTTCTACGCATCACTAAGGGTTCACTCTCAAAAGGGCGACTTCGAAAGGGCGACCATCAGAAAGGCGATCACAAAAGAACGCCGATCATAAAGGCGACTGATCGAAAAACGTCGATCAAAAGGGCGATCAAACAAAAAGGGCGACCTACATGTACATGCTCAAATCTCACCATGTCGAACTCCGTAATATTTGGGACAATGAATGTATATCACATTTAGATTAAAGTAAATGAATGAATCAAAAGTGTTAATGTTTTCAAAGACAGTAGGCCTAATTAGAGTCAATCGAAAGAAAGACAACGTCGGTTAGTAGTTTTAAATCTTATAATAGGCCTAAGCCCAACCATGTAGGTCTAATTATGTTAAATAAAGCTAATGATAGTCAAGCAAACGAAAGTATCTGACGAAATGTTCAACTGCGAATAGCAATTTCATGTTCTAATAAGTAGGCTACAACTATGTAATAAGACCGACCGCTCGTCACTCAAAGCCCTGAAATTACATGAAACTATTGACAGAGATTGGATTGGAAGAAGTTGATGGGCTAGGGCGAATAGGTGTGGAATGGCAGGAAAGGCGATTGATTGGTAATCTATATAATTATATGCATGGGACAGAAAGTGAAAATAAGAATTGATGGAGAATACTCGGAACCGGGAAAGATAGGAAGAGGTGTGAGGCAAGGATGTCCACTCTCCCCAATACTATTTAATATCTACATAGAAGAAATTGTAAGAGAAACGTTGGAAGAAGTGAATGAAGGGATAAAGGTAGGAGGAAGACTGATAAAAGCTCTGAGATTCGCGGACGATCAGGCAATGTTGGCAGGAACTCAAGAAGGATTACAAAGAATGATGAATCGACTGAACATGATATCAACAGAATACGACATGAAAATAAACAAAAAGAAGACAAAGGCTATGAGGATAAACAAGAGAGGAGAGAAAGCAATTAAGATCACAGTAAACGGAGAGGAAATAGAGCAGGTGGAGAAATTCTGCTACCTAGGAAGTATGGTCACAGAGGATGCAAGATGCCATGTGGAAATAAAAAGAAGAATAGCCATGGGAAAAGACGCATTTAACAAAAGAGGGGAACTCCTCAGAGGAAAGCTAAATTTGAATCTAAAAAAGAGAATGGTCAAGACGCTGGTATGGAGTGTAGTTCTGTATGGGTCAGAAACATGGACAATGAGAAAGGATGATATAAGAAGATTGGAAGCTTTCGAAATGTGGATTTGGCGACGAATGGAGCATGTCAGCTGGACGGAGCACAAGACGAACGAAGAAATACTGCGAATGGTCGGAGAGAGAAGGTCAATGCTGGAGACAATACGGAGGCGGCAGAGAAACTGGATTGGCCACGTCTTGAGGAGTGACACCATAGTAAGGGACATTATAGAAGGAAGAATGGAGGGGGGAAAGACAAGAGGAAGACCGAGAACAATGCTGCTGGACTGGATGATGGCAAAGGATGGTTACAGAAGACTAAAGGAGGATGCACAGAACAGATACGCGTGGCGTCATTGGACATATGAACCTGCCTGACGGCAGAGAACTAAAGAAGAAGAAATTGACAGAGAGCATACGCATGTATAGGCCTGTTTGCGTATTCCCTGTCATGTAGGCCGACCGCTGTATTTGAATTACCGACCACTGCCCATTCATGGTTCTGACAGATGTTGTCAAAACATTTCTCTTTCATCTACCGTCCTGCACCTACCACTCAGAACATACTGCGGACGTTCGATGTCCTTGTGATTGTCGCCCTTTTGCTTGGTCGCCCTTTTGATCGCCGCTTTTTCGATCAATCACCTTTATAATTAATCGGCACTCTTTTGTGGTCGCCCTTCTGATGTTCGCCCTTTCGAAGTCGCCCTTTTGATAGGATTCGATCAATACGTTGGCTGCACTTTAAAATTATGTTGGAGTTTTGTTGAGCCGGGGATTGTGAGACACCGGCTTAAATTACCGTTTCAGTCTGTCTCTAGTGGCAACCTCTGTCAACTTTTGACAGCCATTGGCCTATCCTTTGACTATTGCATAATATATCATATGGGCGCCGACTCTGCGAGGCCCGTGAGTGCTCAGCACCACCAGAAATTGGCCATGCGAGGCCCGCCCTATGCTGGGCACCACCAGAAATCAGCCAACAAGATGTGCTTTTTATTATATTATTTCTCTGTTGGCGTTGCTTATCTATAAAAATCATTGCGTTTTTTACATATTTTCTTTTATCTCAGTTAGTCTACCTTAATATTACTCCAGTTTTACTCCATCCGGTAGTCTGAACTCCATACGAATACGAGGAAAATCTCAAAATCTCGCTCATTCGATCCGCTTCAGTCATTTTTTTTATTACGGACGAAGGCGACGACTTGAATGACTGTTTCTTTTTATTGTAGGCCTACATGCTGGGTTATAATTATATACTTATATAATGATCATCACTGCGCGAAAATCCCCTTACAGCATCACAACAGCTGGATACTGTTTTGTCTGCGTTAATTAACAAATCAGCCTTGACTACATTGTCTGCGAAAACTATTTGAAAAACTGTTTTCCACAATGTTAATATTGGCTCACTAAAATTAATAGTGGCTAATGTAGACAGAAAATTTTGATTTCTTGTGCAAAATTTGTGTCTGTTGAGTGTTGACCTAATTAGGGGAGAGTGCTCCAAGATGCCCATGCTAACGAAGATTGTGCATTTCTTCTGTGTGGATTCCAAGAAAAGTACATGTTAAAATTTTTTTAAGCAATTGGGAAGAACATTTATTGAGATATTAAATCATATCTTTAAAAATGAAATAATGGGACATTTTGATGAGATAGCAGCTCAAAATGTCACTATTTCCTGTTGTGCGGAAATTTATTGAAGTATTAAATCATATCTTTAAAAATGAAATAATGGGACATTTTGATGAGATAGCAGCTCAAAATGTCACTATTTCCTGTTGTGCGGAAATTTATTGAAGTATTAAATCATATCTTTAAAAATGAAATAATGAGAAATTTCGCAAATCGGCGCATAAAAAACCAATAGCCTACACTAACCTTTTTCTGCTGCTTATTTTTCATTGCACGGGTCCTTCCTTCTTCCGTGGTGAGCCGACTGCAATTACATTTTTCAGATGATTTTAACTGCACAGAACTGCTTTTACAACTCCACAAATTCATTTACAACTGCACATTTTATGTAGACCTGTACGTTAGAAAAGCCCTGGCAGTGCCTAATGCCTATATAGGCCTACGCCTATGCTGGCGAATGAGGTCTTTTAAGCTACCGACAAACTAGTGAACCGAATAGCCTATCTATGTTTTACAAATGCACGATAGTAGGCTAAGCTTATTATTATATTCTAATAAAAAATAATAAAATCTAGAACACGTACAGGCTTTCATGCAGAAATACAGTACACAGTTTATTTGGCAATATTGAGTTTCATCTCTGATTACAATATACATGCATGTATACTATAGTTCTTTAGTGGCGCGGTCTACAACGTTGGCTTAAAGTAGCCTATATAGGCCTAATAATTATTATTTTGACCGAAGCACATACAAAAACTGCTCGACCTAGGCTATTATTACCCCTCAAAACTAATTCAAAACCTTCTATAATTAGGACACCCTTAAAACAATGACCAAGACATCCAACAGCACATTTCGCTTTCACATAGGCCTAATGCAATCGGATTCGAATCTTGGAGGTGTAGGCCATCCAGAGCACAGTTAACCAGCACGTCACATAGACAATTGCACGCGTCCCTCGAATTATCAGAGGGTCAAATATGAGTCTAGACAAATATACATTAGACAATTCTATTAGCAAAGTGTTGGGCCTACACGATTTTCTGCTAACAGTGACTTCTAGTCTTTTAGAAAGTCTTTTGAAAGTCCAAGCTTAGACTGAAGTCCACATTTCAGCGATAAATAGGCTACTCGATTACCTGATTCGCTTTTATATTCAAATTATTTTAGAAGAAAGCCCTCTGCTCAGTGAAAAGTCGATCTATCAACGGATCTTGGAAAGAACTAAGGTAGGCCAAAACTCAAGACATCAATCGTATCAATACCTCAACTTAACAACTTCCTAGGTCTTGCACTGACAATGCAGAATTATTCCTTCACCTGTGGATGCATGGTTGCCACCACCACCACCGTCACCGCCACCCGCCACTGCTAATGCTACTGCGGCTACTACTCTGTAGGCTATCTCTTTTTATCTCTCTCGCTCCGTTTCCCACTGTCTCTGTATGTATGTACTATGTATGTATGTATGTATGTATGTATGTATGTATTTATGTATGTATGTATGTATGTATGTATGTATGTATGTATGTATGTATGTATGTATGTATGTATGTATGTATGTATGTATGTATGTATGTATGTATGTATGTATGTATGTATGTATGTATGTATGTATGTATGTATGTATGTCCATCTCTGTCTGTCTGTCTGTCTGTCTCTCTCTCTCTCTCTCTCGCTCTCTCATCAAGACCTATTTTCTCCTCCTATAATTATGTTCTTTCTTATACTTGGAGCGTTACTGAATGGTCACGGGTGTGAGCGACGCTAAAGAAATAACTGATAATAATTACCAATTACATTTCATTACTGTTCATTTGCATTTGGTTCCAATATACGCAGATGAGATGCAGCAGCAGCAGCAGCAGCAGTCGGAGACAATGGATGCGGAAGAGAAGGCATTGTCCGGTGGCCGCCAGGTGAAGAAGGAGTCGACGTCGCTCTGCTCCCTGTGCGCCATGCAGCCCTGCAACGCAGACGCCCATCCACCATCGCCCCAACAACAACAACAACAACAACAACAACAACAACAACAACCAGCGAAAGACAATGCCCTCCCCCTCCAGTCCATCCCACCAGAAAGCAGCAGCTGCCCTCTGTGCCGCATCGAGACGAACGGAGCCAGCCCGACGGCCTGCAAGCACTTCACCCGGTCCCTTCGAGGCACCCGCGACCCCTACGCTGGATGGAACACGTCAATGGCCCGGGCGACGGGTCCCCTGACGGGCACCACCGTCCTCTGTTCCGATCACCCCAACAAGCCCCTCGAGCTCTACTGCTCCGACTGTCGCGTCATCATCTGCATGCTGTGCTTCGTCGAGGGTCACCAGGCACACGCCTGCTCCGACGTGGAGAAGTCAGCGACCAGTTTCCGTCGCATGATCAACCACGACCTCGTCCTGCTGTCCGTCTGCTCGAGCGAGGGTCTGGCGAGGAAGGAGCAGCGGTCGAGGAAGAGGACGGACTTCGTGCGCGAGATGGAGGTCATCGAGACGGCGGTGCTGCGTCGGAGCGAGCAGCTGAAGCGCATGGTCGACAGGCACGCCAAGGACCTGCTCGTCGAGCTCGACTCGCTGAAGAAGAAGTGCGCCGACGAGCTGGACGAGGAGCGGATGGAGATCGAGGAGTTCCTCGACCATCTCGACGAGTTCAAGACGTTCTGCCGCAGGACGAGGTCGAAGGACGCCATCGTCGTCTGTCAGATGGGAAACGACATCCACCGGAGAGCGGATGAGATCTGCAAACTGCAGGGACAGTGCGGACATCGAAGGACCAGATGCATCACGATCTCGTTCAAGACGGACGAGGTGGGGGGACTGCTCAAGTTCACCAACATCATCGGCAAACTACAAGGTATCTATGGTTTACGCTAATAATTGTAAAAATACAAATTCATCGTAGCGTCATTTCAAGAGTAACTAATAGGAAGTAGCCTAGGTCTATATAGTCCCATCCATCCCTCCCTGACCTCGCACACAATCGTGATCCAGCATTATTGTACTGGTATAGGCCTACTAGGCTGAAGAGGCGCTATAAAAATTATCTTAAATGATTACATAGGCCTACAGAATCTGATGAACACCCCCGAAATGTAAAAAGTAAAAATAATAGAATGCATTTCACAGCACTTGATGTAAAAACCATTAAATAAAACCACGAAAACACCCCCGAAATGAAAAAAATTAGAAAAATAGAATGAATTGAGATTTCGGTCGAATAACAAAAAAAGGTCATCAGTTTTTTCGGACGGGAAACTGAATAAACACCCCCTATAGAAATCAAACCCTGGCTACGACCTTGTAGATATGTATAGGCCTACAGTATGCATGCACTTATTATAAGCTTAGTTGCACACTTATTCAGTGTCAATAGGCTATAATAATTATAATTATATAAGCTTTGTGACTATCTATAGTATATATGCATCAGTCAATGGCAATTCCTAGCGATTGAAGGCCTTGCTTGAGATTCGCATTGAACTCCTGATTGCCCATAGCTAGGCCTAGGCCTACTTATGATCCTTTCCGCGTTGAAAAGACGCCGCACTGCTGTAGCCTACTATAGGCCTACGCAGTACGTATTATTTGCCTTTACCGCTAAAGAGTGTGTGACTACCCATGAAACATGCACCATCGTGCTGTAACATTTCATTTGTTTCTTTCAGTTACTTCTAAATTAGCGCAACGCAAGGAAATCACGTTACCGAAAGTTGCGAAAACCGCGGAGCCCACAACTGCGCCGAAGCCAGAAGCAGCTGTTGTACCGCGCCCAATTCCAGCAGGCAAGTTCTTATTTCATCAGATTACACTTTCGCCGTTTAGGCCTAGTTATTATTCTAATCAGCACGGCCGAGGTTTCCTTTGCCCTCGAGACTTCTGCGAATTCGTGGAATGACCTACTTTCAACCAATACTATCATCGTCCGCATTATATACATTGCATTACAATTCCTATCCTCCTATAATACTGAAGCTTGCATTGCAAGTCCTGGATTACGCCACGGTTGATTTTGCAATGGTGACAATGGCAACATTCAATCTTCTTGCTTCTGCACTAGTTCATTGGTTTTTGAGGGCACCTGTACTGTGTATGTGTCTAAGATAAAATTTTAAGTATATCAGAGTATGCTGTGTGGAATAATAAAAGTATGCATACTGCTATTAAAAAGAGCAAGGGTAATTATACTGGTTAATGATGGTAGGCCTACTTAATAAGTACTACATGTAGGCCTACTACAAAGGACTGACTGACGAACTACTACTAAGCTTACTGCTACTTCCACAGCTAATCATAATCTCACAAGTCACAACTACTGCTTGTAAACATTACAAGACGTACTACTACGCATAGGCGCCGAGTTGACCCGAAGAGTGTGAGTGCCCAAACGAATGTTGAGAAACAGCGCCGCGCGAAATTTTTTTGAGCCTTTTTTATAGGAGAGTTATTGAAATTACCTCTGTTCATAGGCGGAGACTTGTTCATGGTTTTAGCCTTTTAGGGGACGTACTCGCAGTCAAAGGACGATCGCCGAGCAGGGAAGGGCCGAAGGGACTTGTGCTCCTAACCATTTTCGAATTTTTTCTTGCCACACTGCGATGGTAGCATCTAAGGTTGCAATTTTTACGAAATTGTCGTGGTTTAAGACTTGAAAAGCATTCCTGCTGTTGTTTACCAAAATTTCCACACAACATGAAATAGTGACATTTTAGGCTGTTAACTCATCAAAATTTCCCATTATTTCATTGTTTAAAGATACGATTTAATACTTCCAAAAATGTTCTTACCAATTGTTTAAAAAATTTGATCACTCTTTGGATCAACATGAACTTCTCTTGGAATTCACACAGAAGAAAAGCACAATCTTCGTTAGCATGGGCAACTTGGAGCACTCTCCCCTAATTAGGTCAACACTCACAGACTCAAAATTTGCACAAGAAATTTTAAAAAATCTGCCTACATTAACCACTATTTAGGGAGCCAATATTGACATTGTGAAAGATAGTTTTTCAAATAGTTATCATAGACAATTAATTTAGTCAGGGCTGTTATAATGCTAACTAACGCAGACAAAACAATACCAGCGTTTTTTTAATCCTGGGCGGTGATTATCGCGCAGCGAGGATCATTGCATCTAGCATGTAGGCCCTATACGCTACAATAAAAAGAAACAGTCATTCAAATCGTCGCCTTCGTCCGTAATAAAAAAAATGACTGAAGCGGATCGAATGAGCAGGATTTCGAGGTTTTCCTCGTATTCGTATGGAGTTCAGACTAACGGGCGGGGTAAAACTGGAATAATAGTAAGTAGACTAACTGAGATAAAAAGAAAATATGTAGCCTAAAAGGTGCAATGATTTTTATAGATAGGCAATGCCAACAGAAAAATAATGTCATAAAAGCACATCTTGTTGGCTGATTTCTGGTGGTGCCCATGCATAGGCGGGCCTCGCATGGCCAATTTCTGGTGGTGCTGAGCACTCACGGGCCTCGCAGAGTCGGCGCCCATGCTACTACGAGTCTACGACTACAATTACCACCACTACAGTAATCAGGGCTTAAAGTGTGGCTGGACGGAAATGGATGGCCTCCAGGCACTTATTCTAAAATCTGAATGCCGTCCTGCCACTTATTAGGATAACACAGCCAGGAGAAGGTGCATCCAGGTTACCTCTTTTTTACACTTTAATCACTGCCAAATGCCAATACAATTACTACAGCTAATGGTATAACTACTACTACTACTACTAGAAGTACTACTACTGATAATAATTGGATTTATCTGTAGACAGTCCTGCATCGAAGCCGGTTAAAGTCCAGTATGCATCTCGCATTTCTTCGAACACGCAGTACATCTACGGCATCGCGAAACTCAACAACTACCTCTACGTCCTCTTCAACAACACCGTCAGCATCTACCAGGTCAATCCCTTCCTCCGCGTCAAGCAGCTCAAGATCCCCGAGATCCGGTACGGGGGCGACATAGCCACCTGCCAGAAGTGCAAGTGCCTCTACGTTCTCGAGCACTACCGGGGCATCTGGCGGATCGAGACGGACCAGACGAAGAAACGACTTTTCAACCAGGTCTATCGTTCGACGCTGTGGCTTTCGAGCGTCGTCCATTCGACAACACTCTCCGTCACGAAGGAAGGTCACGTGCTGCTCATCAAGGAGGAGAAGCCGATGTCGAGCCTCGAGGTTTTCGACGAGAACGCGGCGCTCCTCAAGACGATCCAACTTCCGCTGTTCATCCTTGAACCGCGTCACGCCGTCGCAACACCTGCGGGAAACTTCGTCATCAGTTTCGGATGGAGTTGCGGACTGGTTCACGGAGTCTGCGAAGTGAACGAAAACGGACAAATGGTGCGTCACTACGACCCACCGGTCCGATGGCAATTCCTACGCAACCCCAGTCACCTGGCAATCGACCCCGAAGGAAGGGTGTTTGTAGCAGACGAGTGGAACAACCGGGTGATTCGACTGGACGATCAGCTGCACTTCGACCAGGTCGTACTTTCGCGGGGGAAGGACGGATTCCAGGGACCGTTTCGGCTGAGCTTTGTCGTCGAAACCAACCAACTGATGGTGGTCCACGGATGCAGCGTGTCGGACGTCAACCGCGGCGGAAACAAGGTTGACGTCTTCAACATAAGATGAATCATGATGCACGTGCGTTGTAGAATCGTGCGTTGTAGAATCGTGCGTTGTAGAATTTCGGGAACAGATGGGAAATCGGAAATTTAAAATCAACCAAAAAATCAGCAAATACTCCATGGTCCGACCTTTCTGGTTGGAAGTTCATGACTTAATTTCATCGCAAAACTAAGAATTAACAGCGCAAACAACATATGCCATTGTCCATTCTTGCGAGTTTCAACCATGTAACGTACATCTGAATCTTGTGCCAACAGCACAGCTGAATTTGTTTTACTAAGAGCAACGACACTATAGTGGTGTCAGTCGTAAGTTAGTTCGATATGATGCTCGGTGAGAAAAATTCCGCAAATCACCAAGATTTTTATTCCGAAAACGAAAAGTGGCAAGAAATTAACCTTGACATTTTTACGTTGATCATTTTCTGAAGTGCACAACAATACATGGAGAAATTTAATTAAATAGTACAATGCTAGGATAACAGTAAATGACTGAACTCCAAGGAACAGTATAATTAAATAAGACTGCAAATAGAAATTAGTGACCTCTAGTGCAATAATTATGGTACCTAGTGTTTCACCATTTTTGATCAAATTTTTTAATCTTGTAGGGCAGAGTATCAACACTTTTCCCACCTAGTCAGATGCAAGGGTTCGCTTATGTTGAATATCTATACTGCACATCCTGGAGCAATTCACTGCCAACCAACTAATAAGAGTGAATTGATGATCTTTATATTAGCTAGAATACTGTTAAAGTTGAATAGAAGGTAATATCATAGCATCCATTGCAGAGTTTTCAAACTCATCTTGTATTAATTTAGTATGTTATCAGATTATAAGTTAAAATAAAAGATTACCCAATGAAAGATTTAACATTTTGTATAAGTAATTCCAGTCGAACTTCGACAAATCCATCATTTTCAACAGACTTCTTATTGCTTATGTATGAAATAGAAAGGTTCGCTAAGAAATTCAATTTTACAAACCCGCTCTCCTTCTTACAGGAAAAAATTATTTACCACAGTTACTGTTAGTTAAATTACTGAATTTAACTAACCAGTAACCATGGATAAGTATTTTTATTTACGAAATATAGAAATTTCCAAGAATGTACTTCTGTAGCCCCTGATCAAAATGCAAATGAAATTGTCAATCTGTAAGACAAGTAGATCAATCAATCATAATTTATATAGCGCCCCTTCAAGGAACCTACTCAGAGGCGCTCCCGGCCGAGATCAAGCAAAAAAACAATCTTCAACAGTTTGTGAAATTGAGAACAGCTTGGGAGGTGTCGCATAGTCAAGGGAAGTCCATTCCAGGCCGTTGGAACAGAGAACGAACACCTCTGCATTGTTGCAGAGCGAGTGAAAGGAACCATTAAGTCACCATGGACAGCAGAGCGCAGCGGCCTATGCAAGTGGAAATAGGGAGGAAAAGCTCACACAGATAGGAGGGTGCCCAGCCTGATAAGCATTGCCACACCAAAGATGCAATCCTAAATGAGATGTGCTGCGGGAAAGGAAGCCACGCATACATTGGGATACACGGTCATACTTGGTGAACCCCTCAATAAGTCGTGCGGCAGCCCGGTGGACTCTCTCCAACCTCTCAATCTGAACTCGTGAGAGACCAGCAAAGACGGAGGTGCAGCACAAATACACGGACAAGAAAAGCTGCAGCTTTAGAAGTCAGAGACGATAAATACGATGATTCAATAATATTTTCCCGGAACGAAACGGAAAGCTTCCAAATGACAACTGATGGAAGTATGCAGAAATGCACCAAAGATCATTATCACAGTAGAAGATACTACAAACAAAAAGTTTGCAATGCAGTGAGTTTGCTAAGAACACAATTTATCTGCACACTGCAGCCTCTGCTCCATCATTGCACACAAATTCTCTCCAACACAAGCTCTTGAAATTATTCTTACACAAGTAAATGCTGTGTTAATTTCATTAACAAAACCAGACCCAGCACATTTTTAAGTTTGCCTAATAATTCTACAAAGAAATTTTTAATACAAGACTCCACTTAAAGCAGAATTTGTTCAAGTTCAAAAAGACATGATCATGACAAGTTTTAAGCTCTGTTCAGTGTTCAGATGTCGTGAAAACATTTTAACCATTCAACTTCATAAGAATGCACCTGCTCCAAGATACTCAACACAAAGAATTAAAGTAGACTTCTTCAATTCAAAAGCCTAATATAGTTCGAAATTGGGTGCTCATACAGACAGCCACACCATATTTATTTTTCATATCTTCTCAATAAAAATACCAACACAATAATTCTAATAATACTAAAACAATTTATATAGCTCCATAGTGCGATCGAAGCTGACGAAAAGTGCACTGTACAAGCGCAATTTTTCACAACAGACACTACTACAGTTGGCTACAGCAAATCACGACTTACTATACACTAAACAGAAACTGCATCATCATAAAGAACTGTTGCCTATCCATGCCATCCAGCGCTTATTGCGATCCCTGAAAACCATCCAGATGTTCTTGCAGCAACTTCTCGCTTCAAACTGACGACATCCCAACCTCCTCGACCGTGAATCGCAATGTTTACTTGTCATGCTCTTTCTTACGATCCTTGTTGAAGACATAGTCCTTGAGAAGAGTGTAGCTCACTCCTAACGTCATCGCTCCGACTATGACGCTCTGCGCTCGCACTCGGTACTGCATTAGATAGACGGAGGTCGACATGGTGCCTCTGTTCTTGTACTGCACGGCACCGTATGCGATCATCCCCAACGTTCCGATAATACCTGAAGCACGCATAAAACAAACAAATCATAATCATTCATTACTATATTGCAGTCATTTTTTATTTATTTCTCCATTTCTATAGCACCCCTTCAAGTTCTCTACTCAGAGGCGCTCCCGACTACAGCGCGGACACTGCATCAGAGTTTCACGCCGAAGCGCCCAAGCAATTGCGAGTGAAGGACTTGCTCAAGGTCCCTACGCGGCGACTTGAGGTGGATTCGAACCTCGAATCTTCCGGCTTCAAGGCAACAACACCACCGCACCCCACAAGATTTTTACTCACAGCACAAAAGACCAAGAGAGATGATCAATATTATTAATTTTATTCACTGGATATGCCATGCTAATTTAAGAAATTTATGCTTTCACCGTGTACGTACAGGCCTGGGAAAAGAGCCAAACAATAAATTCAACAATACTTTTTATTCGCATGAAATTTTCCTGCTGTGTAAACTGTAAAGTACTATAATGTAACAGAACATTTATATAGAAACATTTCAGTACTTCCCAAAAATGTTAAATATAATATGAATGTAAAAAACGTTAAATGTAATATGAACAATCATTGAACATGTTATCCAACTCAACGAAACACAAGTATCAGAAACCAATTTTAGTAGGCACACTAGTACCCAGGTACCCTCCAGTACACTGTATGCATGGTATCTGTTGCAGTTTGCTTATCTAGCCCTCATTGTCCTCTCACACCTGTTAAGCCATCAATTTGCTCAAGATTATATGAACAAAATCTATCATGCAGACATGTTAATACAGGTCTAGCTACACAGACATCTTATTTATTTATTTTCTTTGCCTCTGTTGGT
Source organism: Lumbricus terrestris (assembly GCA_949752735.1). Taxonomy (NCBI): domain Eukaryota; kingdom Metazoa; phylum Annelida; class Clitellata; order Crassiclitellata; family Lumbricidae; genus Lumbricus; species Lumbricus terrestris. The sequence continues at coordinate 14,721,644 of OX457043.1, read as the reverse complement.
CCTTTGCAGCTCAATGATATACGGCAATGCCGGAGATTATTAGGACCACTATATTGAGCTCCTTCACCTTCCTTCTATAATGCGTGCTCAGATCTTATATAGGGGCACTACTGTATTTGCCCCTTGTCCTAAAACTGCTCCGTTTCGAGAAATTCTTTGCACCGGGAGTGCCTCTGATTAGGTTGCACTGTGAGAGGCACCTTATAAATCCGTAAATAGAATAGCATTTGCAAAACCTGTCTTCGCAGATAATGACACTCAAACAAAAGCAAAGCATAATAATAATAATATCATTAGCTTCGTATCGTACAAGTTCAGCCGATACACATGTACGAGTAATTGACGTCAAACTGGAATCATGCATCAAACAGACTACACAGCTTGCACATGGCGTGCTCACCTATTGGTACGAAAGGTGTAGCCTTCGTCTTCTCCCACAGCTTCTTTGATTGTGTGTCTGTATATCCCTTGTCTGCCATCCTCGGATTTGTTCAAAATAAGAAATTCAGCTATAAGAATCCATAAAATACAAAATCACAACATTTTCACAGTAAATTCAGACATTCACAAGAAAGTTATCCACTGGTAATCATGTCAGACTGCAAATCTGAAGGTACTGGTCCTGGCCTACTATGCTCGACGCTCACAAATACGCCGGACATCGATCTCTGAACAACCCATCTAATAGGACGTAGCATTAATAACCCGGTGCCCTGCACTTGGTTTTAGGGCAGTGCTTGAGAAATTAGCGGTTAACATTACGTCTAACAGCGCCTCGATGACATCATAGTACTGTTCAGGACATCATAGTTCAATAAGGTCACTCGCGTGCATCGCTGTAATGCGTGACCTGTAACAAGCCACACGTACCCTTCATTTGGACACTTTAAGCAGTCCATTTATAAACTTTATAATTATAACGCAATTAATTATAACTATAACGCACTTGGTGATTTCTTGAACTTTATACAACATCGACTACAGCTCAACATTGTACACAATAATTTATGAATCTCATTTTAAAACATGCCGCATGGTCTAAGCACGTAGCTTATGGTTCTACGCCAAGTTTACTAGGTCATCGTCAAAATTAAAACGCAGTTGAGCGGTTGGTGAATCTGAGTTACTAACCGGTTAAAACCTTTTAACGAAACAGATTCAAAAAGGTAAATGAAAACGATGGCAAATAAAAGTAAGCCGCGTTCTACCCTCGTTAACCTCCTCTGACGGTCAATGTCAATCGTGATCTCCTTTCGCAATACCTCACGCGAAGATCTTATAATATCGTTCACACCATAGATATATGAATATTCATATATATATCTATGGTCTACACACGCAAACGAAGTAAAGGGTGAATTGCATCTAGTGTAGGACGAACAAAATCAACGACTGAGAGCGCGTTTTCAGGATTACAAATTTTCGCTGAAAATTTCCGTAAGAGTATTTGTTTGGAGTAGGTAATTTTTATTATACAAGCATATTGATGTTCTTGATAATTTTGAGTTAGTTTCAAAAACTTTCAATTCACTTCCGAAACTCTCTACACAGAAAATTTTGATAAGTGCAGTTTGTTCATTCTCTGCACCCGACCTAAATAAAACGTCTACGTCATCGAATTCTTTATATAGCGCTCTACGATAACTTATACATTTCTTTTCTCAAACTAACAAAATAAGCATATTCCGCTACGGCTGGTGAATTTAACAAATCTTTCGTTACTTTTAGTGCTAGGATTGGCATAAAATGATCTGATCAATTAAATGTTGCAGTGGGTAGTTTGATGGCGATGAGCACATTTAACTGTGACCCAACTATTTTTGTCTACCGGTTCCACTGTGGCCTACATACAAAGACAAGCAGAACACCCGTCAGACAGAGGTCGTTGCCGTTCCGCCCACTGGTAGCCCAGATGCTAGAATAGAATTCACGCGCTACTAAACAGAGGCCACGCGTAGTCCAGATAGTGCAGCGACTTGTTTACTTAACAGTGGCACGAATAAACATTTAATAAGTAGCACAAAATACGTCATTTCAACAGAAATGTGAACGAATGAACATAGCCCCACAAACAAAACCTAGAGACCCATTGACCGTGAAGTGACCTTTGTCTTTTAACAGTGACCATTGTCCCATCGGATCTCGAAGAACGATTATGAAAACCAACGGCACAGGAAACGTTTTCGCGTCTAGCCTAGCTCTCGTGAAGTGTAAATGGCTGCCAAACTTCAATGTGCACTTCCGAGTATTGTATTGTGATCTATCCTCTTTAGACTTAGTTTCAAAAGCGACAGATCATCAAGCATTGATTTTGTGCACAGTAACTTGGTGCGTTCTGTCACCCTGATCGTCTTACTGTGAAATTAAACGAAGATACTACTGTAAAGAAGAAACAGAGGGTAGTCTCCAACGACTATTTCAAAGCCATAGCAGCAGGACAGCGGCGCCCGCAGGATTTTTTTTTGTACGCACAGAAATTTTCGAAGAGGGGTCGAACAGGGAAAATTTTTCGTTAGGTCGCCGAAAAAACTGATGACCTTTTTTTTTTTTTTTTTTAGTCATCAACCAAAAAATTTCCCAAAACATACCTTTTCTATCCGCCGAAAAAACTGATGACCTTTTTTTTTTTTTTTTTTTTTTTTTTTTTGTCATCAACCGAAAATTTTTCAAAAACATACCTTTTGGGTCATCGCGCTGTACGCACTTACCTATGTGCGTATGTCTGCGGGCGCCGCTGCTGTACGCACTTGCGTAAGTGCGTACGCCTGCGGGCGCCGCTGCAGCAGGGCATTGATCAAATTCTTTTTGTACACTTGCCAATCCTCCCCTCCCCCCCAAGTACAATCAAGGCATGCATCCCAAACTCATGTAGGCCTACACGCAATTTACAGTCCAGCAATCACAAATTGAAGGGATACGGTTCATCCTATAGATGCCACCAGTTCAGCAGACTCAAACTTAAGAGCAGATCCTGAGCTTTCGATCTGGATTAAGAATCCCAGTGAGAGTATATTATACATATTTCGTTTTTTCAATAACATATTTCGTTTTTTCAATAACATTCAGTTGACGTACTGCAACATTGTGCATGAGGAAGGAAGTGAAAAGTGGACTGAACTGTTTCTGCAAAATTCTGGACAAGGAAAAACAGTGAACAAATAAACATAGCCTCTACAAAGTCTAGACTTAGGTCCAGCAACATACAGCATATGCAGCTAGGCATACCTTGGATCTAGAAGAGGTGAATAATTTTGCATCATTTCCTCTCTGCAATTATAATCGGGGCTTAAAGGGTGCCTGGACGGTCATGGACGGTGTCCATGCACTTATTTTCAAATCTGAACGCCGTCCATCCACTTATTTCGCCAGCACAGCATGGTAATTTAAGAAGCATCCACTTTAAGCGCTGATTATAATGGTACCGTTTATTAACCATGATAATGGGGATGATACTAGTAATAAAGACTGATGATGATCTGATGAATTTTGGAGTCCTCATGGCTAAAATGAAGACCATTCTAGGACAACAAGTTTTCTAATTCAGTTGATTTATTACAGACATGAAAAGTGCAGGCCAGAAAAGAAGACAAAATGTCACAAAATATTACAAGATGAAAAATAAATGTGAATACGAACATCGCAAGGACAAAACATTAAATCCAAAATTTAAATATTTTAATTTTTTTGTCATTCTGCAAGAGTATTAATAAGTAAAGCTAGAACTGTCAGAACAAGAGTAAATATGAATTGTCAAACTGAAGGCTTTCAAACCGCAGTTCCAAAATGCGTGTAAATTCATAGTAAACTGCATACTTCTTTGAGGATTTTCATAACAAACTTTCATAAAGGTAACAGAAATAAGCCATGAAAGCTTCTTTGCACTAAAGCATTATGTTCTTCTTGAAGAGCACATGGGGGCCAGCAGACATTTTTTCAGAAGAGTGCAAAACACAACGGTGGTGACTAAATTTTTCGTAGCAAGAGGTTGAAAAATGCAAAACCAGGAAATTAGGAACATTCATAGGTATTTTTCAAAGAACATTTTTAGTGTATATTTATCAGCCTCACGTTTTTATAATTTTTAATATTACTAGTTTCTTTAGTGGGAAGATATTTGTTTAAAAAATAGTAGTGAAAGAGTAGGTTCCTGAATGGGTGCAAGAAGTCCACTTGCCATTTGAAAAACTGACACAAATTTTTATTCCGCTATTCATTCATGCTCCCTCTATATTTTAATTGTAATTTCTAAACTTCTAAGGCACCACTCGAAAGTCAATCGCAGGCACTAGCTTATTCATCGAGTCAAAGGGCTGTTCAAATGGTAGTCAGGAGGTCCGAGGCCGGTTGTCAGAGGTGCAGAGGTAAAATAGCTGTTTTATGGTAGGTGTCATTTGGGTTTGGAAGGAGGAAGAAACAAGGATCAGATGAGTAGCAGCATGAGTTATTTTGAACAGGCAAGATGTCAGTTTTAGGTGGAATTCAAGGCTCATTCCTATTTTTCAGCAAGAGCTTGAATAATGCAAGGCAGAAAATTATAAGCATTTCCTGAAGGTCTCTAAACGTAGATTTATGAGTTTCACTTTTCCATCATTAGTATTATTAACTCTCTAACACGAAGATTTTTTTTAAAACTAAAGTTGTAGTTCAAAAACAGGTGTCAAATTTCCAGGGGTGCTCAAGTGTCCCCTCTTGCCCTGTGTGTGGGCGCCCATGGTAAAAAAAGTATTGTAGTCAGTTACTAATTCTACAAACTCAACAGCAAGAACTGCCAAGAGATAAATTTGTGTTACATTTATGTTCCATTCAATGGTGAGTTAACTTTGAATCCCAAGTCACTGTTATATGAATTCGTCTTTTAATGAAGAATGCTTTCAACAAATCTAAAATGCATCAATTCCTAGTTCTCGTCTTCACTTATGGTTGCATAATTTCACCTTAGCACAGTAAGTACAGAACATGGAGGAACTGCTATCACCACCACCGTAGCTGTAACTCACTACACAATTGGTACAACAGAGAAACAAATTAAACAGCACCATAAACTGTTGGTGTTATCTGATGGTCAGGGTCGAGGATCAAATCAGAACAGAAACGCTGAACTTTAATCCCAAACTGATAGATTTTGATTCCTAATACATTCCACAAAGTTGAAGGTATTTGTAGACTGTAAAGTCATGGAAAGCCTAGATAGCAACTGAGTTTTTAAAGAAACTAAGCTTTACTCAACATAACAATTTTGATTTGCAAATCTTACAGCGCACCAAACTACCATTTGCACCAAAACACAAAAACCAGATCAAAATCCTCCAACGAAAAGCACCTGAACACCAAAATGAGCGTAAAATTATTTTCACGAAAACAGCCGGTTAAGAACTCTGTGAAAACAAAAGGAGGTCCAGGCAGGAGATTGATTGTCTGCTGAAGCTGCATTTCAATGGTCCAGCGCCAGACGGTCGAGAATCTGTCGATAGTCATTAACGCAAGACTGGAATTGTCTGTCGAGGAATTCCAGCCGCTGTTCCTGCGAAACTCCACTAAGCGCGGCTGTTAGTTCGTTAGGTTTCAAGGCACGGCGCAGTTTCTCAAAGTCACGACCATTTTTCTATCACAGGAGAGAAACAAAAATTAAAGTCAAAGTCACGACCATTTTTCTACCACAGGAGAGAAACAAAAATTAAAGTCAAAGTCGCAACCATATTTCTACCCCAGGAGAGACACAAAAAAAGTTTAAGTCAAAGTCAGAACCATATTTCTACCCCAGGAGAGACCCAAAAAAGTTTAAGTCAAAGTCGGGATAACTTTTCTACCCCAGGAGAGAAACCAACAAATATTGAATTACACAAACTCTGTATCAAAGACATAATCTGCAACAGAATCATATTCAAACAGCTACTTGTCAGTTACTGTATCACACACGCAGCAGACAAACACGCATGGGCCACAAAAACAACAACTAGCTCACCATCTCTAATCCCAACAGATATAAATTTGATTCCAAAGGAATTCCACAAAGTTTAATGTATTTTGAGAATCAGATATCAGGCACTGGATCAGTACCAGATATAATTTTCCAAACAAGCCTACACTTTAAAAGTGCAAATTTGTCAGAGGAAAATATTAATTAATTGAATTAAAATGAATAGACCATGCTTACAGTTTCAGATTTACTGACTTTCTGCACAAATCAAGTGGTTTAAAAAGTAAATAACTAAGCAACTGTCCAACCTGAAATGGCTTATTAAGACGCTTCTTGACATCAACTCTGTAGGCTTTGAATTCAACATCATTCTGACAATTGGTTGATCGCAACCGTAAGATTTCGTAAATTCGCCGAGTTTGTTTCTGTCATTAAACAAGCAAAGAACTGGTTACGAAATTACAGCTTATCTATTTCACAGCACCAGAATATTTTTTAAATCACAAGGTCTTAAATCAAGATGCTCCCTATAAAGTCAACTGCAGTAAGATCAGCACAACAGCTAGAACTCAGTTCTTATATCTGGCAGATCTCATCCGGGCACTACTGTTTCTGCCAATGGTCTTGAGATTATTCTTGTTTGTGGGTTTTTTGCATTAGGAGCACCTCTGGTTAGTTGCAGTGTGACAGGCACGCTATAAATTCGTAAGTAGTATACACATATATATAAAATCTGACAATTTCACTTTTAATTCTTCATATGAATAATAACGGTTTGGAGAAGGAGCTGATGACGGCATGCGGTGAGGGAAGGAGGAGACGCGGAAGACCAAGGAAGAGATGGTTGGATGAGGTACAGGAAAAGTCTGGCATGAACTTGGAGGAGCTGAGAGAGGCAACAAGAGAGAGGGGACACTGGAGAGGATACATCAAGAATATCGCCAGAGCTCCAAGAGCTGACGGCACCAGGTGACCAGGTGATGAATAATGAAAATCATCAAAATTTTTCCTCTAAAAAGAGAACGGCCAGCTTCAATACTTTTCCTTTAACAAAATCCTTAATTCTGACCCAATTCCAGAAGAGTTCACACTCTGCCTGAGGACAGTCTAGTTAAAAAACTACCAATTTCAGAAGAACCTCTTCTAAAACTAAAGTAACCAAGAAAACCCATCCTCAATTTTAGATGATGGAATTGATGCTCACTCGATTCAGTTTCAGCTTCTCTCTTGCCTCAGCAACCATCACATCGGTGAATCCCTGTCGAAGGCTCTCCGGTCGAAAGCTCGGCAGTAACTGGCAGTTACGAGCGTCGACAAAATCCCGGACCTTCTGGAAATTTTCCGACGGATCTTCAACTGCATAAAACCAAAGATAAAATCCGTATCAAACCGAATCAATCTTTAATTTTAAAGCAATTGCAACTTTCAATAACATTTTTAAAAAGAGCCTCTCATATTTTTGAATTTGTTCTCAGGCATGTTACAAGCACACTGTTAGAAAACCTCATTAATTCTCACAATGCTAGCATAACATTTCTACTTGTTGTTGCCTGGCTTCACCATGCATTTCTGAACTTTGTAATTAAATTACAGAACTGTATGATAGTATAATAATTATAATTAAGAGTCCTTGGTATCCTTTAACCTGTGATGTCAAGCACTTCGGGTCGCATGTGGCAGACGTTGTAGAAAGCTTGGATGAGTTTGGCAGCATGACCCTGGCGCTGGAATGGTGGCAGTATCAGAACCTGGCTGAAAGCAAAGGAATGCAACTTACGCTTAACCTCTTATCCAGATGTAACCAAAACTGTACAGTAACTTTTAGTGCTTTCCAAGGCCTTTAAGGATGCTATATAAAATTATAAACAGTCATACAAAGTATAGCTATTCTTGTTCTTAATATGTCACTTAATCAGTAAACTCGTTTTCAAATGGATATACATAATAAAAAAATGATATTCAGTTATACAACCATCTTCCTGTAAAAGCATAAACCCATGTGGTTCAACTCCCACACAATTGTGCACTGCATCAGCACCAGATATCAACTGAGACTGCTGCACAAACCCTGATCAATCGAGTCAAATCACAATTAATAACAAATTCTGTCCACGTAGCATAACACAGAGCTCGGAAAACACAAAACGGAAACTTGAAAAATCTAAATTAATGGAAAAAGAGAACACAACTGACTCATCTGCTAATTTATTTCATGCATTTGCTATTACCGCCCTATCAACTTAACTATTCAGAGGCGCTCCCAACTACATAGCGGACAGTCGGACACTGCATCGGAATTTCACACCAAGGCGCACGAGCAATTGCGAGTGAAGTCAAGGTTTCTACACGACAGCTGAGGTGGATTCGAACCTGGAACTCTCCGGCTCCAAGGCACCGAACCCACCACTACACCACTGCACCCCTCTAATGAGGTGATTATACAACTGGACAGACGACATATATATCTACAGAGCAGAACCAACAAGGTACCTGATTCGTGGTCGAACTCTTTCAGGATAGGCATAATAATTGTAGACAGTCAGGTAACCCGCAAACGCAAAACGTGGTTGTCCTCCAGAATGATACTTCTCATATCTAAACCAGAAATAAGTCCACAGTCAAACACAGGAAATCTTCAGCCATTTATTGAAGCCTTGACTTTTATTTCCATCCACAGGTGAAAACAAAATTATGATAATGAATGGTCTAGAATTTTAGTTTAAAAAAATCACAAGAATAACAAGTGTTTGAATCGTCAAAAAAAGGGTGGGTGGCCTCCGTAAAAGTGGTATAACTTTTGTTCTGTTTGAAATATTTTGATGAAATCTGGCCATCATGTGTAAATATGAATTATCTTTAAGACTGTAAAATTTCATTCAGAAATTCCTACTTTTGGCCAAGACATTGACAAAAAACCTAGGGGGTATTTTTTGTGTGCACCCTGTAGATATTCATAAGTTTCCAGGGATGCAGTTGGAACATAAGCTAAGTATATTTTACACAATTCTGAAGAGACAATCATCTCCCAACACTTGTAATACAAATGAATGAATTTCATGAACTGACAGCAATGAGAAAAAGCAAAAACCTCACTCACAAACATCCATTGGAAAACTTCATAACAATGGGACCGCTTGAGAAATGAAAAAGGACGCAACTAGAGCTAAGAAAATTATACCAATCTGAAAATTTCTGATCAATGGCTGATGCGACCACAAGAACCAGAGTTCATAAAGAGAGAGATGAAAAGGGTGAAAATTGACTGCTCACACTAAATAATAGGCCCATCTGTCATCATCGACATCAATGTAAGAGGCAGCATCGACGTAAAACAAGAGGAACGGCTGAATTCGTTCGTGGTAATCATGAAAACCAGCGGAACTCATGTCGCATCGGTAGATCTCAAACTTTCGGTCACGATTCTGATCTGTAAAAAAGCAAAATAGATAATCAGATTCTACAAACAAATTCAGTACAGAGTCTCTTTGTGTCACCTACTGTAAAATATCTTGCTTTGTTACATTTCACACAGGACGCACACAGCAACACTTCGCTTTCCCGCGTTATAATTAAAAAATTCTGATTGAACACATCACATAAACAAACTGAAACACTCTAGTATAAATAATCCCTTTAATTCATCAATTTATTTCATCTAGGCTTCAAAGTTCCCTGTGCCAATGAAGCCCATAGAAGACCCGTGTTCCCAAATGGACTCACCTTCTGCGTGTATGGTCCCATTTAATAATAATCAACGCATATATTTAATGCTGGCAGACAAGATTATGGCTTTTCAAACTGTTCTCAGATTATAAAATCAAACAAATTTTATGAGATTCAATGCTTTAAAGCTTAGAGAATATGTACCTGTAGTTCAGTTGATTCATGCCCACAGATTAAGAAGATTTAATGATAAAGTTCTGAAAATCCACCAGAATAAAGCAGAGATCTATGCAATTAAGCAGATCTGTTCCAGGTCCTAATTTCTAAAGTAGCATAGCAGTAAAATGGCATCGCATAGATTTAACTAAAAACAATGACAGAGATTTCTATAACCATCACACAAGAAAATCAATATAAAATAGCACAGTTTCAGTAATCGAGATGGCAAAAACCATAACTTGGCAAGATAATTATTGCATACCAGTTGGAACTACATAAGACTGAAGAAGTTCTCCAAACGGTTGGAAACTTCCGTCTTTCGCTAAGGCCGCCGTAAACTCGTTGATGTTCGTCATGAAGTTTGGCTGCAGCTTTTCGCTCAGCATTTTTACAATGTTATCCGCCTAAACCATAAACAGCACATTACGAAATCCCTCATAATGTCATGTGTCAATGAATTCAGTAACATATACATATATATATATATATCAAACAAAGTAAACAATACATTAAATAATCCAACAGATTTATACAATATATACATCCCATAATTAGAACATTTTTATTTGACAATTTTACTAATTTCACATTTAATCATGCAGCATGTGTCAAGCAGAGCCTCTCTAATAAAACATTGTTCAATTCTCGAATAAATAAAGCAGAATGCCAATGGCCAAATCAGCCTCAATTTAAACTAATTTAAGTTTCAGATCTATTAGACAGCCATATTTAGCCTCCTTGTGGGGTTTCTAAGACACTGCATAAATGCTAAATATATATACATGACCAGACAGATTTTTAAAAAAACATAATATGGTATTTAAAAGCTTAAATTAATCGTGTTCGGTGTGCCTTGGCTCTTTTGCTGCGATGAAATTGCCTTACCCCTCTTCTACGAGCTAAGCTGGGTTCCTTCCTGCAGCCTCTCACTCTCTCAAGACATTTATTTCCCTGGAGTGCCTCTGCTTTGAAAGTGTCTCTGAATTATAGTCTATGCGGTGAAAAGAGAGCTCTATAAATTTTTAGATATGATACGATTTAAAAGATTCAACTGTGAAGTAATGTAACCTACAGCAACTCCTTCTGCTTTATGTGGAGCAATCTTTTCAGAGTACTCAACGCCAACGTAGGTGAGCATTCTCGCAGCCGTACAGTACACATTTATCCGGAGATCTTTATAACCAAATATACTTTCACTGGAACAAAGGAAAAACAAAACTTTAGATTGATACACCAGCAATTTTGCTGCTGACACAATCTGAATCACACCAATGTCAGAACACACCAAGACATTATAACATATCACATAATGATTTCACATAATCACAGAAAGCATGGCCTTGGAACTAAATAAGTCTCATACGAAATAACGAACCTATTATGTAATGTAAGGTAATGTAATTAGAAATTTCTATAGCGCCGCTCACAACTAAGGCCATTCAGTAGCGCTCCCAGTGCAATAACCCCTAGGGAAAAAATAGGTCTTAAGAAGAGAGAGAGATGTAGATAACGATCCTGAAAGTAGAGTCCCACGCAGAGTGGAGGGAAGAGAATTCCACAAAGAGGGCCCAATGATGGTGAAGGATCGAGTTTGAGCAAGAGTGGTCCTAGCTCGTTATTATAATCAAATAAAACTGAAAAAATAAAAATAATGAACATATACTTCAGTATAATCGTATAAAACTGAGTGGTGCACAGTGAACAATTAGCTAATAAATAAAGTTAAAAATACAGATTCGAGTTCAAAATTATTTTACATATGGTGGTAATTTTCTAGGTACCACTTTCAACAAGTTCCTTTGGATACATTTGCTCAGCATCAAAAACGTTCAATCCAATGGAAGAGAGAGAAAACACGTCTGAACTTCGGAATTTTAGACAACTGCAGTGCATTGCATAAATGTTTCATCATTTTGTTATCAAAATGATATAGCTACAAAACCTTTCACTTCTAAAGCCTAAAATTGCACATTCTCTTAAACACAGCGCAGTAATAGTCGGCGTAATTACCTGTCACCAAATATCTGATGGGTCATTTCTGGCCTGAATACGATGCTGTCGTTGTGCAGATCACTCTCTGTTCGAACTAAATGCAAAATACACGTACAACTGTTATCAAAATGAATCAAATGACTCGACGATCCATTTCTTCTTCCATTCTCTGCCCGCATGAGGCAAGTTCGTATGTCCACTGTTGCATAAATTGCACTTAATTTGCAGTGACACCATTGGCTTGAAAATTTTCATCCTTTATGCAGCTTCATTCTGTCCCCGATCATGATTCTTTGTTAGGTTTACAAGGCTCCTCTATAAAATCAGTGTTTTAAAGGTTAACTGACTGCAAAAGCAATTGCATTACTGCCACAGATTTTAATAACTGATTTGATTCAAAGTAATTAAATTACGTGTAATCAGTTCAAACAATTTTACAAAAGATTATATCAACAATAAGAACAACAACAATGCACCTAGTTTGAAATGAATGACATCGTTGGCACAACTCTTGAAGCTTTCAAATCGGTTGCCAGCAATTCCAAAACCATTTGATCCTAAAAACAAAAAAAATTTGAGCTATCAAAATTCTTCTTCGAACAAGTAGCCATTTCATCAATTCTTAGCAACTTATTTTTTCACATTTACACCAACAGTACATGTAATCATGAACATAAATCATACATAAGCAGACATCATGGCAAAACTCTGTATCGGCATATTTTATTCTTGCATTTAACCTCAAAAAGCAAATTGCGCATTTTATTAAAAGGTACAGTCAACTTCGTTTTTGCATATTTAATTTTTTCAACGATTTAACAATAAAGTCTGCCAACAATCCAAAAAGCAAAGACTGTTATCATCAATCCAACTGAGTACTATAAAATTTAAGTAAAGAATTAATTTCAGCAATCAAAAAAATTATTTTAATCCAGTTTAAAGTAAAGAATCATTTTCATCAATCAAACTTCCATTTATGCAATTATTTTTAATGAATTCGAATTAATGTCGTTGGATTTCATAGCACGTGCAGGAAGCTTTTTAACCACGAGATATCTCGTAGCTGGCGGCCAATGTCTTAAAGTCAATCGATTTTGCTGTGCTGTTTAGCTTATTTAAGCATATTAATATTTCTGAAAATATACCTTTTCATGGTATTTTGACTTACTTTCGCGAAAACATTGGGCATAGATCGCCGAAGGTCGCGGAATCATTGGGCTATCAATCGCCGTATGTCTCAGGCCGTTCTATTCTGCTCCCATCTGTGACGGCCATGTTTACTTGCTAACGATCCGTCATTTACCTCTACCCAACGAGCGAATAATTTACAACGCTAAAATTTACGTTTACCGAGGTTTTAAACTGGGCGTGCAATCACGCACGCGAATTCGACACCACCTCATTATTTCAGACATTACCTGAATAAAACGATTGATTTCCTAAATAGTTTCAAACAAACAAACCAGAATCAGGACACAGTCGGCTGTCCATTCAGTTCGGTTAAAAAGCGGGGGCGCGAAACACATGATTAGACAAAACGACTTATGGACACTATTACAAACATTTCAAGAAGCAGCCATAGTTTCAAATATATGTTGCGATCATTCCAAACCTAAAACTCTGCTTCGTTAAAACAAATAACTAATAAAAACAGCAAAAATAACTAAAGGAGCAAGAAACAATTTCGATCAACACACCCGCCATTTTTTCACAGTCACGTGACATCACAATTGAATTCGCTTCAATGCCTCGCTTATGAAAAATCGTAAGTAAGAACATCTCTGTGTTGAGAAACTTCAGAATAATTTGTATTCGATAGGTGTCAGAATGACCTAAAATCTGTTCGCAGTATGGCTCCGGATTGACTTGCAGAATAAGCTTACCTTACTATGGCATAGAACGAGAGCGAAAGGAGTGATCATTCTGCTGTGAGGGGTCAACAAGGAGAGTAAAGTCAGCATCTCAATTATAGGACACAAGACTTAGGACTAATAATGATCACTGTATAAAATAATAACAAACAAACCGAAACAAACCAAATCGACAGCGCCATTTTGAAAGAGTGAATTCACACGTAAGATTAATGCAGTAAAATGAGTCCCTACAGTGTTGGTATAGACACCATGCATAGTCTATAGGCCTACTGGTACTACTCCAGGAATGGAGAAACTGAGTTGCCTGATGTACGGGAGAACCAATTAAGGTTTAAGGTGGCCTACATGCAGGGGTGGAGACCTAGGGGGGACAGGGGGGACGGTCCCCCAATGGAGGTATTGGGGACGGCCCGTGCATTTGTCCCCCCCCAATCGTTGAGCGTCAAGACTAAGAAAAAAAAGACAAGGTCATCTTTTTTGGCGGCGAAAACAGAAATTTTTTCGAGATTTGGGCGGATGACTAAAAAAAGGTCATCAATTTTTGACGGCGAAATTTTTTTGAGATTTCGGCGGATGGAAATTTTTCGGTCCGTCCTCCCCCCAACTCTCCGCCCAGGTCTCCGCCACTGGTGGCCTAAGGCTAAGATGACCTTGTCTTTTATTATTGTCTGCCTTGATCTGCAGCTGTGTAGTTACAAAAAGGGCCTATTATATAGACTACACATTTGGTCGATTGCCCGATAAAGAATTGCCTTAAACACCATTACTTTTCTCCCCGATCGATACCACTAGGCTTATACCATGCTCAAATAAACTGCAAACAAAAAGCAAAATGAAGAGATACAATTTCATTAAGCGGAATGTACCGGTACTAAATGTCATCAACTGTAGGCTACGACTCTGGATTTATTCAACTATCCAATTCTGATCAGCAATCTCAAAGTCATAATATCCAATTCAAAAGAGCTAATCTTGGCAGATATACAGTATTACTGTCATTGTCCATAGAATCGCATCTTCAAACCAAGCAGGTCAATATTAACAGCCTCAAAGTTCTGTGGATGAAGCAACTTTCATTGACGCCGAGGATCGAATTGAGTCGACTTGACCAATAGCAATCCACATGATCTCGGTTGGTTGTCTGATAGTGACATCCTTTCGTTGAAGAAACTGTAAAAAAAGTTTAGAAGTAAATCGGGGGATACGTTTCTCCCATCTCAGCTCAAGTCCCCAAACAAAGGATCTGCCTTCTCAGTACACCTAAATCCCCGTTTCCTTTCTCCATCTCACTCGATCTTCTGTCACTCCTCTACCAAGCAGTGCAGAAAGAGTCACAGTGAGTGAGTGAGTGAGAGAGAGTGAGAGAGAGAGAGAGAGAGAGAGAGAGAGAGAGAGAGAGAGAGAGAGAAAGAGAGAGAGAGAGAGAGAGAGGGAGAGAGAGAGAAAGAGTGAGGAGATAAGGTATACTATAGGAGGGAGGGAGGGAGACCGAGAAAGTCCTTCTCAAAGTCAAAAGATTCATGTCAGCGTAGATAATCTAGACTATATAGAGTCGTATTAATAATTATAGCATAGGCGTACGGGACATTTCGGCAGTGGGGGGTGGGTAAAAAAATTTTTGCCCGAAAAATCTGATGACCTTTTTTATAGTCATCCGCCCAAAAATCTTAGTAAATCCGAAAAATCTGATGATCTTTTTTAAAGTCATTTGTGCCCGAAAAAATCCTCCCGTACCAGTTTTACCCGAAAAAGTCCTACATTTTAACAAATGCTATAATTCATTTGATCTCATCAGCTCTTGTAAAATAATTTATAAGCCTATAAGCGATATTCACCATGACGTATCTACATCTAAATTTAAGTAGGTAAACGTAAGCAAAAGATTTGATGAAATTTACTCATCATCTAAGCTTCAACATTGAATCGCATGCACCAGTCTTTGCCTACAACTTTTTAATTTTTATCCAAACTAGTCACTGACTATTATATATATATATAGTAGTCAGGATGACCGAAAACGTTCATCAAGTTCGTTAATTGAAATAAGGTAAGCCAGGGCTTAAAGTGTGGCTGGACGGCCATGGACTCAATCGACCCGGACCACCATGGACTAGTCACTATTCAACCCTTTTGACTCAACGCAGCGCTCGTGAACAAACTGGTGCTGCGCGTTTGTCTTTCGAGAAGCGCTTTAGAAATTTGGAGATTAATCACGATTACGATTAGACCTACGTCCATGCACTTATTTTTAAATCTGAATGCCGTCCTGCCACATATTTTGCCAGCATTCACTGGTCAAAGGAGGAAAGTCAAGGAGCGTACAGCCACTTCTTTTTTACACTTTAAGCACTGAAATAAACGTTCAGACATAGCTGAAAGCAGAACCCAGATCATAAATTACGGGTCAGATGTCCTGTCGAATAGCCTACCTCCAAAAGCGTTGGCGGATGATAGGATCCGCCCAGGGTGAGAATTGCGAGGCATTGTGGGGGTTCAACCTCTCAGTCTTTCGTATGACGCCATAGTAAAGTCATTATTGCCGACCCACATTCTACATAAATCAATGGCTGACCACCTCAGTTATTTTTCGACAAGTCTCAGACTCATACTGATCCGCCCCTAAATCGTGGTAGCGAGTGCCTATAGGCCCTGAGTATAGGGTGACGCGATTGGCATCCTTATTGCCTCATGCAAACAATGACAACAATTTAAAGCTTTGCCTCTTCAAAACTTCATGTAAAAAAGACCATGAATACAATGTGTAATTTAAATAAATTCAGCTGACCTTAATCTTTGTTTCATGCGGCTGCATGCCCTCTCTTGATGCCACGTTCATCCACCACTTCTTCCTCTCCCTCTACTCCCTCTCCCATCCTTATTCTCAGCCCCGGCTCACCAAACACAACGCAAACAAGTACAAGACAACGCAAAATAAAAAGAATAAATTCAAAATAAAATAATATTGGGCTTTCGGGTCTTGCTCCCGAAGGAGTTCAACGCCGCCAGGGGCCCTCCTGCCTTTGCGAGGAGCTTACGGGGTTTTAAACCACGCCAGAGGCCCGGCAGGTACTAATACAAATAAACTACAAACACACAACAACAAAAACAACAACAACAACACAGAGCCAACCAACCATCACTCCTCACAATCAACTCGGACCAATCCCCTCAGGCAGCAATGCAGCGGTTCCTAAATAAGCACAGAAACCCATGGAGGCAATTAATACGTACATGTTATGACAGATAATACGTTATAGTCTATAAGCTTACTCTATAAAATCATCATAAGAAGAAATGAAGCGCAACAATAGGGCCTAATAGCCTAATAATAGGCCTTAATAATAAATAATTATAACAAATGTATAATGCCGTTCTTATGTGTGTATGAGTCATCGTGCCACTTCAAAATTTTCACTCAGAGGCGCTATGGATTGACTATACAGCGCTATTTTTTTTATCCCACTCGAAACCGCGTAGGCTACCTTTTCCAACGCCTCTCGCTTTGATCGCAAAAATATAACGTATGCAGTTGTTCGGTGATGAGGAACGCTAATTCCAGGACAAAGCAACTTTCATGCAATTTCTTGTAAAAAAATGTTGCTTTCAATAAAGGATTGTTTAATAAAATAATAATAATAATAAGTTTTGCTAGGCGTTCGCTGTTCATCAGGCACAGCCAGTTGGCGTTTCACAGTTTGCATTGGAAATAAATGATGGTTTTCATAATAATAATAATAATAGTAATAATAATAATAATAATAATATCAAGGGCGGATACAGAAATACTCGAGGGGGGACAAAATGTTGGTCACCGAAAAATCTGATGACCTTTTTTAGTCATTTGTCAAAAAAACTAATGACCTTTTTCAGTCAATTGTCTAAAAAATTTCGTCTTTGGTCACAGAAAATCTGATGACTTTTTGTCATTTGCCGAATCCCCAGGGAAAATATACAATTTTTTCTGCCAAAATAGTTGATGACCTTTTTGCCACTTAGTCGAAATCTCGGGCAAAAAGATACCATTTCCTAGAAACCGTACTAATTCCCCCCCCAAATTAAGTGATGGCCTTTTTTCTTTTCTTTCTTTGGTCGTAGTGTTCCTGACCACCTGCGCTACGAACCTAATGGGAAGAGGGGCCTACGAAACCACTCATGGGGCGGAGGCCACGTCAACTTTCCGAGCCAGAATAGCTGATCAAAAATAAAAAATCTCTAAAATTTATGGGGGCCATGGCTTGATTTGCCCCATGGATCCGCCTCTGAATAATAATTATCAGCATTTTACAAATATTAATAAGACTCATTTCGCACAGTGGATCTTTTAAACATTGAGGCTAACAACAATATCAGCAGTAATCATAAAAATAAAAATAGTAAATATATTAATAACAGTAGGCCTATAGTAGTATTTATTATTTTATCCACTCAAAGTTTAGTGACAATTAAGCTTGCACAAAAATGCATGAGAAACCAACGTTAGAGGGATAAGCCATGTCCTTCGGCCATCATCATCATCATCATCATCATCATCATCATCATCATCATCATCATCATCATCATCATCATCATCATCATCCTCATCCTCATCCTCATCCTCATCCTCATCCTCATCATCCTCATCCTCATCATCATCATCATCATCATCATCATCATCATCATCATCATCATCATAGTCATCGTCATCGTCATCGTCGTCATCGTCATCGTCGTCGTCGTCGTCGTCGTCATCATCATCATCATCATCATCCTCATCTTCATCATAACGATGACCAGCTTTTTCATCAGCATATAAACTACTGTAGCCTAATTCTCTCCTCGATTGCCTCCCTATATTTCGACTACCTTCTCTGCAGTCTACAATTTAATCAACGCTGCTGCTAGACTCGATCTGCTCAATGCTCAAACTCCTGTATTTATAAGCCACTTGAAGCCTACATTTTTAGGCCTATTACCCGTCAATTAACCAAGCGACAAATTCTGAATAACTTACATTTGGAAATGTTTCCTCGTGCCTCCATTTCAAACATCTGCAGAATCTTCATTTTCGTATTTTCCAAACTCGGTCTTAGTCCTAAATAAAATAAAACACACTGCAGTTTGAAACGCCCATGCGGTCGTAGCACGACCATTTTATCGGCGGATCTTGGTAACCAGACGTCGTAATACCATTCATTCCTGTCTGTCTGTAAAAACGATGGCGCGTATGGTCACAAATATTGGTCTATTATGACGTCAAGTGAGGCTTCTTTCGAGGAGTCGACGTCTATAGTATAAGATATTGACGTCACGATGCACTGCTTATACATGAGAAGAGAAGATAGAGACAGACACGCAGATAATTACGAGAAACAGTCCGTCTAACTGTACATGTACACGTATGTCTGCATCACTGTCTTTATCTTCTCTCTACAGTCTGTCTCCATCGGCCATTGTTGCTATGGCGACGTTCAAGAACAGAGAGAGAGAGAGAGAGAGAGAGAGAGAGAGAGAGAGAGAGAGAGGGAGAGAGGGAGGGAGGGAGGGAGAGAGAGACAGACAGACAGACAGACAGACATACAAGAAGGGACAGAAACAGAGAGACAGACAGAGACAGAGAGACTTTTAGACAGACAGACAGTGACAGAAAGAGACCGAGAGAGACAAAGGTACAAAGAGACAGACAGACAGACAGAGTGAGAAAGAGAGAGAGAGAGAAAGACAGACAGACAGACAGAGACAGAAATAGAGAAAGAGAGAGCAAGACAGACAAACAGACAGACAGACAGACAGACAGAGACACACACAGTGGAACACTCAAAATTGTAATATTAGGAGGCGATTTGACACTTTTACAAAGAACGGCTCTGAAAACGCTATATAAACACGTAGCAGACCAAAATAGCGATGCAGTAGAAGAAGGGAAAACACGCCATGAAAACACGCATGACATTTTATAATATTTATGTAATAGCCTACTTTTTTCCTAATTTAGGGTCTACTGTCATTTTCGCTTCTTATTGCTTGCACAGGGCTGAAAGTGAGCCGGGTCGGTCCGGGTCTGCGACCCGGCATCGATTTTCGAGACCTGCTGTTGCCGGGTCTCAGCCGGGTCGCTTGTTTACCAAAAATCAGTTGCGAATGACTAAAAAAGGTCGTCATTCGCCAAAAACTAGGTTAAAACGGAAGGATTTTTAAAACATTTTCGTCAAATGACTAGCGTAGATGGTTATGCCAATGAATACACCGCAGATATGTTAAACATGCCGCCGACCCGTGATGAGGTTGTCAGATTATGTGCACCATAACCTTACTGGGCGGCCCGCCGTCTTCCTACGCCGGTAGTCCTATACAACTACATCAGGAAATGGGGTGTTAAATTAGCAGCAGCATTCATAGGCGGAGACTTAGGGGGTCAGTGGGCGGATCCCGAAATTTGCGGTTGGGGATGGAGATGCTGATATCCCCAATATTTCAGAAATATCATTAGACTCTATAAATTTCTAGAGTGTTATCCTCTGTTTATCCATAATGAGCAATTTTGTTACGACGACAGCAAAAAATTCTACCTCTGCAGTGCGGAAAAATTTATAGTGTTGACGGTGGTGGAGACATTCATTGAACACTTAAGGAGAACTTTGATGTGGATTCGCTCTGGGATTTTCAACCATAGTGAAGTGACTTGAGGCTATAGTGCTAGTGGCTCAACACTAAACAATGGTTGCAAAATACACAAAGTAAGCTTATAGGCTGAGCCTTCATAGAATTAGCTTTAAAAATTTAGATTTCAAATTACACATTTTGGGTGGGTTGAGCTGGTAAAACTCATAACGGGTTTTCCTATACGGTACCCATATGACAGCTGTAAACTTAGAAACTTGTTATAGGCCTAAGCTTGTAACTTTTATGATCATGGTAAAGACGAAACCCATTTCTTTTGCAATATAAAACTTTGACTTTGTTATCCTGATAATCTGCTACTCTGCAAAAGACTTCTTCTTGAAGTTTTCATGACTTTATCGTTCATAAAATAGCTGCCAAATAAGAGCCTAAAATGGACTCTAGTTGAGGTTAACACAGCTAAAAATGCGTTGGTCGCTGGGGCTCCGCCCCAGACCCCGCTGGGGGAGCTTACCACGCTCCCCCAGACCCCCTAGTCGGTATGGGCTTCGTGCCTTCGGCACTCGCAGCATCGCGCCTTCGGCGCTCTCCGGCAAAAAGTCAGACCCGGCAACTTTTCCAAACCACTTTCAGCCCTGTGCTTGCATCAAGCTCGATTTCTTATTTCTTAATTTCATGTATGCCTAAGCCTAATATGAAAAAACTTATTTACATAGGCCTAAATAGCTTTCTTCAGCTAGGTGTGACATAATTAATTTTTGCAACATACCTCACGAATATTTTCTTCTTTTTCCCGCTTCGACGATCGGCTGCCGACGGTTATTCGTTGTTTTCTTAGCCATACCAATGATATCATCATCTTTTCGTCGCCGTTTAAATCGTTTTCGTCGTCGATTTAAACATATTTTCGTCGTCAACTTCTACTCTTATCTGCCGTCTTCAACTGAAAGGAAACGAATGTCCAGAAAGAGAACAAATGAAAATTACGTCATTTTGAAATTACGTCATATTTGAATATTGTGGCATCAAGCGACTTATGCAGAAAATGGCAATCACAGCGGGTGCAGTAAGTTACTTAAATGACAACTTTCATGTCGACATTTTACTTATAAATAATTATTATTCAAACTGCGTATTCCATGTCTTTTATGTTAGGCTACAAAATAGTAGGTCTCACATTAATCAAATTGAAATAGTGAAGTAGACCTTCGCATGTCTTTCACTCGAAACAGAAATTTAACATTGCTTTACAGTTTACAATGATCCTAATTCTTTCACTTGCCACAAAATTCCACACTGTTTCAACACTCTAAACACCATACAATGTACATTCGTCTGTCCAACTCCTAGGATGACTGTCCGGATTTTGACCCCTCCCATCGACTTTTTTATTGAGCGCCTGCGAATAGACCTAAGCTGGTTCCCGCGACTTGATTTTTGGTGGTCGCTGTAGAAGTTCCGAGTTTACTATTATAACGATAGGTCTGCGGAGGAGGCTAATAAACACGGCGCTTAAATTCAGATTTTTCTCAGTTTGCAACTTTTTTTACAACTGCGTTCCGTTTTGAGTTGCATGCTGTTAAGAAGCGATGCACTTTGTCTGAATGAACCTAGGCTTAAGTCCATAGAATAAACATTGACTCAACAAAGTGGGGCTATATAAGTTCTTGGGTTAGGTTAGACTGACGTACATAGGCTACACATCAATCTCATGATACTCTTTATGCTTGAAGATTTATAGTGTTCATACAAAGACTTATTCAGTGTGAGAATTGCTGAAAAAAAACTGGGGGTTGGACTATGATCCACTTGGGATTACTAGGGGGCTCTAAGAAAGACTGGAAGGGTTGAAACCCCACCCACCCCCCGTCAATTCTCACCCTGGGCTTTTTTTCTGCACTGCTGACATCTGAAATTGATATTTATCCTCCATTTGCATCTCTACGTGCCAAACACGGTGTCCACATTATGACACCACATTCAGTGGCGGCGCCAGGATTTCAGTTTGAGGGGGGGGATGAAGCCTCGCGGAGGAAATCTTCCATCATTTTCATCCGCCAAAATTTCAGATGACCTTTTTTAGTCATCCGGCCGAAATCTGATGGAAATTATTTCTGTTTTCACCCGCCAAAATTTCTGATCCGTAATTTCGTGTGTGTTTTCAGTTTTGGCGAGCTTATCGGGGGAATATTTCACTTTTACATGTCAAAAAACCGGATGGACCTTTTTAGGGGGGTTTAGCCTTTTATAGGGGGGGAAGCTTAAACCCCTAGCCCCCTAGCGCCACCACTGACCACATTGTTCTGCAATCTAATTTAATCTAGTATTGAAATTTTATATATGTAATCTAGTCTCTTATTGGAATTTAATATCTCTAATGTAATATTTTATTGGAATTTAATAGGCCTATCTATAATCAAATCTATTACTAGAACTTGATATCTCTAATCTAGTCTAGGCCTATTATTGGAATTTTATATCTCTAATCTAGTCTATTATTGGAATTTTATCTCTGTTATCGTAATGCATTAAATCCCATTGGTAGACAATTAATTTTAGGGCCAGCCGAGCTACTAAGTGGCAGCACAAGGAATGCGACACTGGTTGGTGTCATGCGCATTCGCGATGGATGGGAACCAACGCGTCATGATTTGACAACGCAAAGAAATCTAGGAAATAGAGCATTAATGATTAAGGTATACCTATAACATGTAGCAGTAGGTTTATGAGAACTGTTGAAAAATTACTTGTGGGAGAGACAGTGATTTCTGTGGAGTTGGGGTGTGCAATGAAGACTTTACTGCATGGTTCTTAGAAAGAATAGGAAACCCTTTGCAATCCCAGCCTGATCTAAACCTTCTGAAACAAAAAGTTCAGTTACTGCAATGTATTCTGAGCATAGTGTCAACCGAAACAGCGGTCTCTGCGTAAGCGCCAAGTGATTATAAAATACCATTCATCTCAAAGCGTCTGAAATGTAGCTTAAGTTAGTTGTGGCAAGTTGACTAATTGCCATACTATTTGCAACTATTTGAATTTTGCCACAAAAATTGTTATTGCTTAATTTGTTCTTCTTCAAACGAAGTATAGCTTCTATTTGACAGTCGCTCGTAGGCCCTACGTGTTAACGCCCGCATTCGTATTAGACATGATAGTCATATTGTACTAATAATATTACACTTCGTCAGCTGGCAAGCTGCTTGAATTCATTTGAACTTTCTCGGTATTTTCCTCTTTGAAGTTTTTTCTTCCAGAGCATCCCATCAACATCAAAATTAAGAGTTCAATAACCTCTGCGATCGTTAAGACAGTCGCTCCTATCCAGACTCCAAGCTGTCCCCCAATGTCGGAGACCAGCTGAGTAGCGGTCATTGCGGGTTCTTCCTTCGTTAGGAAAACGCTAGCATCTGACACGAACACGTTGATCTTAGAGAAATCTTTTAAGGCGCGCTTGATGTCTTCATTTATATAATTTTCATAGAAATCCTTCTTACCCTCGGAAGCGAATCTATCGATATATTTTTGCTCCCCCATTATTTCATAAGCAACTGTGTCTCCGTCTATGCCCTGAGATGGCCACTGTGACAGACTATAAGCTACGTCGTAGAGAACCTCATTGCAAGATGGATGACATCCACACTGAGACAGCAAGGTTGCATTGGCCATTACCCGATCCTTCACCTCATCCGCACATTTGATCTTCTCAAAGAGGTTCTGAAGAATGCGATCGCTACAGCTCGGGAGTTCAGTGCTGTAGAATTTAAAACATTTGTGGAATTCATTCGTTCCGCTACATTTCTCAATTTCCTTGCAAGTATCTTTGTCGCTAGCGTTCCCCGTACCTCCTAGATATTCTTCCGTAAAACAATATTCCTGCAGTCTCGTTGAATTCGTTTTGCGGGTAGCGTTCATAGCGTCATCTTCGGGTAGAAGGTCGAGTTCAGTAGGTAACGTGTTTTCGTAGCAGCCACATTCTTTGTAGATTTGTTTCTGAATGCATACTTTTTCACAAGCCGTTTTTCTGTACGGTCCGACAAGCTTTTGTTCCTCTTGATTTATAAAAGGATAATTTTCGTTGCAATGTCCATAGGGCTGACCAAGGCGTTTTCGTTTCTTTGGAGCCAGGCTTAGGGTCGCCATCTGTCCAGGAGGAATGTCATATCCTTCCGTCAATGGAAATGGTTTAGTTCCAGGAGTATGAATCACAACACGGACTCCTCCGGCTCCCGATAGTGCGTTGTCCTTGGAGTAGATTCCTGGCATTCCCGAGAAGTCCGGGTTTTCGACTTCCTTCAGCATTCTTGTCCCAGCCAAAAGCATCACAGTAAATCCGTTTTCAATTCCCTCAAACAACGGTGTCGTGTCATCATCTGTTGTTAAGGTGACATTCGGAGCAGTGAACGAATAACAGTTGAAGAAGTAAGGATCGAATATCTTCTTAAATTTGCAGGGTTTATTTCTGTAAGTGCACTTCACAATGAACTCATCCTCTTGATATCCGTTGGCTGATAACATCGTGTTGGGTATATTAGCTGCCAATGTGGTACGCGAAAACATTTGATCGTAGTAATGTTCCCATTCCGTTTGATTTAGCGAAGTGCTATCGTTTATTATACCATAGTATTTATACATGGCTCTGATGAAAGTGTCGTTTAAATACAAATTCATCTTCTCTTTTTTGTTACCGTCCTTTGCTGAATCTTTTTCATCCTGATCTTCAAATGATGCCAGTCCTTCGCTCAATCTGTACACCGTATGGAAGTCAAAGCTGCCCAGGTTGCAGAGTGTGATATCTGGAAATGGAACTCCGCCGAAAACTATGTCTGTCGTCAGCGTCTTTGGATACTGGAAGTAGCTGCGCATTACCAGGAATATTTCAACTGCAAAGAATATCCATGCCGCTGTGAAGACAATGATCCAGGCCATACGTTGGGGCATTGTCTTTGCAGCCGCGATCCGAGAAATGCCCGATAGCGTCGTGTAGCTGGTGAAATCCTTTGCTTTTGTCCGGACATCCATGGCTTGCAACGTACATACAGTTCTTTTCCACCAACGAGGAGAATGTCGAGGCTACTTTGATGTCTGATTAGTCCACTTATGTATGGCCTCCTTGATGACAAACTATTTTATGGTGTTCTCGTTCGGTGTAAGAGTCGGAGTCCAGGTATTTTACACCGCTCCTGTTCAACGCTAAATGCAATAAACAACGTTAAACATGATATCTATAATAATTATTTCTTTGGTAATTGAGTGAACGTCTTGCCAAAAAAGAAGTGATTGCGAACTAAATGAGGCGATGAGGATAGGAGAGGGAGAAGACAATAAATGAGAGTATGTAGGCAGTGTTTAATCTAGTCCGCTGGGGGGGAATTGAGGTTTCTGGGGGGGAGACAATTGAGCGTCCGAAGGACGCTCGTGAGGCGCGTAGCACACTGAGGGGGGGGGGGGGGTAATTGGGAGGGGGCAAACCCCCCTCCCCATTAGAAATTTGTTGAATGTCCACATTGCAATGGCAGTATTTTAAAGTGTCATCTTAACAAAATAGCTGTACTTTTTTCACTGATCCATTAGAAACTTTTTGAATTTCCAAATTGCAATGGCAGCATTTTAAGGTGTCATCTTAACAAAACAGCTGTACGTTTTCAGTGACCCATTATAAATTTTTGGAATTTCCACATTGCAATGGCAGCATTTTAAGGTGTCGTCTTAACAAAATAGCTGTACTTTTTCAATGGCCCATTAGAAACTTTTTGAATTTCCCCATTGCAATGGCAGTATTTTAAGATGTCATCTTAACAAAATAGCTGTACTTTTTCAGTGACCCATTAGAAACTTTTTGAATTTCCAATTGCAATGGCAGCATTTTAAGGTGTCATCTTAACAAAATAGCTGTACTTTTTCAGTGAACCATTAGACATTTTTTGAATTTCCACATTGCAATGGTAGCATTTTAAGGTGTCGTCTTAACAAAATAGCTGTACTTTTTCAGTGGCCCATTAGAAACTTTTTGAATTTTCACATTGCAATGGCAGTATTTTAAAGTGTCATCTTAACAAAATAGCTGTACTTTTTCAGTGACCCATTAGAAATTTTTTGAATTTCCACATTGCAATGGCAGTATTTAAGGTGTCATCTTAACAAAATAGCTGTACTTTTTCAGTGACCCATTAGAAATTTTTTGAATTTTCATATTGCAATGGAAGCATTTTAAGGTGCCATCTCAACAAAATAGCTGTACTTTTTCAGTGACCCATTAGAAATATTTTGAATTTCCACATTGCAATGGCAGTCTTTTAAGGTGTCATCTTAACAAAATATTTTTCAGTACTGATAAAAAGTGCTTTAGGATTTCAATATATATATATTATATAATTACAATAAAAAAATCTTTATGTATCGTGTTCAGCAGCTCGGTTCTGCTGTTGCTGGGTTATTCTAATGAATTACTGTTTACATGAGTAAATAAGCTGACTTTTCAGCACTGTAATCAGAAACTGTCAGCTTATCCCAGTTTCTCCATATGGCCCTGAGTTGCTGACTAGTACACACTTTCCGAAATCATATTTAATGGTACACAAATCTACCAAGAGCTAATAAACTACCAGTTCCAAAATCAAGAAGCCACTAGTCTTGTAGTAATGATGTTGTTTTACTATGTGTTCAGATAATAGAACCAAAACATTTTGAAATTTGACAGTTTAAAATGTGAAGGATAGCACTTGATAGCCATTCAGTTGTACAAAAATAGTATTTGTACAAATATTAACAGTAAATTATACTCATTTTTTGCTGGATTTTGTCATATTATATAACAGTAAATAATTACTACAACCATGTAGCAGTAAATAATATTACGGTTATATTATTATAACAGTTCATGTAATGCAATGATGTAAACACTAAACAGCAACTAAATACTATTACCATTTTGACAAATTTTTCTGGAGGAGATGTCATCTCTGTTTTTATTTAGAAAAAATAGTGTTTATCTAAATATATACAGCAAGTTATATTCATTGCAACATGATAGTATCATATATTATAGTAGTACGAGTAAATAATGTCACTATAATCATATAATAGTAAATAATATCACGGTATATTTTAACACTTCAAGAAAAACAACGATGAAAAAGTTACTAAAAGCCAATAACATTTTGTGAAATTTTTCTGGGGGGAATGTCAATCCTGGGGGGGAAAGTTCCCCCCCCAGAGACGTCTAGATTAAACGCTGGTATGTAGGAGACGCAAGATGCAAATAGAATCTTTGGAAGGAGCACTCATATCACAAGAGAAGTCATTTCATACTCGAGGAAGGCCCTGCGAGTCGCTGCGACCCTCAAAGGCGGCTCCAGACGATTCATCACTGCGCATTAAGCACCATAGGGCCCAGCCTAGCATCGTGGCTATGGTTGGGCATGGCATTTTAATTAGTGTGCGCTTATTGTATAAAAATGACGGGAAGAAATACAAGTAGGCCTAGACATCTCCCAATAGGAAACGCGACTCTTTAGTTATTCTAGCAGCTTATCGGACAGTAGCCTACTGCTTTCAAAATCTAGCGCAATCACTGAAGATGGTGGCGTCACGACAGATGAATTGGCTTAACCCTTCGGAGGTGAGGTGAATCAGAACAGAGGTGAGGTGGGGTATGACATGCCCCAATATAAATATTTGTTTATTTGCAAGTCGCGAAATCAAACGAATAACATTTGTTTGAGTTAAACTATTCTTTCTATTTTTACTACATCTTAAGACAGGCGCACGATAGCATCGAAAGCAGTCTGATGACGGGTCTCGTGGAAGGGTCCGAGGACGAGGAAGGCAGAGGATATTGTGAATTGACCACATCTGGAAACGGACTACTGTGGATACATTCTTATTGAACGAGACTCGCGACAGGAGACATCGGACAGTTGTGGCCCAAGTCAGGCTGCGGTAAATATTTGCCGACGCTTAAAGGGCTATGAAATATCCGACTAATTAGAAAAAGAGAAAAACGCAACTCCTAAAACTTGCCCTGTATAACCGGTATCGAGCAACCCCGTATTGAAGCGTCCTGTGAAAAACCTCAGATGACGTCCACTTTGGCTATACGAAATCTGTTTCCCATGCTCACAATAATTTTCCTTTATTTAGATCACTTACTTTGATTTGTTAGAGTGCGTTCAACTCGTAGGCAACCAACACCGCGTACAATGCTCGACTGTACGCTATCCGGGGCCGCAAATATATTATATGGCAACGGCTGCACCGTAAGCCTATAGAGAGATCTGGAGCACGTCTTGGTGTCGCCTTCTATATACAAGCGGGGGTGGGAAATCCACTGTGGGCTGAAACAATGACAAGCATACAAAGTCATTTTCAGCGATCGTTTGAATGCCACAGCAGGCTAAGCCTAATAACTGCTAGGAATGGATTCATCAGCTGGCTGCATAAATGGTGCCGTTGTAAAACAAGCTAATTTGCACATATCAAATGGATGGGCATATCTATTTTTGGCGTAGTTGTATAGCCTACGTTAAAAAAGGAATCAACATAATATGGCCATTAAGCAGAGCGTCTACATGTATTTCACATAGTAAGAAACATCCAAAAAGGATTGGATATATTTCTTTATTCTGTTTCCTGCCTCCGAACTCGTCTTCATTCTACAGGATTTGACACTGTAATTTGCCGTAGCCGCAATGGCGAGTGGTTCAATTACCTGTGAACTCACGAGACAATGCCACCATGCCTATACCCCTAGTCCACTGCAGAGGACTGGTAGATCCTCGAAACAAAATGGATGTTGGTGAGAGTGGCATTGACGACATTGCTGCCAGAGCTGGCAAGCGTGCCAACTTGTGGCATGATGAATGGCCCGAAGCTCTTCGCGACAGTCTATAATTATTATAAAAATTTATGCCGTGTAGTTCAGTCCGGAGGTTTTTCTATTTAAAATCTGAGTCTCCACCGTAGCCCAAGTAGCTGCACCAGTCAAGGTCAACGTGGTTTATCAGACATCAAGGTCAACGTGGTTTATCAGACGGACGGTTTTAGACGGACGCAGAGGCCGAGCTGGAAGAGCTCACTAGGGTTATCAAATATCAATGCACTGGATGAATTTCGTTATCACAGTGGGAATTAACTTCGCCACGTGCCAGTCAGTCAGTATTCAACGATACACTCTTATTTTTAACGATGTTAATAGTTGAGAAGGTCTGCTCATCCACAGGGTTTAATTTAGGCATCTCCAGAGCCAGAGGGATGTGTTCCCCTCTCAGAAATGTCTCTCCTCTCACCTCCTAAATGATTTGACAATATTATAATAGTTTTTAGTTGCTGCTAACATTATTGTAGGCCTATAGGCCTATAGGGCCTAAAAAGCTGTACATAAATTCTGATTGTGCACCGTGATATTACTTAGTATTATATGACTATAACAATGATACTATACTTACTATAATAATGAATGATGCTATCATTTTACATCGGGTAGGCTTGCATTTTCTGTTAAATAATATTTGTAGGCGTACAAACATTCTTTCTCTACAGCCAAATGGCCTGGCCTCTCTCAGGTCTTGCTTTCAAATTTAAAACTGTCAAATTTCAATAATTATGTACCTAGGCCACAGGACTATTTTATTCCTTAAAAGCTTAGTGAAGCAACATAATTACTACATGGCTTCCCAATTTTGATAGTTTTGTAGTCGTTGCTTGATTTGTTATTGTTGTCATTTCAAAATGGGCCTATATGACTATTTTAGCCTTTAAACGCTTAGTAAAGCATCATAATTAGGCTGCTACATGGGTCCCCAATTTTGGTAGTTTGTTAGTACTGTTGTTGCTTGATTTGCGCGGCATTTGTAAGAATTTCTGCAATTTTTTCTTGGTCAGAAATCTCTTTAAACTGAAATAATAGAGTAGGCCTAATTAATTTTGGCTGAGATGACATCTCAGCATGCTACCTTTACAATGAGGAGATTAAGAAAGAAATTATTATTGTGAGTAGGCTATAGGCCTATTTTAACCTGGTTAAACTACATAATTACAATACATGCGCACTATACGCAACACTTGCCACATATTAGCATAAACTGATAAAGTTCACGGAAAAAATCTGCAAAATATATGTAAAGCAATAAGTGAAGTAGGCCTAAGCCTACTTTCTTCCGCTTTCAGTCAGCTCTCCATGAATGCAGCATATTGAAGCAACAGGACATAATTATGAACAATTTTGTCGAGTGAACATTGCAATAAATCTTTTGAAATTGTTCTCTTAAAACGGCGTGTTTTCGCAGATTCCAGGCTCTTGGTTGCCAGGTCTGGGTCGAAACGAATAGTTTATAGCATCACTGAGATTAAATCTATGATTGTCCAAAGTAATTTGACCGTCGATAAAGAACGTTTGCTGAAAAGAGCTGCCTCGTCATCATCCTCTCCCTTATCGGTATTTGTTCACGTTTAACATTGTCCCGTTGTCTTTGCACAAGGCCGTCGTGAGACTAAGTATAAAGGCAAAGCGGTAGGCCTACACGTGACGTTTTGGTGCCACCGTTTTGGTGCCAGCCGTTCTGGTTAGACTACTTTTCGATATTGAATATACAGAACTGTGCTTCCGAAAGCTAGAATAAGGAATGCACAACAGGTTGACACCTTGTGGTTTTTATTAAACCCGAAAATGAAATTATTGGGGTGGTTTTCCGTCGCCTTCCCCACAAACAATAATTATTGTAGATTAACAACTCGTCTATACAGGGTGGCTCAAAAAAAAACGTACCACCGGGGAAAATGCGATATCTTCGCCGCCGATTGAACTTTTTCTGCGAAAATATCCCAATTTGTAGGAGAATGAATTTCCAACAATCCCTGAAAGTTTCATTTGAAACTTTTCATGTTTGCAAAAGTTACAGCTGTTCAAACTTAAAATTTCGTTTTTTCAAATATCCGCGGAAAATTTACGTCACTTGTAGATTTCCATGTCATATGATATCACTTTTCCCTACGACCTCAGCATTCGGTTTTGCAGTTTATTGTAAGGTATAATGAGAGTGTCCACTCTCTGCCTTAACACAAGCTCAAATTCTTTTTGTGAAGCTTAGTATGGCCTTGTTGGTCGGGTCCTGCGGCAACGGACCCCACATTAGCAGCAAGACTTGCTTCAGCTGGCCAATGTTCTCCAACTTGGGATTAAATGTCTTGCAGCGTTCCAGCATAGCTCCCCAGACGTGATAATCAAGAGGGCTGAGGTCGAGTTTGTTAGTCATCTTTGCCAATGCATTTACTTCAGTTGATGTCAATAAGGTAGCGCCATCATAATCAACCTTGCCGTGCGAGCAAGCAGGCGCACTGTCCTGCTGCATAATAAAACCAGATGTTAGAGCATACCTGGTCTTCAATGAGTCTGGGTAAGCGAGTTCAATGATGAGTTTGACATCTAACCTACTGAATGGGATTAATTGCAGTCTTTTCTTGCAGCCGCAACACACGCCGGCATATCTGATGCCGAAACCACGATTTGCTTTGCAAACTTGACCTTTCGATTACCAAGCGAATTTCGTGAAAATCGCGCTTTTTCCGTCAGATCAAGCGACCACTTCCTGCCTCTCTTCTGACATCTGATCTTCGTTACATAAACACGTTTGCAGATAGTCTTCAATGTGCTCAGGCTCCACTTTTCACTGGGTATTTTGCTATGATCACGCGATGTCTCAGTCTCTGTTCATGCAAAGTCCGAGTTCCCATTTTATCTTTTGCAGAAACTTTGCCCATGACGTTCATTGTTTGGGTTCACCAATTGAGACCTTAATCTATAAAATATCACCAAATACCAGCAGATTGCTTCATAAACAGCTTCTTTACAGCTCATAGTGAGGTCGTATGACATCATCATCAATGTGTGTGTGTTGTAATTTGCCAAACATCCTAATGAAATCACTTGTATTGGAGCATGATTCTCCGGATAATTGAAAAAACGAAATTTTAAGTTTGAACAGCTGTAACTTTTGCAAACATGAAAAGTTTCAAATGAAACTTTCAGGGATTGTTGTATATTCATTCCCCTTCAAATTGTGAAATTTTCGCAGAAAAACACCAATCGGCTGCGAAGATATCGCATTTTCCCCGGTGGTACGTTTTTTTTGAGCCACCCTGTAGGTAAGTAGGTAGGCATCATATGCGCACTGCGGGTGAGGTAGGTCCGAACTTGCGACCCTTCGAATGCCTTTTGCATCAACCCATGGTGTGAATAGAAGTTATTAATTTCAACAAGGATGATGATGATGATGATGATTGTGACGACATGTTCTCTGCCCCATGGGCCGATTATAAGAAAGGGTTAACCATATTTAGTTAGAGAAAACTAACGCCTGCAAAAGACCCGAGCTAGTAAAAATGATAAAAAAGGCGAAACAATCCCGTCTCAAGCGGAAAGACACAAAGGACACCAAGTAGCAAAATCTAATTATGTAGGTTCCTCTTAATGCATGTAGAAATCAATGCAAGGCAAACTATGGAACACTGACATAAAGAAATGCAACCTCATGCAGGGTCTATGTAGGCTGACGACATTTCTCGGTCAAAGGCGTTAAGCGGAGCAGTGGACCCTGTGTAGCCTAACACAATGATCTTCTGCAGCATCAAGTCCATGAGAGACAGCGAAACCGGATTTCTGCTGACATATGGATATCTTCTTTCCCTTCAGGCTAGGATTATTCCCTCTGGCGAGGGGTCAGCCACTCGGATCCTTCTCCTCCACTTGTCTCTGCTTCCGGTGTCTTCTTTCTTCAGTTTGAGCAGCTTCAGGTCTTGTTGTATCACGTCCTCCCATCTTTTCTTCTGTCGTCCCCGACTGCGTCGACCATATACATGGATATACAGAGAACAAACGGCGCCATTGATACCACAGCACCTTTGATACCAAGTAATTATCTGCTTATTTACTTACATAATAAGAGCAAGCATGGCACCAGCGTATTCAGAAAATCATCTTAGTGGATGGACTTATAAAGTAAGTTAGGGTGTTGTTGAAAATTTATCGCATAAAGTGGATTCCGAAAGTAAAATGTATGTTTCTCACCGTTTTTAAGAACCTTATTTCTTAGAGATGTGGAGCTATTCACAATTTGCATTTAAACAACACAATCAATAATAGTCTACTGTGCGCCAATCGAAAAGAATCTGAGCGTTCCGAGATTACGTTATCCTCTACCGTCGTTGGTCCTATTATAGGCACTAGGCCTATAATATTTTATCTGAATATTATTTTAGACATCTTCTGCTGCAAAGCTATTCAAGTGTCTTTCAGCTTCCTTCGGCTTCTTCTTCTCGGATCTTTTCCGACAGCAGTCCATCAGCATCAAAATAAAGATCTCCATTACTTCAGCGATTGTTAACACGGACACTCCGATCCAGACTCCTAGCTGTCCGCCAATGTCCGAGATCAGCTGGGTAAGGGTTATTGCGGGTTCTTCCTTCGTTAGAAAAACGCTAGCATCTGATACGTATACGTTGATCTTCGAGAAATCCTTTAAGGCACGCTTGATGTCTTTCCTTGTGTAATTTTCATAGAATTCCTTCTTTCCTTCAAAAGCAAATCTTTCCATATATCCTTGCTCTTCCATTATTTCATAAGCAACTGTGTCTCCGTCTATGCCCTGAGACGGCCACTGTGACAGACTGTAAGCTACGTCGTAAAGAATTTCATTGCAAGATGGATGACACCCACACTGAGAAAGTAATGTTGCATTGGCCATTACCCGATCCTTTACCTTATCTGCACATTTCATCTTATTGAAGAGGTTCTGAAGAATATCATCGCTGCAATTCGGGAGTTCAGAGCTGTAGAATTTAAAACACTTATGGAACTCAATCGTTCCGCCACATTTCTCGATCCATCTACAGGGATCTTCTTCACTGCTATTCCAGTCACCTCCTAGATATTTTTCCGTAAGGCATTCATCGTGCAGTTTCATTAAATCTATTTTATGCGTAATATTCATCCACACTGAGTCGTTCAAAGACACGATATCATCAAAATCCACTGGAACAAGATCAATCTCAGTAGGCAACGTATTTTCGTAACAGTCACATTCGTCATAGATGTAATTCTGAATACAGACTTTCTCACATGGCGATCTCCTATATGGTCCGACAAACTTCTGTTCCTCGTCACTTAGAAAAGGATATTTGTCCATGCAGTGTCCATGTGGCTGACCAAGGCGCCTGCGTTTCTTTGGAGCCAAGCTAAGGCCCGCCATATGTCCAGGAGGAATGTCATACCCTTCCGTCAATGGAAACGGTTTAGTTCCAGGAGGATGGATCACGACACGGACTCCTCCGGCTCCCGAAAGAGCGCTGTCTTTGGCGTAGATTCCTGGCATTCCGGTAAAGTCCGGATTATCAACTTCCTTCAGCATTCTTGTCCCAGCCAAAAGCATCACAGTAAATCCGTTTTCAATTCCCTCAAACAACGGTGTGGTATCATCGTCCTTGGTTGTGGTGACATTCGGGGCTGTGAACATATAACAGTTGAAAAAGTAAGGATCGAAGATCTTCTTAAACTTGCAGGGTTTATTCCTGTAAGTACATTTGGCAATGAACTCGTTCTCCTGAACTCCGTTTTCCGACAACATCTTAGTGGGTATATTAGCTGCCAAAGTGGTACGCGAAAACATTTGATCGTAGTAATGTTCCCATTCCGTTTGATTTAGTGAAGAGCTATCGTTTATTATACGATAGTATTTATACATGGCTCTGATGAACGTATCGTTGATATACGAATTGTTTGCAAGCATTGAATCCTCGCTCTGTTTCTGGGTTTCTCCAAAATCGGTGATATTTTCATTCTCTGATGAATCTTCGTAATCCAGCTCTTCGACGGATGCTAAGCCTTTGCTCAATTTGTACACTGTATAGAAATCGAAGCTTCCCAGGTTGCAGAGTGTGATTGCTGGAAATGGAACTCCGCCGAGCGCTATGTCTGTCGTCAACTTCTTCGGATACTCGAAGTAGCCTCGAAGTACAAAAGACATTTGAATTGTAAAGATCACCCAGGCTGTCGCGAAGACAATTATCCAGGCTATTCGTTTCGATGTTGCCTTTGATGCAATGATGCGAGAAAAGCCATGCATAGTCGTATAGCTGGCGAAATCCTCGACGTAATTCCCGACTGCCATGATTTAAAATCTCCAGTTCTTTACAACCTACAAGGATGAAATTTAAAGTTGCTTTGTAATTCCACAGTTAACTTTCTGGCGATTCTACAAGATTAAACTACATGGGACACCGTGCACATGAGAATCGCGCGGTTGTTTAGTATTGCTTATAACGCCCTCTTCAACGCAAAACAGATTTGGCAGCATATTCATATGTCTTGAGTTAATCTGCTTACAGTTATTAGTATCTGCTATTGAGTGTTAATGTGTGAGATACGAGTCCAAGGCAAATGGAGAGGAGAAGGAAGGGAAGGAAAAGAACGAAGGTGCATCGGAGGCAAAGTATAGGATCTAGATAGAGCAATTGGTTTATATAGACAGACTGGATGATTGACAGTAACCAGATGGAATAATGAATAATGATAATAAGCAGAATCACGATAAAAAATTATCCGAATGTTGAAAGTGAATTGAAAGCGCTCTTATTTGCAGTGGCGGCGCTAGAGGGGAGGCCACTATAGGCTAAGCCCATCCTAAAAAAGGTCATCCGGTTTTTTAAATTGAAATATAGGGTGACACGAAAGTTCGTTCACCGTTTTCAAAATGCGTTATTTCAGTAACCGCTTCATATTTCTTTATAATATTTTGTCATGGTATACATCAATCAAATGAAAGATACTGGTACAAATTTGATTATGATACGGTTCGTGATCGCCATTATTTATAAGAAAATGTAACGACGACCAGTTTTTGCGGAAAAAACTGCGTTCATCAAATTTACACAGTAAAGAAAATGTGTATACGCCTAGCCTCGTATACAAACGTGACAAGACACTGTTGTTACCCATATAGGACATACACAGACGTAGGCTTTTAGCGTACAGTGTCTCCTTTCTGCTTAATGACAGCACTGGCTCTATCCGGCGTAGGAAGAGTATACGTTCCGCTTGCTCCACAGACGAAGTTTAGTCCGTCGGTGATGGTTTGGGGTGGGATGACTGT
Source organism: Lumbricus terrestris (assembly GCA_949752735.1). Classification (NCBI taxonomy): domain Eukaryota; kingdom Metazoa; phylum Annelida; class Clitellata; order Crassiclitellata; family Lumbricidae; genus Lumbricus; species Lumbricus terrestris. The sequence continues at coordinate 14,685,243 of OX457043.1, read as the reverse complement.
CATGGGTCTCACTAAACTTCAATTTGTGCCAAATGGTACCAGACAGAACTCGCAGTAAAAGTACATCACCAACATTCTCAAGCAGATCGTGAAGTCAGCGTTCGAGAGAGAAAATTACAACGGCAGTGTCATGCAACGAAAGTTATTTGTTGACAATGAGGAGTATTTCAGCAGGATGGCGCACGCTGTCATACATGATCAGTTGTGACGACAAAGTGGCTAGACGACAACTTCCAGTCACACATAAAGCCGAAGGATTGGCCACTCAACTCTCCGGACCTCTCTTCTATTGAGAACTTGTGAAGTATTTTTTTCTCTCAGCGTTTATAAAGATCCTGAGTCAAAGAACGCTGATCAGCTCAGGCGTCGCCTCCAACGAGCGTGGAGATCGATAGCAGTTGGGGCACTTCAGAGGCTGATCCAGTCATGCGGGAAAGAGTCAGTGCTGTCATTAAGCAGAAAGAAGACACTGTACGCTAATAGCCTAAGTCTGTGTATGTCCTATATAGGTAACAACAGTGTCTTGGCACGCTTTCATACGAGGCTAGGCGTATACACGTTTTCTTTATTGTGTCAATTTGATGAACGCAGTTTTTTCCGCAAAAACTGGTCGTCCTTACATTTTCCTATAAATAATGGCGAAATCGGACCGGATCATAATCAAATTTGTACCAGTATCTTTCATTTGACTGGTGTATACACCGACAAAATATTATAAAGAAATATGAAGCCGTTACTGAGATAGCGCATTTTGAAAACGGTGAACGAACTTTCGTGTCACCCTATATTTCCACGATTTTCGACCGGATGACTAAAACATTTTTTAAAATGGTCGCCAGAAATTTCGGCGAATGGGAAATTTCCATTACCATGAGATTTCGGCCGATGACTAAAAAAAGGTCATGAGAATTTTTTTGTAGCTGGTGCGCGCTACATTGTCTACTGGATAGGCCTGTGGTGTGCTGGACTGTAAGCCTTGAGGTCGGGAATTCAATCATCGCCGCAGCAGAAAGAGATAGAATAAGGAATTCTGATCCTCAATAATCAATACAGCAATAGTGCACGACGTCGATAGAGGAAGATGACGTATTCTGACAGCCCATCCCTAGTTTTTATACCAAGGATAAATAAATCAATATAAATACTTCGTTCTTCAAGGGTTAACTGACGGAATCGCCCTCCGCTTCTTCGGCCTCCACCCTTCTCTCCCAACCATCATTCCCATTCCTTCTCATGTTCCCCTTCTTCCTCTTCCCAGTTAGGCCTCTCTCTTCTGCGTCAATAGTTATAAGCGAGTGGTTGTATATACAATGTATGAACTTATGAAGGCAACCTAATTACAATACGACCAAAATACAGCGCAATAAGGCAAGCCATAGATATAAATAATGTGGAATCTATCTATCTATCTATCTATCTATCTATCTATCTATCTATCTATCTATCTATCTATCTATCTATCTATCTATCTATCTATCTATCTATCTATCTATCTATCTATCTATCTATCTATCTATCCATTTCTATCGCGCCTCTTCAAGCTCGCTATTCAGAGGCGCTCCCGACTACAGCGCGGACACTGCATCGGAGTTTCACGCCGAAGCGCCCAAATGGAGCCGGAGTATGCTGAAGGACTGATTTGCGTGTGCGGAGGATGAGAACGCCCTTCGGCGATCGTGCCTTCTCGGTCGCTGGTCCTCGATGCTGGAACAGACTTCCTCTTGCTATTCGATCGGCTGGCTCTGTGGACTCTTTTAAATCCATGCTAAAATCATACTTGTTCGCTACGGCTTATCCCGTGTAGCTGTTTTGTAGGGCGCCCTTGTAACGGCATGGTTGTGTTACTGCGCCATATAAATCGTCGTAATTATTATTATGCTTTTAATTCAGACATGTCAAATACGCCACTCTGTTAAGATTGGGGAGTTCAGCTTAATCGCATCGCAAATATAGGCTCTCGGCATTCATAATGAAGGAGCTTTTTGCGTATACATCCTTGCCTGGGGAAAACTGGATGAAGAGGAGGAAGAGGAAGAAGAAAGCGATAAAGAATACAAGCATGGCAAATGAGGAAGAGGTGGAGGTGAAAGAGGTAATGGAGGAGAAATAGGGGGGAAAACACGGAATTCGACGAAAAGGAGGAGGAGGATGAGAAAGAAACTCTAGAAGCAGGGGAATGGGAAACTAATCAGGAGCGGAAAGAGGAAAAGATGTGAGATATGACGAGAAGCAGATCTACTCCGTTTCTGCAGCAAGAGGTGGATATTTTTTCTTGGTTTATTATCTGTATATGAGTATTATAGCCTATACTACCTAGGCTATAGACAAATGAACGCAATGCAGCCTGCATTGGCTGCCTGTAGACGCAAATGCCTTGGGGTCGCCTCAAACGTCCGTCCGTACAAAATACGAGGCAGGAATAACTAAAAGTGATTATCAAGATATGCTCCTAACCACTAGCCAGACATCGCTATTTTTTACAGATTTTTCATCTATGATAATCGTATAGTTAGGCGTGCGAACTGATCTACGATGGCAATGAAAAACAATTAAATGTTGAGAGACACGCTGTTAGGTTGGGTTTTAACTAGGAATAGATTGATTTAAGCTCATGTTTGGCTCTTCTGAGTTCTGAACATGAACTGCAACGATTATTTTATCCTAGATTAAAACCCCGGCGCCATCAGCAAACTGTAGAAGATAGGATATTATGATGATGATGATGATGATGATGATGATGATGATGATGATGATGATGATGATGATGATGGTGCTCTGCCCGAAGGCAGGTTTATTGGCTTTACGCCCCTGGGGATGAGATGAGTGAGGTGGTTTCCCGTTGCCTTCCCCACAGACAATGATGGGTAAGCAACTTGCCCAAGGTCGCTCCGCAGGAGCTTGCGCCCCTGCGTCCCACACGTGCTAGCCCGATATATCTAAATCTCTGAATGTAAACTCCCAGCCCGGGGCTTGAACCGCAGTCCGTTGCAACCAACAGACGAATGCAGCGCGCACTTACCGGTGTAGCTAACTAGGCCAGGATATTATAGGGTAGCCTATATATGGGAGCCATTTTACCTAACTCAAGAATAGGTGGGGTTCTGTGAAGTGCCACAATAATTGTAATTGTAATCGTATATTTATATAGCGCCACTTCAAGAGAACTCCTCAGAGGCGCTCCCGACCTGACACCAAACCACAACCAAAGAGAATGGTTTTCAAACGCTTGCGGAAAAGGGGCAAAGAAAGACAAAGAAGTTCATTTCGGAGACTAATAGGTAGGCCTAACTTATTCCAGAAAGACGGACCAACCATAGCAAAGCTTCTATGTAGCACTGTGGAAGATCGAGCCCTAGGGACAACCAGGTCGCCATGCGTAGCAGAGCGAAGGAATCTACGCCTGCGATGGACAGCACAGGTACACAGAGTTCCATAAGATAGATAGGAGCTTGGCCTGCTAAGCAATTACGCATGAACATTAGAATCTTAAACTCAATACTTTTTGCATTGCAACCAGTGCAGTTCTTCCCGTATAAAACTTGATATATGCCAAAAAGCTTCTATGTAGCACTGTGGAAGATCGAGCCCTAGGGACAACCAGGTCGCCATGCGTAGCAGAGCGAAGGAATCTACGCCTGCGATGGACAGCACAGGTACACAGAGTTCCATAAGATAGATAGGAGCTTGGCCTGCTAAGCAATTACGCATGAACATTAGAATCTTAAACTCAATACTTTTTGCATTGCAACCAGTGCAGTTCTTCCCGTATAAAACTTGATATATGCCAAAAACTTTGGTATGACGCCAATCAGGTGGGCCGCAGCATTAAGGACAGATTGCAACTTATTAATGCGTGAAAGCGTTTTAAGCACAAGTATAAAGGTTTTGCAGAAAAGAGGCGAGAAGTCATTTTAAAATGTCACTTCTAATACCATTACGTTCGTTTCTGCTGTTCAATTTGATAATCACCTATGTCAAAAGATTTTGAAAGGTCGAAAAAACTCCTTAAAAGTTAATTGTGTCTGATGAGTCAGTGACAGTTAACTGCACATTTTATGCCATGAACGTAAAATGTTCCTTTCAAAAGCCAGATTGATCAGGAAATCAATCAAAAATCAATCAAGCAATCGATATTTGCGCCTAATTCAACAAAATAGTTCTCAGGTACGCAACTATAGCCACAGGTTACACAACTGAAAACTGAATTGCTAGGAGCCGAGCTATAGATAGATAGGCCTATTAGCCATACATCTCTCGGGTTTTGTATAGGAAGGTAGGCTACCATATGCGCATTAATGATGTTAAAAAATCTAATCTCATTAGCCTATAGTAGCCTATATAAACATAAAATCATTCTTTTCGTATAAGCTTATTTCTGTAATTTAATTTGTGCTCTCATCCTAAGACAAATCCAATCAGTCAAGGCTAAAGACATTCTATAGGTATTATACTGTACTTGATAAACTGCTTTTTGTACCTGATAGCGGTGTGTCTATCAGTTTTTGTTACCATTAAACGAATATACTAACAATGTAGGTAAATTTAATTCCAGAGCGACATTACGCAACACATAAAACACGTAGCAATAAAAATTGTGAAAGCATCGGTATAGTTTGACACCGTTCGACATTTCGTGCGAAAAAGTTTTGATCAGTCCGTATACCCTAATATTCACATACTTATCGTACAGTAATGCAGCTTGCGCGATTAAACTTGGTTACAAATTAGCCTGCTGATAGGCCTATTTAAGTATCATGGCCATATTTTGCAATTATTGCTGCATCCTAATTTTGAAATATTCGTTTAATTTAAATCTTAAGTGCATGTTATAGCCTCGGCCTACTACTAGGCCTATAATAGGCAACCGTCGTGGTAATTCATTTTAATATAAAATAACTGAGGGACAAAGGTAAATGTGATCTTTACAATTATTGTTTGCAGATATACAACGAGCTTCTTTTATACATATCTGATCTTAACGACCATCAGCCACAACAGTCGCATTCCACCGTGGCTCTTTAGCATGTCTCACATTAAAGATTGTGACGATGGTAAATCTGTCAATTGCATAAGAGGAGGAATGTAAAATGCAGATAAGAGCAACATGAGGTACAAAGTAGGTCGCGTCATGCGCACAAATTAATATCCTACGAAGGCTTGCAGAAACTTGACGATTTCTATGATATCCAACTTATTCCCCTAGTTGCTTAACCTCGCCCAGAGAAAGGCATGGATAGAAAGTGTTAGTGACTCCACTTTCTTAGTCTCGGCGAATACGAGCAGACGACCAGTCCTCTTCCTCGGCATCTTATCTCCCCAACGACATTGTACTGTTTGCGTGACTCTTATCGCTGAGTTGGCGTGGCTAGGGGTGTATATGGAGAAAACTTCGAATTAAATGTCGGCATTGCGGGGGGATTTGAACACCGACCTCTTAATTGACACTCCAGCACGATAACCAAGGAATAGGCCTACGATAGGCTACCACGGAGCGGCCCGTCTAGATATCTCAGGAAAACCGCGCAGGTGGCGTAGCCTACTGTGTCTCAGCGAAATCCGTTTTCCCCGCTTGAAATATAATTTACATTCATCTAGACCACTTACTTTGATTTGTTGAAGTATGTTAAATCCGTAGACTACTAACCAATACGCAAATCCAAACTCATGCATTTCATAGACGTGGCACGTCGTACAGCGTATGAAGGACATTGCTGTACGCCGCCCGCAGGCGTACATTGCAACGGCTGTAACCTGAGCTCTGACGCGCGCGTTACTGTGGCCCTTCTACAGAATTATAATAGGGGATCTACTGCGGGGTTATACAATAGCAAGCACACACGGCTTCAGCCAGCAATGGTATGAACGGCAGAGGCTTAGTGCACCAGCAGGGAAAGATTATATGCCAGGAAGGGACTCCAACGCGGGCTGCACAAGTCCTACAGTTGTACCCAGTTAATCTGAAGGCCAAAGTTACTATATGGATATTTGTTTGACGTGGCTGTAGGCCGACTTCAACAAATTAATGGAATCAACAAGATTACAGGCAGATCGTTCATTTCTCAAAACAAAAACAATCATCCAGGATTGGATTTTTCTGGATTCGGTTTGCACAGTCGTCTCTACAAGAAATAGATAAAGATGAATTATATTTGTGAATAATATTGCATAAAATCTGTAATTTTATTATGCGTGGAAGGTTTTTAGTTTTTACCTCTATTTCTGATACGTTCTGCATTGATTCTTTTGTGGTTTTCACCTTTCGCCGGGCCGACATCAGTGGCGTAACAATAGGGTAGACTGGGTAAGACAAAGTCTAGGGGCCCCCGAGTGTAGAGGCCCCAGATGGGACCCCGAGTTTGCAAGACTCCGAAAAAATATGTTAAATAAATATTGTAGACTAAGTAGACTATACCTTGTCAGACTCTCAGTACGGTTACCCGAGAACCCGTCAAGTTCCGTCAACACGACGCGACGAGTCGGAGACGCCCAGCTCCAGCAGTGCACAGCACTGATGTTTAATTAGTGATAACTTTCCGGTCCCGGAAATGACGTCATTGCATTTGCATGGTGTTGACTTGATTTTAGACAAACTTATTTCCGTGAAACTGAAACTCATAAAGTCATACTTACGCTCATCAATTGTACAAGATCGCCTTGACAGTTTGGCGCTGATCAGCATTGAAAACGAAGCAGCCAGCCTGAGCCAGGCAGCTTGATCTGGACACACTTGTGGACAAATTTGCAAACATTAAGGCAAGGAAAAAAGAGTTCTGAGTTTTGACTGAATGACTTCACACTATAGCAAAGGACTTCAACCAAACCTTACATAGGCCGTTAAGGCCAGCCTACTTAACTTCAGTCGCACATGTCATAATCATAATTGGGTATCGTTCTACAATGACTCGGTAGCAAGTACCGTTTTTTTTAATAAATTCGATGAAAAATATTTCCTCACGAAATAGAACCGGGATTTTGCGCGTGAGGGTCGGTTAGGGCTCAGGTTAGGCATCGTGAGGGTCGGTTAGGGTTAGTTTTAGGGTTAGTGCAGTCATTCTGCTGAAATTGAAGCTGGATTGATGAACACTAATTTTCAATGCAAAATGGATGAAAAATATTTGCTGACGAAATAGAAGCGGGATTTATCGAACAAATTCTTGCCTAAAGAGAAGCTGGATCGATTAAAAGGATTCTCGGCAAACTAGAAGTTGGATTTATTAAAGATAACAACGCTGCAACGTTATCTACCGAGTCATTATAGAACTATTACCGAGTCATTATAGAACGCTACCCATAATTGTCATTTCAGCCTTGTTAGGAACTTACAGTTTACTGCAATTTGTACTTGTATCTTGTTCATATAAATCAGCATTTCAGTAAATTAATATGTAATAATACATTTCAATAAGTACCGTAGGGAGAGGGCCCCACCTTCATATTTTGTCTTGGGACCCCCGAGTTCCTAGTTACGCCACTGGCCGACATCAATTAACCTCATATACGACACATTAATTTTTAAGTTCCACTTCGCTCTTGACTACTAAGTCTCGTGTTTGGCCAGAGGGCGAGTTATTAATTCCGCTAAAACGATAGATTAGAAAAAATATTCCAACACGCCTTGTTCTACGTTTCCCCCACTATTTGGCCTAAACATTTTTCGTAGTTATCGATTTTTTAAACGGTTAGCGCCAACATTAATAAACGACAACACAACGAATAGAAAGCGGAAGTGAACTGAGCTTAGAAAACTAACTATAGACTAGAGTAAGAATTCCTTAGAATTAAAAAGTAGGAAAACTACAGATGTTCCATTTTAAAGTTAACTGTTCATGATTTTTCAGTTATACAGCTCTATTGTTTTTCAGTTTCTATTACTGATTCAGGTTTTCTGCATTTTCAGTTTCAGTTTTTGTTACAGTTAACTGTCCAACATTTTCAGTTATTTTGCTTTCACAGTTACAGTTTCAGTTAATAGAAATAAAAAGACACCACTCAGCAGACATCACAAATGCTGTACACTGACAATAATAATTCAATAATTTATCAGACAACTTACACGTGCACACTGTCACATGCTTTCAAGACGTAGCTGAACATTCTCGATGATTTAGCAATGCAGTATCTTCTTATATAATTGTTTGTAATTTTGAGGTCTGGTCTCCTCCTCCTCCTCCTATTCCTCCTGCTCCTCCTCCTCCTCCTCCTCGTCCTGGTTCATCCCTCTTCTTGTTCTTCCACTTCAATATTCTTTTTTTCCGTTTTCGTTCTTCTTTTCTCCTCGTTTTTCTCCTCCGTTCTTCACTATCATAATCATAATCACCTTCCTCCTCCTTCTTCTCCACCACCTCCTCTTCACCTTCCTCCTCCTCCTCCTCCTCTTACTAATTCTTTTTCCTCTTCGTTATTTCTTGTTCTTCTTTATTCTTCGTCTTTCGTCTTTTTATTCTGCCTCTTGTTCATTCTTCTTGTTCGTTGTTCTTCATGTTCTTCTTCAACATTCGTGTTCTTTCCACCTCGTCCTCCTTTTCCTCGTCCTCCTTTTCCTCGTCCTCGTCATCCTCCTTCTCCTCCTTCTCCTTCTCCTTCTCCTCCTCCTCCTCCTCCTTCTCCTTCTCCTCCTCCTCCTCCTTCTCCTCCTCGTTTTCCTCCTTCTCGTCGTCCTCCTCGTCCTCTTTCTCCTTCGTGAATATACATGTATGTATATATATCACATAATAGTGATTCTAGATAGATAATCACATTACCATGGTCGCTGATCGACTAAACCGCGCGGCGTATAACGTGGAGAGCGCGGCATTTAATCCGCACAGACATAATAAGTCAGTCAGACTCAATAATATTCTTCAGCTCTACCTATCGAAGTTCTATCGCGTGGTTGTGTTTACACGGACCAACGTTTCATTTGGAAGAGGGTAATAGAAAATACAGCTGTATTGCATTACACAACAGCTGTTTTATCAATAATAATTGCTACCGAATGATAACAGTTGCAAGACCACTTACGGCAGTGCCGGCGCTAAGGTACCTGAGCCACCCCCAAAAAATTGGGGGCCCCCATACCTTGAGCTGTCATCTCCGCAAAATTTCTCATAATATAAGTGCTGAAAGACATGGTGTAAGACTTCAATAAATGTCCCATCCCAATTGTTAAATTTTTGGAATTTCCATGCTGTAATGGTAGAAATTTTAAGCTGTCATCTTTACAAAAATAGCTCTTTTTCATTGCTGTTAGTCGTGGTTTAGGACTTCAGAGTGCCACTCTCTATTGTTTAAATTTATCCGATTTGTCAACTGTAATGGTAGCATTTATAGGCTGTCATCTGAACAAAATTGATAATTATTGATGGGTAGTGGTTGATACTTATGAAATATTTCTGATATACTGGGGATACAAGGATTCCGTCCCAACCACAAATTGTGGGGCCGTGTCCCTGTCCACCCCCCCAAAGTCTCCTCTTTGGTTGAAGGACAATGCTCTATTGGTTTGCGTAATATTATTTTGTATGCTTTGCGTTAAAACGTAATTCGATGCGTGGTTTCAGGATTGAACAGTTATGAAAAGTATAATTAATTACCAGCTACATTTGAGGCCCCTTGCAAACTTGAGATCAGACACATACCAAGGACATCTGGGATCCTACACAGGCTTTAATGTTTGGGTCTCACGCAGGCTTTATTTTGAGGCCTCATCCAATTAGCAATTAGAATAAGTTAAAATTTATAAGACCGGATCTGCACAGTCACAAATAGGCATAATGATCAGCTAAATTCGGGGGCCCCTTTCAAACTCTAATGGTTATATACTTATGCCAAAAACCAGTAGGATATATGCATTAGGTCTGCTATGGCAGTGTCATATGGTTAGTTGAGGCATGCACCAGACCGGATCTGTACAGTCACAAATAGGCATAACGACCAGCTGAATTTGGGGGCCCCTTTCAGACTCGGGGCCCCCCAATTGGGGGGTACGGGGGTGCTAGCGCCGGCACTGCACTTACGTATAGGTATATACTGATAAATGAACGATTGTTTGGAGCATTCGGCCTGGAAGGCGGCGTGTCGGGATTTTGAGAAAGTCCTTCGCTCAGAATTTTTCACTAGGTCTACATCGATTTGCACTTAGTCGTTGCTTTGTTTGTTGCATTTTTGTGACATGGGTCTATGAAGCATAATAATTGACGATGACGATTTTGCAGTGTTAGGACCACGCTCTCTTTTGTAGAGCGTATGTTAGATACCTCCGCATGTTTACATAATTAATCTGAATATAGCATCGATAATTTCTCTCCAAACAGAAAGCCTACTGAAGCCGGATAATTAATTAATGGCTATGGGCTTTGGTTCGACTTGGATAACACAGCATTTTGTGGATGTGAAGAAATGAAAAAGAACCAGTCCCTTTAGCGATTTTGTGAGGAAGCCACAGCTCATGGATATGAATCAATAATGATAGAAAAAACAACAATAATAATTATAATAATAATAATAAGTCCATAAGTCCCTGGGGGAATAAAGTACCTCAGGGCAAAAAATAAATAAAAAAATTAAAAAATAATAATCATTATTATTATACCAATAATAATAAAAATAATAATTATAATATCCCTGACACCCAACCACAATGAAAGAGAATGGTTTCAAACGCTTGCAGAAAAGGGACAAACAAACACAAAAGAAGTTCATAATAATTATAGAACCATTGAACAATTTTATATTCAGGGGCGGATCCAGGGGGCATTCCGGCCATGCCCCATTTAGAAATTTCTTTATTTTTGATAAGCTATTCTGGATCGGAAAGTTGACGTGGCCACCCATAAGTAGTTCCGTAGGTCCTTCCCACGCCCACGAGGTCCGTATACGAGGTCCGTACTACGACTAAGAAAAGGTCATCAACTATTTTGGCGGGGAAAATGGTATCTTTTTCTTGGGAATTCGAGACAAATGACTAAAAAAAGTCATCAGATATTTTTTGGCGACCAAGACGAAAATTTTTCCCTGTCCCAATACCGAAAATTTTGCCCCCCCCTTCGGAAATTCCTGTATCACTCCTTGTTTATAGTAGGCTGTATCGACCGAAGGGCAATCCTATAAAGGCGTGGGCTAGCTAGGATATTTTCGTCAGGGATGAACTACGATATCGGTGCGCCCTCTTCCTGTTTTCCTGATAAATTGGAAGGCAGGCTAATTTGAATTGTGATGAAATAAAACATTGCAAAAATACAGACTAATGCCTTCGTCTCCACATCTGTAGACCTATCCGATTATAAACATTGTGCGCACTCGGTAGGCATACAAAGTAAATAAATTCAGAAGTTAAAATTAAGTAACCAAAGTGTTTCAAAATTGAAATCGAAGAGAGCTGAACGGCCGAGTGCTGACTGAGACTGTCAGTCGGTCCGTTAATAAAAGTTAGCTCGCAACCTTTACGGTGTTTTTTAAAGTAAAAAATCATTGGGTCCATTCACTATCAGTTGCTTCCAGCAACAGCCAAACCCAGCAGTCGCCCTGTGTCCATGTCCGCATGTCGCCTGGGCATCGTGGAAGCAGCCATTAATAATCAAGGTGGCCCATCAGCTAGCTTGGCCCTCGTACAGCCCACAAGTGAACCGATGCTACTCCTACCCGTCCCCGAAACCGCATACAATTATAACCCTGCAATTCCTCTTGTCGGCCTTATATGCAGCTGAATGCAGCAATTCGTTCCATCCGCTAAGAGGGGGGGTTCCCTTACAGTGTGCTTGATAATTACTAATTACTATTTCTAACCAGTTTTGATAAATTATTAAAACTAGATGGCAGTTTTCGTAAATCAAGGATAGACTGCTACCGGAACCGATCCATGTTTTTACAAATTCAGGGCCTACTTTTTCTATTATTGAAAATCCTCACAATATTGAATTGCGGGATTTGTCGTTTGTAAAGAGTTTCTACAGGCACCTTAGTGCTCAATTGTGCACTTCAATAATACAGTAGACTACTAAATAACTGGTCTGTCAGTAATAATGATTAGACTGAACACATAGTCGAATCTTACAAATTTATTTGAGATAAATTAGTCTTAAAATGCATCAAAATCAAGAGAAAATTATCCATTTTAACCCTCCTTTAACATCCCTACCATTAGGGTCTGGCACACGTATCAACCCTCATGCCTATTGCAGCTCATCTTCATGTATGTTATCGGCTATTCTAATATTCTGAATATTTTTCTTCAACTTCTGTGAACAAACATTCGATGGCAACCCTAGCCTACTCTCGATGTTGAGCCTTCTCCTTCAGTTCCTGTAGTCTTCCATCATCATCATCGTTCGTCGTCGTCGTCTTCATCATCATCATCATCGTCGTCATCATCATCATCATCCAATCCAACAGCATTTATCTTGATCTTCCTCTTGGTCTTCTTCCTTTAATTCTTCTTTCGATGATAGTATTTTCCCCCAGAAGGGAGTCTCAGCTTAAAACATTCCATTCATTTTCGTTTGCCTCATTAATATTCTTATAATACTTATTCTTTATTTAAAAATTCAATTCCTATAAACCATGAAATTGAAATAGCCTAAACATATACGACTATATATATATATATATATAATATTGACTGATTATGAAACATTTAAAGAAGAAAATGTGTTAAAAGCGAGGCAGTTACAGTCTCTGCGTAGTATTGAGTAACACTGAGGCTTGCGGCAATCGCACGCTGAAAAGATGTACACAAGATGGACTTTAGTCATTCTAATGTTGTTGTAAAGCAATAAAGCAATATTGTCTACATGTTGCATTGCAACAATTTACAACGAACAAGTTGCACGTTTGCGTCATCCTCTCGTTTCGTTCCCCGTATAATATTTATTATACAATAATATTAATTTACATATCTTTGGTTGCCAAGCTGTTCATGTCAGTTTCATCTTCCTTTATCTTTTCCCCTCCTCTGGATCTTTTCCGACAGCAGTCCATCAGGACCAAAATTAAGATCTCCAGTACTTCAGCGATTGTTAACACGGACACTCCGATCCAGATTCCAAGCTGTCCCCCAATGTCGGAGACAAGCTGGGTAGCGGTCATTGCGGGTTCTTCCTTTGTTAGGAAAACACTAGCATCTGATACGTACACGTTGATTTTGGAGAAATCTTTCAAGGCACGCTTAAGGTCTTCCTTTTTGTATTTGTCATAAAATTCCCTCTTACGCTCGGAAGTGAACCTTTCCGTAAATTTTTGGTCATCCATTATTTCATCAGCAACTGTGTCTCCGTCTATGCCCTGAGATGGCCACTGTGACAGACTGTAAGCTACGTCGTATAGAACCTCATTACAAGATGGATGACATCCGCACTGAGAAAGTAATGTTGCATTGGCCATTACGCGATCCTTCACCTCATCCGCACATTTTATCTTCTTTAAGAGGTTCTGAAGAATGCGATCGCTGCAGCTCGGGAGTTCAGTGCTGTAGAATTTAAAACACTTATGGAATTCATTTGTTCCGCTACACTTCTCGATTTTTTTGCAAGGATCTTCTTCATTACCCCTCCTTTTACCTCCTAGATATTCTTCGGTAAGACAATATTCCTGCAGTCTCGTTGAATTCCTTTTGCGCGTAGAGTTCACCCGAATCGTGTCGTTCGAAGACATAGCATCATCGTTAGGTAGAAGGTCGACATCTATAGGTAACGTGTTTGCGTAACAGCCACATTCTTTATAGATTTGTTTCTGAACGCATACTTTTTCACAAGCCGTTTTCCTGTATCGGCTGGCCAACATCTTTTCCTCTTGATTCAGAAAAGGATATTTTTCTGTGCAGTTTCCGTATGGCTGGCCAAGGCGTTCACGCTTCTTAGGAGCCATGCTGAGGGCCGCCATCTGTCCAGGAGGAATTTCATATCCTTCCGTCAATGGAAATGGTTTAGTTCCAGGAGGATGGATTACGACACGGACTCCTCCAGCTCCCGATAGTGCGCTGTCCTTGGAGTAGAGTCCTGGCATTCCTTTGAAGTCCGGGTTTGTAACTTCCTTCAGCATTCTTGTCCCAGCCAAAAGCATCACAGTAAGTCCATTATCAATTCCCTCAAACAGCGGTATCGTATCATCATCCATGGTTGTGGTGACATTAGGGACCGTGAACGTATAGCAGTTGAAAAAGTATGGATCGAAGATCTTCTTGAACTTGCAGGGTTTATTCCTGTAAGTACACTTGACAATGAACTCATTCTCTTGATATCCATTGGCCGACAACATCTTAGTGGGTATATTGGCTGCCAAAGTGGTACGCGAAAATAGTTTATCATAGTAGACACTCTTATCCATTTCACTGAGTGACGAGCTCCCGTTCAGCACATGATAGTATTTATACATGGCTCTGATGAACGTATCGTTGAAATACATATTGCTATTCTCTTTATTCGTTTCGTTCTTTGCTGCAGCCTCACCATAGTACGGATAACGAAATAGTGGTAGTCCTTGGCTCAATTTGTACACCGTATAGAAGTCAAAGCTGCCCAGGTTGCAGAGCGTTATATCTGGAAATGGAACTCCGCCGAGCACTACGTCTGTCGTCAACTTCTTCGGATACTCTAAGTAACTTCCAAGTACTAAAATTATTTGAAATGCAAAGATCATCCAGGCTGTCGTGAAGACAATTATCCAGGCTATGCGTTTCGGTGTTGCCTTCGATTCAAAGATCCGAGAAAAGCCATGCATCGTCGTGTAGCCGGCGAAATCCTTAACGTACTTCCGGATTGCCATGCTTTCAGATATCTAGCTCCTTGCGACCTAAAGAGAAGAAAATATTTCATTTTGTTATTGTCTTGATCCGATTGTGCAACTCTATGCAAAATTAGCTAGGATCAGGGCCGTCTTATGGTCATTGTAGGCCCTAGGCACTTTTTCATATTAATCTATTCGTAGACCCCAACTCAACTCTGCATTAATTCAAATTGCAACACATTTACATTATTTCTTAAAATTATGCTGAACCATGTTTTGTGAACGCATTCAGTTTTGATTTTAAATCTCAATCTAGTTTTTGTAATATTTATTTTCGATATCCGCTAAATGTAGATCTAATATTTCCGATTTTCGACTTTCGGTTAGCGGCGTTCCGGTCTAAATTCTAATGAAAAAACGCCATCGCTTTTTACATTTTAATTTGTTAAATTATTAATACTAATTTCTAAAAAATCATATCTGATGGTTATAAGAGGAAACACGAGTCTGGATTTGAGAAGCGAAAGAAAAAGGAAAGAAATATGATGCACTGAAAAGATCAATGGTGCGTTAAACAAATTTATAAATACAAATTGCAACAAAGACATGTCAGTGACATCACTCGCTTCTTCTATCACAACCCATCTCTCAGTACCGGAAATAATCCCGACTGACACTGGCCATCCAGAACAAAGTGAAATAGGCCTAGGTGATACAAATGAACAAATATGCCACGGTAGCGTCGGTAGCGCTGTGCTGCCTATGCAAAGTTAACATAATAGGCCTATAGCTTAGCCAATTTTACTGTTTCATTAGCTGACTCTAGCCTTTAAAAGTTAGCTCGTTAAAATTAAATTTGCAAGTTTTCGTTTTCTGTTTGTTTTTCCGGTCATTGGCCAATCACTGCATTTATTTTAAAAAAAATATTTTTTCAGGATTTCGTAGGCCCTGGTAAGTTCGTAGGCCCTAGGCACAGTGCCTACTGTGCCTACTGTGCCTACTGGATAAGATGGCCCTGGCTAGGATACTGCCCACGTGAGATTCGTAAGGCTGAAGGCTCACGCACGTGGTCTTCTACCCATGGTGGAGGTTAATGCAACGGCCTTGGTCCTTACCCAAAATTAATTATCTTTTTATCTTGATATAATTAAGGATCAGTAATATTCAAGGCCACTAGTTGATAATTACAATGAATATTAGGCGTTGAATTGCTTAATTAATGGACCAGTAGGCTAGGCTACTTCTGACACGTACGTAGGGGCAAACGCAGGTTAATTTGGATATTGGGGAAGTTTACTATGACCTATGGTTACGATTTGTATTATGTTTGTATGTGCACTTGTTATATAATTGGACAGTTCAACTGGAAAGAACGGTAGAAATTGTCGTCTGCTACGCATGCGCACTGGAACGCTACAAAGACGATGCGACAAAGAGCTGGATGGTTGACTGTGCATGATGGCTGGGGGGACGTTTAGTTGTCACGGTCTGGTGTACAGCATTCGATTGGAAAGTTGTCCGTGTAGTGAAAGTTACAACGTACAAGAAATATGATCACCTGATCACATAGTATAATAAAGTAATATACATGGCTTTCACAGTGGTGCAATGTGAAAATTTGCTCGTAAATTAAATTATGTGAGCCAGAAGATTTATCAAACAAGTAGGCTAGCAATCACAGCAAAAGATTGGGAACAACAGACCCGCCATATGGACAAAGTCCTGCTAAGAGGGGGGTCTATTTAGCTAGGTAGCATTGAGAAATTAAAGATGACATAGACTTTCAGAACGATTGACCTGGGAAACACAAACACTCGTGACAACACTAACTGTTATAGAATGCACAAGCGTAAAATAACAAACTTAACTAACTTAACTAACAACTATATGACACAGGCTCAAGTGTGTGTGTGCTCTTAAAGTTTAAGGTGAGTACATGCTGCCGGGGAAAATCAATTTTTTTATTTTGCTCGCAAAAATTTTCTGATTTTTTTTGGTCATCGAAATTCCTGACGATCTTTTTTAGGTAGCCTATCGTATGCTTTTCCTACGATTTCCCACCCGAAAACCCTTCAGCACGTCGTAAAACGACCTAATTTCAGTTTGTTTCTTCTAAAATCGCGATATTATCCTATATTCTGCTCGTCATTTTATTTCTATAAACTTTTCTTTTTATTTTGGTCTTTGCGAGGTGAGTATACGCTGTAGGCCCTATACCCGCGCACACCCTAGAGTGAACTCTACAGCTCTGCTTCTCACCCAAGCGTGCATACAACTACATGTATAACCATCTCTAAACTATCTTTTCACAAAATGTAATTAGCTTAACGTCCATAAGGCACTTATTTTAGCGTATGCCCACTATTTACAGCGCAGAATAATTGGACATTGCTTTTGGATAGATAGGCCTAATGCAATAAAAAAAAGCCCACGGACGACTAATAGGATACACGCATAGTTATAAATAAGCTAATGTGCATGCCATAAATCATAATCAGACATTAATTTTGCGCACGTCCACATTTTGTCGAGACCCTTTCCCCTCGCCATACCCCCCCGTACGCAACATCACCTTTATCTGATCACCGTCCATGTGTACGCAACATAATATTATATGAATGGCCCCTGTTGTTTGGAATTACCTCCTCTGAGGAGTAGGGTTCAGTAGATCAGGCAGTGATAACTTCTCTGATCATATGAAAATGTCCCTCTTTGTCTCGGATGAAGTTGGGAGCGCTTCTGAGTAGGCTATAGGACTGTCAACCGTCCGGGCTTCGCTAGGACAGTCCCGGATTCAACCCTGTACGTCCCGTGACCCGGATTGATCCAAAATTGTCCGGGAATTTGTAGTAGGCCTAATGTTCTGATTTTGAACACTGAACTCGACAAGTTTGTGTTCTGCACCATGTTAGACCTAACGTTGTTGGCTGAACATTGAATGTTGGACGGCGAAGGGTTGACGTCTTCGACATTTTACAAACCACAGTCCTGTCGCCCAATATTATTGTGTCCTATGTACAGTTCCATGAGATGGTACACTTATTTCCATACGACTTTGTACTAAGTGTTCTGGAGCTGCTTAAAACTCGGCAGAAGTAGCCTAAGGTTTACGAATTTAAGATAAATTCTGCTCTCCGGTCGCAGACCTAATGATTTAATCAATGGCATCTGTGACCTGCACATATGACGTGGCCTATTACAGGCCTACTTGCATAAGCTTATGCTGTGCCCATGAGCTCAGCTCATGCTTGGCTCAAAATTCTGGCTACTCTTGTAGACCTAGGTTACTGGAAATCAAAAATTCTCTTGTTGAAGTTGGTTCTAATATTAAATTTAGGCTGTTATACCTGTCTTTTGACAATTTATCTGCAGAATTATTAACGACTTTTTTTAGTAGATTTTAGATCCTATTTTGGACTGACACAACATTTGTTGCTTTACGCAGTTATGTGGGTAATGGAAATTGATAATGATAGGCATATATCGAGCGATTGCGGAAGACCCGGAATAGCAAAATCAAAAGTAGGCACCGCTATAGATCTGAGTAGCTAGACCTACATGAGGGGCGCTACATAAATTTTTAACGAATAACTAACCTCCCAGATTCTGGCTTGTCACCGAAGCTCACTGCGGACTTGATTCGATCAGAAACCTGAGAGCAATCGCATTCGTAAGCTCTATGCTTCTACCGGTGCCATTCGAAAGCCAAACCTAGGGCATCAGCTTATTCACAAGCACTGCGTCTAGTCGTAGATCGTCATAGTGACATTTAGATGGAGGTCCAAGTCCAAGCTTGTCTCTCTGACCATGATACACACGCTGGCGCCGCATATCTCAGGGAATTCTTACCATGTCTGTTCATCAGTAGGGAAAGAAATCTGAAGTTTTTTAATGAGCTAAGATTATCAGTTTTATATACATTATACACACACATCTATATGCTTATGTATACACTAGCTGGGGAACCCGGCGTTGCACGGGAAATTTCGATTTTTCGTCCCCAAACCCATGTTGCATGGGGGCTCCTCGTAGTGTATATTATACTCCTTGGTCTAAGCCATTTATCTTTCCCAGGGCGGTTGCGCTGCGTAAGCTTTGGCGAAAAATGACGTCATTTGTTATTGCACGACGATTCAAATAATAGCGTCGCATTTGCTGCGATCGCACAAATAACACTGGACAACAAATTTTAACTTTTTTTTGGCTTCCGAAAAATCTTTGACTGTTTTCTATAGAATTTGATGTGCTGAACACGATGGTGTGCTCAGAATTGTTGTATCACGTAAGGTTTTTGAGAAAAAGAACATTTAAGATTTTAATTTAAATGTTCATATTTTGCATATATTTACAATATACTATAAATTAAACTTTTTACTTCCGAAAAATCTGTGACTGTTTTCTATAGAATTTGACGTGCTGAACACGATGGTGTGCTCAGAATTGTTGTATCACGTAAGGTTTTTGAGAAAAACCAAAATCTAAGATTTTAATTTAAATGCTCATATATTGCATATATTTACAATATACTATAGGCCTAAATTATTATTTTTTACTTCTAACCGTCTTAAAATATATTATAGTTTAGAGCTTATCTGAAAATAAGCTGGCTAATTTGTTATGCATTTACAAGCATATAGACAAAACTAAACTTTGGACCTGAGACATCAAACTACAGACAAGCTGATGTCAACTTCCTTAGTGGGATGTGCATGTAGAGACCTATGCTGATAATCGGCTTTAAATGTGCTTAAAACTTTTGCAGGCAGATTCTACCCAGTATTAATGCATATGCAGACCCAAGTTTATTTATTAAGCAAAGACGAACATTTATGTAAACTGTCCTAAGTGCAGGTCTGGATATACATGTACCTCAGTTACACAAAGCATATTATAACGTTATAGCTGAAAAATATGGAAATAAATAGAAAATTTGAAGATTTCTCAAAAACGTTACGTGATGGGACAATTTCAAGGTGATTTTCGTGATCAGCAGCAGAAACTGCATAAGAAACACCTGAAAGTGTCCAGGAAGCAAAATCACTGCTGTCCAGTGTAACACGGCGAAAATTAAAATGTCTAATATTTCGAGTTCTAAAGTGAATAAGTTGAGGTGTGTGGAGGCGAGGTGGACCGTGTAAACATCTGTCTAGCTGTAACGTTTCAGATATAAGTGTTAAAATATGCATGGCAACAGCTTGGCGAAAATGACGTCGAAATATGACGTCAACGGCAACAGGCCGTTACTGAAAATTGCAGCGATAGGCTAACTGCAAGCGCATACATTAACACAGCGAAATTTTATAATGTCTGTTTTTCGAAATCTAAAGTGTATAAAAAGCTGAAAATAGCATATACTTGGATGGTTTTGGTGAACGTTTATCTAAATGCAATCTTTCAGGTCAGTAGCTGCAAAACTGCGAGCGTGCATCGGTCACAAATATAGTCACATCCTTTCTTATAGATATAGATATACAATACATATATTGTAGGTATATATACTTATAGCCTAGTCATATATATGTTGATTGCAATCCATCACACGATCCTCGGCGAACATCTACGAAATAATAAGAAGAAGAACATAATGCTTACAAAGTCGGACGAGATTGACGGTGGCCGTCGATGGAAGCAAAGCAGGTCAGATCATGCCGACGTGTGCTTAATAAGGACGACCTATACAACAATCCGCCCCCCATCCGTTATACAATACATGTAAGACTGCATGCAGTTAACCGGACGCATAGGCCATGTATAATAGGCCTAATTATTATTAATTAAACATCTGGTTTGCGTGGGATTACGTAGAAGTGTCTGTCGCTACTTATAATTAACATTTAATTACTTAATACCCAACTCGTAATTATACCCACATCGAAGTAGAGACAATGAACAGATCTTTA
Source organism: Lumbricus terrestris (assembly GCA_949752735.1). Taxonomy (NCBI): domain Eukaryota; kingdom Metazoa; phylum Annelida; class Clitellata; order Crassiclitellata; family Lumbricidae; genus Lumbricus; species Lumbricus terrestris. The sequence continues at coordinate 14,664,646 of OX457043.1, read as the reverse complement.
AGTTAGGCGTAAGATAGGCTACCCGTAGCTATGAATTATTCGTCAGCCAATTAATTTAATTACCATTGTAATAATTATAATGGTCACGTGGTCGGTCTGTCCTTTCCATCCACATCCCATGTTCAAATCGAAAGTGACTTCGTCAATCATTTCTTGGTCAACGAATTCGCGTGGAGCAGAAAATCTCAAGACAAATTTTCTGCCTTGGTTAGGATTTTAACCCGATCTCTCGATTAACAGTCGAGAACGTTAACCGCTACACTGTTGAGCGGCCCCATGCGACCCCATAATATAGAAGGCTCCTGAAAACGATCAGATGGCGCATTATGACTCAACATAATTAGTTTTCGTCGTATATGCAATGATCTGCTTTCGCTGAAACGACGGTATATGCCATGATTCGGTTTCCAGTTTCCTCAGCTGATGATACTCAAGAGCAACGGTGATTGTTGAAATATTCTCGCTAAATGGAAGTCGGATTGATGAAAATAGTTTTACCTAAAATAGAACTGGGATCGCTGACAAGATTTTCGATGAAACTGGAGATGGATAAAAATTCGATTTTATTAAAATAGGACCTGGATTGATAAAAATAGTTTTTGCTGAAATAAAAGCCGGATTGATTAGCCTACAGAAATTTTTACCCAAATGGAAGCTGGCTTGATGAAAAGGATTCATGCGAAAGTAGAAGCCGGACTCATGAAAAATAATTATGCTGTGCCAAGCGATTAATTACGAACGCCAAAGCAACCCGGACAAACCGAGTCATATCGAAATCACTTCGGCTACTTTGTTAGAAAAGTTATTAATAAACTGTCCTCTACAGTAATTGTGCATCCTAACTCGGCGCGTAAAGTAAAGTAACTAAGTAAGTAAGTATATACTGTAATGGACCGCCTGCAAACGCACTTTTATGAGCGTGTAACCTGAACTTCGAGAAACTCTGACGCACACGTTGCTATAACCATTCTGCACAGAGAGGGAGCCACTGCGGGGGGCGTTAATTATTACTTACTTACTTACTTGCTTACTTATATTAACAAGTGCCGGTGTCACGAAATAGAGTATCACCCGTATTAATCGTATCCCCCCAAATGAAGAAAAGTCGAAAAAAGCCGCTTCCGCGTGAATAAATTTTTGCAAATTAGTTTTCATCTGCTTTGTTTTGAACAATGACACTAACAGGTATGTTTATTCCTGCTAGATAATTTTTGCTTTGGTTTTAGAGCACTTAGAACATTTGAAACACTTAAGAACACTCAGACTCACTAAATAAATTCGAGTTTCCTTTCTCTGAACATCACTTAGGACACTTAAAACAATTAGAGTCACTTAAAACTTTGATTAGAGCATAAAATTTTCAATTATACGCATTTAAAAAAAAGTGGATAGAATGGTTTATCCCCCCGGATAGTCTAGACCGGTTAATTCCATCCGGGAGATAGATTGATTTATCCCCCCCGGATAGAAGTCAGGAGGGATAGAATATCACGTGACACCGGCTTCAGCAGCGATATGCACAGCAGAGGCTGAGTGCACCAATAGGCTAAGCTTAAATCCACGAAAGAATTCATCCGCTGGCTGCATAAGTGGTGCAGTTTACCAAGATAATCTGTAGGACTAATTGCACATCAAATCGAAGTTACTCTGTAGGTCTACGCATCAAATTGAAGTTGACCTGTAGACCTATACATTATACAACATATCAAAGTTAGTCTGTGGGCCTTCAGTGGGCCTTCACATTGAATGGATATCCTCCTATCTGATTTCGCTGTTCATTAAAATGGAGTCAGCTTAAAATAAGCAAGTCTATTTCACAGAACAATTAAAACTTTAATACAGGAATGGGTTTCTCAGGTTCCGGTTTGCACGATCGTTTCTACAAGAAAGATGAGGATGAGTAACATTGGTGAATAATATCTGCAGCTGCTGCAATTGTGTGTGGTATAGGCCTAGAGGTTAGGGCCTACCCCTTCTGCATGCTGCAATTGTGTGTGACATCTACTTTTTGATTTTTAACAACTTTCTAAGGAAACTATTCGTATTAAAAATTATACACAAAATGAAACAGAGAAATTTGCATAAGAAACCTCTTTGAAAAATGCCCCGTATTCTTAGTTTCCAGCTTTGCATTTTTCAAGCTCTTGCTGCTAAAAATTTTAACCATAGGATAACTGTGGCAAAGAAATTTGCCCCTGCAAACTTTTTTCGGGCCCCCATGCTGTCCTCCGCTTGCAATTTCCTCTGCTCCTTTCCATTCAAGACTGAAAACCGAACTATTCAAGCTATCATATTCAGATTCCAATCAGGTTCTATAACCCAACTACCACCATCACCGACAACCACCGTAGCACCACGCTGTCTCCCCGACGTGACATCCCCGATTTTGACCTGGCACTGGTACGAAAAAGACAGCTCTGGCTATTGCAGACATGATTTGATATAGCGCCGGTGAATAAGCTAGTCTCCTTGACGTGACTTTTGTGGGCGCTGAGAAATTCTCGAAGGTTTACATTACATTAGCCTACATTACATTGCTATTATAAGCTAAAGGCGTACCAACAGGTTACGCCGAAGGGAGTAATCCCGCTAAGCGGGGCATAAATACCAAGATCATAATTATTGACAATACTTAAATAAGCCTACTAACAGATCAAATATAGTGCCAGTAGGTTAGGGATTCAGGAAAAAAACTGCGTTGGGATACCTTTCCATCGCCTTAAATAAAAGAAGTAAATACAAGAAAATCAATGAACAACTTTACATTTTCTTTTGTGTGCTCACTCGAACATTTTTTCTATATCATAAAGCGTCCTGATTTAAACAAATCAATTTCAAAAGGTTTCCATATACCAATATTGATTTAAACAAAATAATTCGACTTAATGTAGCCTACTCTGATTATGATTCTTAACTACAGAGCAAAAATTGATAACCAAGGGGAAGCAAAGCAATGCTAACATTTGCTGCATCTTCGAGCTGATAAGATGCAAGCTTACATAAGCTGGACTTTTGCTAATCTAATGTTATTGTTGTGATTCTCTTTACATTTTCGATGGAAAGCTTTCTACACTTTACATTACAATGACTAATAATAATGGCCTTGTGAGGCTGTGACATTCGAAGGACATGTCTTCGTCTCAGACATAATATTTATTTTAGGCCTACAATGTTGTCTGCTGTTACCAAGATATTCAAGTCGACTTCTTTAGGCTTCAACTTTCTGGATCTTTCCTGATAACAATCCATTAGGACCAAAATTAAGATCTCCAGTACTTCAGCGAGCGTTAACACGGACACTCCGATCCAGATTCCAAGCTGTCCGCCAATGTCGGAGACCAGCTGGGTACGTGTCATTGCCGGTTCTTCCTTCGTTAGAAAAACGCTAGCATCTGACACGAATACGTTGATCTTCGAGAAATCCTTTAAGGCACGCTTGACGTCTTGCTTTGTGTAATTTTCATAGAATTCCTTCTTTCCTTCAAAAGCAAATCTTTCCATATATCCTTGCTCTTCCATTATTTCATGAGCAACTGTGTCTCCGTCTAGGCCCTGAGACGGCCACTGTGACAGACTGTAAGCTACGTCGTAGAGAACCTCCTTGCAAGATGGATGACACCCACACTGAGAAAGTAATGTTGCATTGGCCATTACCCGATCCTTCACCTCATCGGCACATTTAATCTTCTCAAAGAGGCGTCGAAGAACTTCATCATTACAAGTCGGGAGTTCAGAGCTGTAATATTTAAAACACCGGTGGAATGCATTCGTTCCGCTGCATTTCTCGATTCCCATGCAAGGATCCTCTTTACTACTGTTCCATTCACCTTTTAGATATTTTTCAGTATAACAATATTCCTGCAGTCTCGTTGAATTCCTTTTGCGCGCAGCCATCATTCTTATAGTGTTGCTCGAAAAAATATCGTCATCATCAGGTAGAAGGTCGAGTTCAGTAGGTAACGTGTTTGCGTAACAGTTGCATTCTTTATATATTTGTTCCTGAATGCATACTTTTTCACAAGCCGTTTTCCTGTATGGCCCGACGAGCTTTTGTTCCTCTTGAGTTAGAAAACGATAATTTTCGTTGCAATGTCCATAGGGCTGGCCAAGTCGTTCACGTTTCTTTGGAGCTAAGCTGAGGGCCGCCATCTGTCCTGGGGGAACGTCATATCCTTCCGTCAAAGGAAAAGGCTTAGTTCCTGGAGGATGGATAACGACCCTGACTCCTCCGGCTCCTGATAGTGCGCTGTCTCTTGCGTAAATTCCTGGCATTCCGGTAAAGTCCGGATTATCAACTTCCTTTAGCATTCTTGTCCCAGCCAAAAGCATCACTGTAAGTCCATTATCAATTCCCTCAAACAACGGCGTCGTATCATCATCTGTTGTTAAGGTGACATTCGGAACCGTGAACGTATAACAGTTGAAAAAGTATGGATCGAAGATCTTCTTAAATTTGCAGGGTTTATTTCTATAGGTACATTTGACAATGAACTCATTCTCTTGATATCCGTTGGCCGATAACATCTTAGTAGGTATATTGGCTGCCAAAGTGGTACGAGAAAACATTTTATCATAGTAAAGCTTGTATTCCGTGTCTTTGAGTGATGTGCTCCCGTCTAGTACGTGATAGTATTTAAACATTGCTCTAACGAAACTGTCGTTTAAATACACATTGATGTTCTCTTCGTTCTTTGCTGAAGGATTTCCAAATGGTTGCAGTCCTCTGCTCAATCTGTATATCGTATAGAAGTCAAAGCTGCCCAGGTTGCAGAGTGTGATAGCTGGAAATGAAACTCCGCCGAACACTATGTCTGTCGTCAACTTCTTCGGATACTCTAAGTAGCTTAGAAGTACTAAAATTATTTGAAATGCAAAGATCATCCAGGCTGTCGTGAAGACAATTATCCAGGCTATACGTTTCGGTGTTGCCTTCGATTCAAATATCCGAGAAAAGCCATGCATCGTCGTATAGCCGGCGAAATCCTTGACGTACTTCCGGATTGCCATCACTTCAGATATCTAGCTCCTTGCGACCTAAAGAGAAGAAAGTAAGGTGCCTGTTTTATAACTGCTTTGTACAAATCTTCTAGGGGCAGAAGCAGCACTTGATGTTGTCTACATGATGATAGCTCACGCACTTGCTATTCTACACAATGGACATTAAGAAGAAAAGTCAGATTTCTTGAATCTATCGATTTCAAATGACTGATCCATGATACGACACAACGCATCGAATGTCGATGAAGAGGAGAAGAGATGGCAAACATGAAGGAGATAATGTGGTTGAAGGTTGAGTATGATATCGACATGGGCGGAGTTTATCAGGGGCTGGGGGCTAAGCCCACCCCCCAAGAAGACCCAGATTTATTTTTTCACCGTGTAAATGGTATCTTTCCCGGGCTTAGCCCCCCCCAAGAAGGCTTTAACCCCTCCAAGAGCGGAAACCAAACTCCGCCCATGAATATCCAGATGCAAGAGTTGCATTAGATAGGCAGACAAATCAAACTGAAAGATTACGTATACTACACGGCGCAGAGTGGACTGTAATCGCATTGTATATCGATAGATCATGCTAGCTATGATAGATGATCATCATATCGAGCGCGAGTTTGCAGCCGTCTTCTACTTCAGGTGAGTGCGAGACTATTCCATAACCCACGTTGTGTTTGACTGTAAACCTCGAGGTCTGTAATTTAATCATTGTCGCAGCTGAAAGATAATCTAGGCCAGAGATATATTAGGGAATTCTGCACCATATGGATCTTGATTAAGAAAAAAATCCAGCCATTTTGAAATGGTCCAGAGTATGAAAAGCACTACTTGAACTTGCAAAACTTGAAATGTTTCCAGCCGTTTTGAAATGGCCCAGCTTGCTACAAGACGACTACTGACGATATTAATGCAAACGTCACTATATATATATATATATTGGAGAAATTAAAGAAGCTATTGCCTCTTCTAAGATACGATAAATCACCAATTCACCATGGAATGAAAGAATTCCACGTGGCTTACAGTACTTAGACATTTGCAAAAGACTGTCGTTAAGGTTCCATTAAATTTTAAAGACAAGATACGGCTTGAAGCGACACTTCCAGAAGTATGGGCGCATGCCATTATTATACCAATTTTCAAAGTTTGTTCTTATTCTGATAAATAAAATTTCCACTGTTTTCTTTCTTGTCACGTGTGCGGAACCTGGGTGTTGTACTTGATAGCTGACTAAATACGACTTGAAGCGATACTTCCAACAGTATGGGCACATGCTATTATTATACCCATTTAAAGGTTTGTTCTTATTCCACTATCTGAACATTTCCGCTGCTTTCTTTCTTGTCAAGTGTGCGGGACTTAGGTGCTGTACTTGATAGCTGACTTGCAGTGTGTGTCTCCTCTCAAAACCTGCTTCTTATCCGCGGGGTCTTGCACACTGGGTGCTACTCTGAGCATTTCGCTCTACTATGGGCGCTTAACCTTTACATTATTTATTATTTATAAATGATTCAATACAATACTTCTGTATTATTCAAGTTG